>OY726525.1:7022868-7583243 GCA_963383655.1 Bathymodiolus septemdierum | reverse complement strand
ATGTACAACAGATTATTACTATGTCCAACAGATTATTACTATGTCCAACAGATTATTACTATGTACAACAGATTATTACTATGTCCAACAGATTATTACTATGTCCAACAGATTATTACTATGTCCAACAGATTATTACTATGTCCAACAGATTATTACTATGTCCAACAGATTATTACTATGTCCAACAGATTATTACTATGTCCAACAGATTATTACTATGTCCAACAGATTATTACTATGTCCAACAGATTATTACTATGTCCAACAGATTATTACTATGTCCAACAGATTATTACTATGTACAACAGATTATTACTATGTACAACAGATTATTACTATGTCCAACAGATTATTACTATGTCCAACAGATTATTACTATGTCCAACAGATTATTACTATGTCCAACAGATTATTACTATGTCCAACAGATTATTACTATGTCCAACAGATTATTACTATGTCCAACAGATTATTACTATGTCCAACAGATTATTACTATGTCCAACAGATTATTACTATGTCCAACAGATTATTACTATGTCCAACAGATTATTACTATGTCCAACAGATTATTACTATGTACAACAGATTATTACTATGTACAACAGATTATTACTATGTCCAACAGATTATTACTATGTACAACAGATTATTACTATGTACAACAGATTATTACTATGTACAACAGATTATTACTATGTACAACAGATTATTACTATGTACAACAGATTATTACTATGTACAACAGATTATTACTATGTACAACAGATTATTACTATGTACAACAGATTATTACTATGTACAACAGATTATTACTATGTACAACAGATTATTACTATGTACAACAGATTATTACTATGTACAACAGATTATTACTATGTCCAACAGATTATTACTATGTCCAACAGATTATTACTATGTCCAACAGATTATTACTATGTCCAACAGATTATTACTATGTACAACAGATTATTACTATGTACAACAGATTATTACTATGTACAACAGATTATTACTATGTACAACAGATTATTACTATGTACAAGCAGATTATTACTATGTACAACAGATTATTACTATGTACAACAGATTATTACTATGTACAACAGATTATTACTATGTACAACAGATTATTACTATGTACAACAGATTATTACTATGTACAACAGATTATTACTATGTACAACAGATTATTACTATGTACAACAGATTATTACTATGTACAACAGATTATTACTATGTACAACAGATTATTACTATGTACAACAGATTATTACTATGTACAACATATTATTACTATGTACAACAGATTATTACTATGTACAACATATTATTACTATGTACAACAGATTATTACTATGTACAACATATTATTACTATGTACAACAGATTATTACTATGTACAACAGATTATTACTATGTACAACAGATTATTACTATGTACAACAGATTATTACTATGTACAACAGATTATTACTATGTACAACAGATTATTACTATGTACAACAGATTATTACTATGTACAACAGATTATTACTATGTACAACAGATTATTACTATGTACAACAGATTATTACTATGTCCAACAGATTATTACTATGTCCAACAGATTATTACTATGTCCAACATATTATTACTATGTCCAACAGATTATTACTATGTCCAACAGATTATTACTATGTACAACAGATTATTACTATGTACAACAGATTATTACTATGTACAACAGATTATTACTATGTACAACAGATTATTACTATGTACAACAGATTATTACTATGTACAACAGATTATTACTATGTACAACAGATTATTACTATGTACAACAGATTATTACTATGTACAGCAGATTATTACTATGTACAGCAGATTATTACTATGTACAGCAGATTATTACTATGTCCAACAGATTATTACTATGTACAACAGATTATTACTATGTCCAACAGATTATTACTATGTACAACAGATTATTACTATGTACAACAGATTATTACTATGTACAACAGATTATTACTATGTACAACATATTATTACTATGTACAACAGATTATTACTATGTACAACATATTATTACTATGTACAACAGATTATTACTATGTACAACAGATTATTACTATGTACAACATATTATTACTATGTACAACAGATTATTACTATGTACAACAGATTATTACTATGTACAACAGATTATTACTATGTACAACAGATTATTACTATGTACAACAGATTATTACTATGTACAACAGATTATTACTATGTACAACAGATTATTACTATGTCCAACAGATTATTACTATGTCCAACAGATTATTACTATGTCCAACATATTATTACTATGTCCAACAGATTATTACTATGTCCAACAGATTATTACTATGTCCAACAGATTATTACTATGTACAACAGATTATTACTATGTACAACAGATTATTACTATGTACAGCAGATTATTACTATGTACAGCAGATTATTACTATGTACAGCAGATTATTACTATGTACAGCAGATTATTACTATGTACAACAGATTATTACTATGTCCAACAGATTATTACTATGTCCAACAGATTATTACTATGTCCAACAGATTATTACTATGTCCAACAGATTATTACTATGTACAACAGATTATTACTATGTACAACAGATTATTACTATGTACAACAGATTATTACTATGTACAACAGATTATTACTATGTACAACATATTATTACTATGTACAACAGATTATTACTATGTACAACATATTATTACTATGTACAACAGATTATTACTATGTACAACATATTATTACTATGTACAACAGATTATTACTATGTACAACATATTATTACTATGTACAACAGATTATTACTATGTACAACAGATTATTACTATGTACAACAGATTATTACTATGTACAACAGATTATTACTATGTACAACAGATTATTACTATGTCCAACAGATTATTACTATGTCCAACAGATTATTACTATGTCCAACAGATTATTACTATGTACAGCAGATTATTACTATGTACAGCAGATTATTACTATGTACAACAGATTATTACTATGTACAACAGATTATTACTATGTACAACAGATTATTACTATGTACAACAGATTATTACTATGTACAACAGATTATTACTATGTACAACAGATTATTACTATGTACAACAGATTATTACTATGTCCAACAGATTATTACTATGTCCAACAGATTATTACTATGTACAACAGATTATTACTATGTCCAACAGATTATTACTATGTCCAACAGATTATTACTATGTCCAACATATTATTACTATGTCCAACAGATTATTACTATGTCCAACAGATTATTACTATGTACAACAGATTATTACTATGTACAACAGATTATTACTATGTACAACAGATTATTACTATGTACAACAGATTATTACTATGTACAACAGATTATTACTATGTACAACAGATTATTACTATGTACAGCAGATTATTACTATGTACAGCAGATTATTACTATGTACAGCAGATTATTACTATGTCCAACAGATTATTACTATGTACAACAGATTATTACTATGTCCAACAGATTATTACTATGTCCAACAGATTATTACTATGTACAACAGATTATTACTATGTACAACAGATTATTACTATGTACAACAGATTATTACTATGTACAACATATTATTACTATGTACAACAGATTATTACTATGTACAACATATTATTACTATGTACAACAGATTATTACTATGTACAACATATTATTACTATGTACAACAGATTATTACTATGTACAACATATTATTACTATGTACAACAGATTATTACTATGTACAACAGATTATTACTATGTACAACAGATTATTACTATGTACAACAGATTATTACTATGTACAACAGATTATTACTATGTACAACAGATTATTACTATGTACAACATATTATTACTATGTACAACAGATTATTGTGTCCAGCAAAATACAATGTCCACAGTTGCCTTTAATATACACTTGTTAAACTTTCCTTGTAAACAGTCGTATCATGCTTCGCTCTGTGTAGCCCATCATGTATATTTTGAAGATGATGAGGCATTCGACATTCATTGATTCAGGTTCAGAATGACACAAGCGTTTTAGGATCAATAAACACTCAGATTTAAACGACCTTCAGAAGCACCCCAGACGATTTTGGAATTGGTGAATTTTGACTTGCTTTTGAGGGAGTTTCCTAGCTTTAAAATTGTTTCTTTTTGCTTAAATTTACACTGACTAACTTTGTCATTGAACAATTTTTCATTAGACTAGTAGTGTATTGAGAATGATTTCTCAAAATTAACAACCATAATCATATTAAATGCACATTTAAAGAATATACTTATTAATTTGCTAGCCTTTTCTATATTCTTACTGTAATTTCTCTTTTAAGATTTTGAAATAAAGTATGCATTTAACTTTTTTTAATAACAAAAAAGAACTTTCAAAAGCAAGTAATATTCAAGAATCTGATTGTTAATGTAACCACAAACCAGTAGCAATACAAATAATGAAGAATGAAAGTAATCAAAGACTTCATACATTCAATAAACTTTTATTTTGTTGAAAATATACAATCAAAAATGACACAAACTGGAAACCCCCATAAAATATTTTAATGGGGAACTCATGTGCTTCAGAAGGGGATCAACAGTTCTTTATATATACATAGACATCTGCAGATAGTCTATAGTTTGACAGACTAGAGACTTTTTCATGTTAATGCATAATACATATATATATCCCACGTCGTCAAACTGAAAATCAAAATAATTTCAGACAGGGACTCTTGATAATGACTATGGACATCGGATATTTATAATATCGCTCAAAATTTCGAGTCAGAATAATATACTTCAGTATCTTTTTTCAATAGAAAATCAAGTGCAATATTTTAACTAATAAATCCTAAATTCCTTGTTTTCTCTATTTCACCAGTCATCAGTTTTTTTACTGATGACTGAGGAAACAGTGATCTAGATCGCCAAAGCGCTTACGATATCGGTAAAATGACTTTGATCTAAAACGTGTGCGTGATGTAAGCATGTATAAAATGGCCACCGCCGGTGTGCCAAATGGAACCATTCTGGCTGTCCATTTACAGAAATGTTCGCATTTATCAAACGAAATAAGAGTGATGCAAAAAAAATTTTCAAGGGAGGTTTATAAAATTGTGAAATAAATTACCTGTAAAACATATATGGTACCTGTATTTATTGCCTAGTGTCGATGATAAGAAATTGTTGACTGAAATTCGGATGAATAACACCCTTTAAATTTTGTTAGCCATGTCTTCTTTTTCGCGGCGACGCCGGTGCGCTTGCGGTCGTCCTCTTCAACATTAGTCTCATGCTCATGTTGTCGTTTGGATGGCATTTTTACTGCTATTACAATAACAAACGTCCCTCTAGTTTGATAGAAACACAAAAGTGGGTTATATTCCCTTCACCCTTTCAATGAATCAATTTCTGCCACTTCATCGACATCTGTCTAGGTCGTGTTATCAATGTCATTCGGACCAAAGCTAATCGGCCTCCAATATTCCGTTGGAATGATTAAACTTTTATTTATTATTCCTACTGTGAATCGTAAAGTTTTAACATAAAGAAATAATAAATTCTTCACTTCTTCAGCCTTCGTTCCTAGCATATTCACTGTGTCCCCCGTCACATTTGGGGACATGGATCTGAAGCGACGGTTTCAGGTAAGCTGGTGTGAAATCATAAATTATAGCATTATTACAATTATTTAAAATATACGACTTATTTAGAGGAACGACTTTTTAGATAACATATGTCATTGAAAGTATGTTCATCGAGCCTTAAATTAGCTAAAACCTGACGGAGACTTGTGATAATTTTCAATTTTGACCACCCTCGTCATACATTGCAGAACTGTTCACCAATATACCGGACGAATAACATGAGTAAAATGGGATCAACATCTCCCGAAATGAACCTGGTGTTCCGCTAAATAAGTCATATATTCTAAATAATTGTACTAATGCTATAATTTGTGATTTCACACCAGCTTACATGTACCTGAAACCGCCGCTTCAGATCCGTGTCCCCCACCTTCAAAGCCATGTCCCCAAATGTGACGAGGGACACAATGATATTTATCTTCTGAAGAAAACGAAAGCGCTAGATAAAAACCGGAAGTAATTGAAATCTCATAAATGGGATGAGGATTTGAGGCCGAAAGAAAAAATTGGTCATCGACTCATTTCTTCGTCACAGCAGAACTTTTTCATACAAGAAATTAAGTTCAAACACTGATTTGTTTTCAGTCCCCGAATTATATAATCCCCTGTTCACTTCGATAGTACGTCCCTGCAAATGATAAACTTACAGAATTAAAATAGAAAAGCAACTTGATATATGTTTTAACATTATACCTGGGGGTTTTATAGCAATAGCCGGTGAAATGCACTGGTACCCGGCTTCAAATGAAAACACTGGATCTGTTGAAATCAGAACAAATACATATAAAAAATTTGGAGGAGAATTTGTGGTACGTCCTGTCAACTACTATGAGAACAATAATGATGTATGGAAAATACTGTAACATTACAGTGTAACACAATCCATTTGATCATTCATGGTCTTTGTCTTTGAGTATGAAATACAAGTCATGCATTTCTTAAGCTTCCTCAAACACTGTCAGATTCACACAGCATTTCTAGTTTCAAAAAACAATGTATGGTTTGGTTACATTGATTACCTGTGAAAACTTTGTTTAGCAACTCTTAAAAGAGCTCAAAATTTTACAAAAAAGTGAGTCAACAAGAGTTGACAAGACCAAATACGGAAATGATATGATTCACTTCCGAGAACAACAAATACTGAGCTAATAATGCCATGAATAATCTATATTTTGAAAAAGAAATAAGATTATTCAACTCCACATTTTCATTTTATATAAACTAGATTGTTGCCCGTTGCTTCATTTAAGGAAACAATCGCTTTACGTTCCTCTGTGGACGATATTTTTGACATTCAGTCAAATCAGTGATTCACCCCCCCTTTTGCTTTTTCTGAGGGAACTTTTGCGACTGCATGCTATGTTTCACAAACAGATATACACAGGTCATTTCTCCTAGCAAATATATTGGCATATGTTGTTTTTCTTTTATAATTTTCTCTCAAATAAGCTTACCGATTAAATGTAACAACCCAAACAAAGTTTTACCGGCGTCTTCTGTCAAGTTTGCTTCCGCGTAGAGGGCGGGTTAAACCGGAAGTGATTGATAAGATATTGCAATGCGTCCTCGGGATTAAGCTAACATCCTTCCGTCTCTGTTCGTTGTATGGACACGACACTGGCAGATAAAGGATGGCGAATTGTTTGAGTTGAAGGAAAGAGACAAAAACTTGCTTTTATCAATAATGCCATACCTATAATATATATACGTACATTTTGATTGTCGGAAAATACAAATACAAATCTTCTTCTCTTCGTAGTTTCCTCCACTGTGGAGCACCCGTGTCACACGGTAAAATTGTTTGTGTTTTTTAGGATTTAAAACTTAAAACATATTGGAACCAATTGAATATTTTCTTTCACTCTTAGTATTAAAAAGCTATTACTTTTAGGTATTAAAAAGGAAAAGATATTTGCAAAATAAAATTATTTACAAAATTTACAATCCTAAAATCAAAGAGTCGTTAATCTTATCCATCAATTAACTCAGATATATATAAAAATATGTTAGCAGCAATAAGTGAAATCAGGCATTAAGCTTAAATCCTAGGCAATAAGCTATTGCCTGGACATTAAGCTTAATGCCTAAATTGTGTCAGGCATTAAGCTTAAATCCTAGGATGTAAAAAATCAGTTTGTATTCATGTCCCTCTCTTCTAATTTGGTTTCTTAGTTGTCTTTTACACCTTTTCACTTCTATATATTCAATGCAGTTTTCATCTTTTTGGTCTCCCATTTTGTTTCCAGTTATAAAACGCCCTTTTGTTTTCTAAGATTAGCTCTTTCACAGGTGGTGAGGCCTTCCAGGATGGTCCTTTTAGAGTGACAGTTTTATTTGTTACATTGGTTTTGCTGGCTGTTACTATCACGTTTATGATGTCTTCAGCCTGTATATCTACATTGGAAGTGTTCGACAAGTTCTCCAGTACAGCTTTTTCTATTGCGTCCTGATAGGATGAATGTTGGTTTCTTCCCATTTTAATATTGTTTTATGTTTCTGTTTTTTGTCCTGACTTTTGTTGAGAGATATTACCAATGTGGTTTTTGTTCGAACTGGAACATGTGCAGAACCATTTAGTTGATGTTGATCCTCAATTTTAGTATCTAGTAGGATATTACTTTGTATATTCTCTAAGATGTAATCAATTTGTGAGTTGGACTTTCCATTGTGATGATGAAACGTTGGGCAATGAGTATTGTTTAGAGTATGTTTTAGTTGATGTTTCCTACAGAACTGTTTCAATAACTTATCATGATTGTTGTTTCTTGCTGATGATAAAGAGCCATTCAAATCTCCTGCAATAACTATATTGTGAGTATCCCCATATTTTTATATTAAAGCTGATAGTTTATCTAAATGTTCTATATAGTTAGGTTCTGAGCCTGTCATCGTGGTTAGTAGGTAGTTGTTAATCAAGATCATCTTATGTTTGTCTGCTGGGACTTCAATTACTACAAATCTTTCCTCTTTATCCAGTTTTTTAATCTTATGTGAGAACTTTTGTGGCCAGATAGTAATAACTCTCCCTTTTCCTCTTCCTTTTTGTAATTCAATATCAATTTGTTCATCGTCAAAGCAGGATATATTAAAGTCGAAGCCCGAAAGTATTCCCTGTATAGTATTAATTTCATAGCCATGTAACCAATGCTCTTGTAAACATAGTATCCTGTTCTCATCACAGAGATGTTTTAGATAAGGAGAGTTGCTTTTAATGCCTTCGATATTAAGCGTGACAATCGCTAGCACTGTCTCTGGTTTTTGTCCAGCTTCTGTTCTATTTTCTTTTGAAAGTGGTCTGGCGGTTTTCGCTGAAGGCCTGTTCTCTCTAAAAAATAAATTGTTCAATTCCACACCTGTATGAGACGTTTGATTTTCTTCCTTTTCTCTGAAATCATTTGTTGAAGATTCCAAGGTCATATTTTGTTGTAGTTTTCCTGTATTATTGCCTTCATAACTCCTGTTCTGTATGGTGGTGCTAAGATCGATTGTCTATTTTCATTTATGTCTTGTTTGGTTAGTGGGGTCTTGTAGGTTTGTTTTCTCATTGGCTGATCTTGTCTCACTTGCATAGTTGATGTTTGTGTTGTATGTTCTATATTTTGCATTTGTTGATCAGGATGCCATCTCTGTGGGTGATGGTTTTGAGCATTTAAATAGTGGCCTTGGTCCTCTTGTTGTCTTGATATAGGATGATTTTGTCTTGGATATCTTTCCTGTTGGTCTTGGCTAGGCGTAGGCAGGATGGTTCGATTGTATGTCCTGTAGTAATTACCCCTTCTTTTGGAATTGACCTGCGAATGATGTGTAGTATTGCTTCCTGCATAACGAGGTTTATGATATTGACTTCTTACGTTACTTTGTCTTATTGTCTGGTCTTCATCCTCCCTCTGGTTTTGCCACCGATACTGACTTCTTACGTTACCTTGGCTCATTGACTGGTCTTCATCCTCCCTCTGGATTAGCCCCTGATATTGACTTCTTACGTTACTTTGTCTCGTTGTCTGGTCTTCATCCTCCCTCTGGTTTTGCCACCTATACTGGTTGCTAACATATGTTGGTTCATTTGGATGCTGTTGAGAACTATCTGGGTGGTGATACTGATGATTACTCTGTGATTGAGTTCTTATTTGTTGGTTCATTTGATGTTGTTGGTTCAAGTTTTGTTGTTTTTTCCACATTTGTTGTAGATTGCCTATTGGATGATCTTCTGGGTAAGGAAGATTTCCCATATGATTACAGCTATTTTGAGAATGTACCATCATCTGTGTCGTAATTGCTGTATTAAGACACATGAATTGCATCATCTGGTTTTCTACTTGTCTTAGCCTCATATCCATCATTTGATTTTGCATTTTTTGTTTAATTTGTGACGCTATTTCCTTTCTTAGTTGTTCCATATTAAATGTCCCTGCGTTACTAGTACTTTCTGTATTTTGATTGTCTTTACACTTATTAATAGATTTTTGATTCTGTAGTATCTCCAGATTTTTTTTTAACAATTCAATAGTTTTGTTCTGATTCTGTATCTGTTGTTCTAATGAGCTGATATATATAATTTGGTATCCATCATTCTTCCTGTTTTGTTGACTTTTGGTGGTATTTCTTTTTTGTGTTGCTTTGGCGTTTTGTTTGTGAGTTGTATCCTCTAGTAGTGGGCTATCTACTACTGTCTGTTTCAGGAGAGTTTCGTCATAATTGCCTTGCTGTGTGTTTGTACTTTGTAGTCCAGACCTTTTGTGAAATGTGCTTTTTGTATTTTGTTGTTGATAGGCATTACTTGGGTCGGTTTTAGCAGTACCGTTAACACCTTGTAGACTCGATCTCATATCCATGGTTGCTGATTCTAACTGGCAATCTTTATGTTTCTCCGTATGCATGCTAATTTCCTTCTGTGTGTCCATGGTCGGCGGTCTTTGTGCGTTTTGATCTGATGGTCCCAGGTTAGGCTTGAAAGTACTTTTTAGATTAGGAGTACTTTCCAGAGCTTGACAATCTTTGACACGTCTTATTTGCATGTTATTTCCAGTTTGTATCATATCAATCAGTGGCTTACCTAGATGTTGATCTGCTTGTTCATTGTTTACATCTGGAGCTGTAAATAGCAGTTCTTCGTTGCATAAATAACAGATATAAGGAATGTTCGGATCTATGTTGTTGATTTCTAATTGTGATAGCTTAAGACAGCTGTAGTGATACCATTCATTACATTCATCACAGGCGATGGTCTTTTCCTACATATAGGGCATCTATAGTCTAGATTGTCTTCTTTGTCATTTGTTGACTCCGTTTGTCCATTATGGCATTGTCCATTCATATCATTTGTTTCTATATTTGATGTTTGGATACATATCGCATTTTCTGGGGAGTCTGATTCATCAATCTCTGTGTTCATGTTGTTAAAGTTGATTCTCTTGGCCATTGTTGTTGCCATACTAGAGTTGACTTCATCGAGGAGCGTTGACGTTTTTTGTATGAATTCATGTATATTGGGGAGGGTATTTTGGATGAAAGTTTCGATTTCTGATCCATTTACGAGAACTGAACCGTTTGTTCTATACGAGTTAATCACAAATTTGGAATTTCTACCAGTGTTTCCATCATTCTTTTTTTTATGAACTTTGTAAGTTTCTTCTACTATAAATTCCTGTTCATCATAATTTACAGCGTAGTTTGAATTTAAGAATGTATTTGTGCGAAGTATCTCTTTCAGTTCTGTTCTAAAGACTTCATAAGCTGCAGTACTCAGCTCTATTACCAGATTATTCCCTTGTTTCATTGTAATGGTCATGTGGTTTGGGATACAGTTCTTTATTTTCTTTTGTAATGCCTGCTCCTTGTTAAAGTTATAGCCTTTGACTTGTCTTTTTTCCTCTTCCTTCTGAGATGTCTGAGTTGTGGCGATTTGGAAGGTTGACAGTTTTGATCTTGATCTATTACTTCTTCTGAGTTCTTTTGAAGTAGTTTCATCTTTATGATTTCCCATTATCTGATGTTGATCCATACTAATGTTTATATTAATATTAGCAAGCTGAGCCTTGCTAGTTGTTGATAACTGGGTGTATTCAGTTAATCAAGCAGTAGTCTTGCTAAGTATAATGCAGTAGTAAGCTTCCCTACTTTTGATATTTCTTTTGTTGAAGCAAACGTTTAACTATATTATTTGCTAGAACTTCAGTTCAGATTTAAATGGTCTAGAGCAAAATGTCACTTTGCCTTTACTAGGTTCCTATCTATGCTAATGGCTTTATATTAATATTAGCAAGCTGAGCCTTGCTAGTTGTTGATAACTGGGTGTATTCAGTTAAGCAAGCAGTAGTCTTGCTAAGTATGATGTGGTAGAAAATTTCCCTACTTTTAATATTTGCTTTGCTGAAGCAGACTTTTAACTTTTCTTAGTAATCTTAATATTTAGTGGATAATTTTAGGGACCAACCATTTAACTTGAAGGGGGAGGTTATGGTTTTTTGTTTCGTCCAGAATTTTTTTTTCGGACAACACGAGAATTATAATATTTATTTTTTTTGTCGCGTATTCAACATTAGATTATATGACAAAAACTCTGAATCAGATTATTTTTTTTTTCCTCCACCAAAATCAGAATATTTTTTTCAGCAATATTGGGAATCAGAATATTTTTTTAGAAAAAAACCATACCCCCCCTTCAAGTTAAATGGTCGTTCCCTTATGATCCCTTTTTGTAAATATAGAACAAAATGTCACTTTGCCTTTACTGAGTTCCTATCTATGCTGAATGGCTTTATATCAACGAGCAAGCACTAACCTTGCTATGTAACGGATATTATTCTGAATTATGATTTCAGATTTAAAGATAAAATGTTCAATATGCAAGATGTGACCTTGCTAACTATTTTTGTTTAATCTAAAATAGTGTGACGTGAGGTATATCCTTGTTTAATGCCAGATTGCTCAAGGTTCTTCGACTTTATTCATATAGTAACGATAACTAGTAGATTATATCTTTGATTTTATATAAATTTTCTCTTGACAGCAAACTGAATCTTTGCTATGATCTATTATAATGAAATAATCACTTTACTGTATTATAGAATGGCAAGCTAAGACCTTGCTTATAGGGCTTAAAATAGTAATACATATGCTGCTATTTAGTAGCAAAGACTGACTACTCGCTGGCAAATTCGTCTCAACCAAAGCTTTGCAATAAGGGAATCTGGGTGCAAACCGTCATATATATTCTTATAATCGATGTAGTACTGAGTTCTTTGACCCTTTGAAATTTGGTGAAGTTTTAGAATTTGACTTCTTGGTGGCGTTGGTTTGCGCAACTGTGTTGTTATTTTCTTCAACTTTGGTCTTTAAATGTTTTTTAGTCTTGATTTTACTGCAGACTTTGAAGTTTTCGTGATTGATTTTTTTTAATTTGTCTATTTAAGTAGAAAATTTGGCTTTCCAACAGTAATGTTTGACTTCTGAATTTTGAGGCTTTTCCGTATCCTTGGTATTTGTTATAATGTTCAATACTGTATGGTGGGAACTCCAAGATGATTACGCTACTGTGTTTGTATTTGGCTTGTATTTGTGCTTTGATGGTTGAAAGCTTTGAAGCAATAGCGTCACTTTTGTTGTGATATCTGCTGGTATCATGGGTCAGTTCTATGTACTTTTCGGTTGTTGTTGTAAGATCACATGTGGCCAGCTAGATGAATATAATGGCCTTGTCCTTTTTAACAAGGTTCGATTTCAATGCTTTCCATATGAAGCATGTATCATATATACTGAGCTTTGATTCAGAGATAATCAAAAGGTCAATAAACTTCTCGGTGGATACTTCTTGTTGAAGAGAAAAACCCTTGCTGTCAGTTATCAAAATGGTCTTCTTTTTCTGAGTTTTCCCTCTTGCATCACCAAGGCAAATGTTAAATATACTATTCGTGATTTTAATTTGCCACATAAGCTTTGATGTTAACTTATATTTTGGTGATTTATAGAAAAAGTTGGAGTTTGCCGCCCTTTCTCGAAGTCTCGGGAAAAAATGGCGGACCCTGGGCAAGATCCTAACACTTAAAAAGAGTCATAAGTGTGAAAAATTTGACAAAAATATGTTAAAACTTATCAAGGAGTTAAAATGACGACTTAAATGTGTGACACGGGGTGTAGATGTATGGTAAATGTCAATGTAAAACACTAACTTTATGTTTCTTTCACTCTGCAGATTCAAACAACACTTCCATTCCATACAATGACAAATCGGGTCTTTTAATAAAACAAATACAAATGTTTTATTAATGAAAGTTCAGTCAAGGTGAACATGAGAATACAAAGAGAAGTCAATATTAAATTTATGTGTGCGAGCTTTAGTTTATAGATAGGTAGAATTGTATGACCGGGTTTTTGATACTCGATATCACACGAACGTATTTCTGGGGAACTAGCTATTTTTCGTACCATAAGGGAACGACCATTTAACTTGAAGGGGGGGTTATGGTTTTTTTCTAAAAAAATATTCTGATTCCCAATGTTGCTGAAAAAAATATTCTGATTTTGGTGGAGGGAAAAAAAATCTGATTCAGAGTTTTTGTCATATAACCTAATGTTAAATTCTGGAAAAAAAAATTCCCGCTATGCGCGACAAAATAAATAAATATTTTAACTCTTGTGTTGTCCGGAAAATATTTTCTGAACGAAACTAAAAACCATAACCCCTCCACCCCCTTCAAGTTAAATGGTCGGCCCCTAAATCCAAAGCCTTTAGAAGTTTTCCGTAGATTATTTACAGTCGTATATTTCAACGGTCAACTATAAAACTGAATATCACAAATATAAACAAATAATACAAAAATCAAACAGAGAAATTAAAAATGACTTATACTTCTACTTCCTACGATGTTCCATCACTCGTGATGATTATACATCGGCACGAACAGACAAGATTAAACATTCCAAATGGATAAAATAACAACATGTATATACACTGTACATAATAAATAGTAAGTTCGAATTTGTAACCCTGGATCAGAGTTTTGAACTGATCCAGAGACTGACCTGATACGACCATACTGTTTGGTAAGGAGTTCCAGATGCATACTGTTTGCGGAAAGAAGCTGTATTTGAAATAATCTGTAGTGGGACTATAGGTTTAGAACTGGTATGGATGAGCCGTACGTGTAGTTCTTTCTTGCTTTTTTAGATACGACTGAGGGTTGATGTCTACTTCGTTGTGTATGATCTTATAAAGCATAATGACTCTTGCTTTTTGACGTCTTTGTTCAAGGCTTTCCCAGTTTAGGTGGTCGATCATGGAATATACACTGCTAGTATTGTGATATCTTCCTGTGACAAAACGAGCTGCTCTCCTTTGGACTTTTTCAATTTCATCTTTGTTCGTTTTTGTATGTGGTGCCCAGACTGTTGAGCAGTATTCTAGGTTTGATCTAACTATTGCCTTATATGCATTTTATTTCGTTGATTCGTTTCTTATCTTTAAGTTTCTTCTTCAAAATCCAAGTAATTTATTTGCTTTACTGGTGATGTTTCCTATATGGATGTTCCAAGTTAGATTGCTCGATAACGTGAGTCCTAGGTATTTTGCTTCTTTGACGTCTTCCAATATATGCCCTTAAAGAGTGCAACGATGTTCAAATGGTATCTTGCTCTTGTAATAGACATCGAGTTACATTTCCCCGGATGGAATTCCATACTCCACGCTTTCTCCCACTTTTCAAGGCGATGTAGGTCTTCTTGCAGGACTTTACAGTCTTCCTTTGTGCATATGTTCCTGTACAGTATACAGTCATCTGCGAAAAGTCGAGTTTTAGATGAAACTGATGCTGGAAAGTCATTGATGAATATCAAAAACAGAAGGGGCCCAATACTGATCCTTGTGGTACTCTGTGGTACACTGACTACTGGTAGTTGACTTGACTTTTCACCATCCAGTAAAACATGTTGAGTTCTGTCTGACAGGAAGGATCTTACCCATCGCCAGGTGTTACCTCTTATTCCATAATTCTCTATTTTCATCAGTAGTTTATTATGGGGCACTTTATCGAATGCCTTGGAGAAATCCAATATGAGGTCAGTTTGAATACCCTTATGAAGATTTTATGCCAGCTCATGTGAGAGAGTCAACAACTGTGTCTCGCAGCTACATTTGGCCCGAAATCCATGTTGACAGTCTACTAGGATCATATGTGCATCAAGGTAGTTCAAGATGCTTGTCACAACAATATGCTCGAGGATCTTACAGCATATACATATGAGTGACACAGGTCTGTAGTTGCTGGCAAGGTATTTTTCTCCTTTTTTAAATACGGGGATGACATTTGCCTGCCTCCAATCTTTTGGTACTTCGCCCTCTTGGATGGATTTATTAAAGATGTTAGTTAATAATGGGTTCAACTCGGGCGCAAATTCTTTCAGGATTATTGTTGAGATTTCATCTGGTCCAGTAGCCTTGCTAGTATCGATGTTTTTCAGAAGTTTCTCTACTCCGTTATTGGTGACATTGATTTCCGGCATTGCTGGGTAGTTATCCTCTAAAGATGTAGATATTGGTGTGTCATCCTCCGATGTAAAGACCGAGTGGTATTGGGTGTTCAGTACTTCAGCCTTCTGTTTGGAGTCATTGATTAAGAGTCCGTTGTTTCCTAATGGGGCTACTCCTGTGTTGTCTTTCTTCATATTTTTAAATGTAGCTCCAGAACTTTTTCTGCTTCTGAGGTCTCTCTGAGTTGGTATCTGTTGTGTCAAATGATATTACTCCTTCCAAATATTTCCAGTACTCTTGTCTCATCTTCTTTTGTAGTGTCCCTTTACATTCATGGTATTTCTTTGTAGTTCTTGTGCACTTGTTTCTCTTTTTCTTCTGATAAATCTTGTTGCGTTTTCGAATTAGTGCTTTTATCTCCTTAGTTATCCAGGGAAGTCTTTTCTTGTTGTTATTTATCATCTTGGGTGGTACTGTTTGGTCTACTGCATCCAATACTTTCTTCTTGAATATGTCCCATACTTCATCAACAGTCATATTTTGGTGGTCGTTGTTCATTTCGATCTTGGTTTCTTGTAGCTTCTTTATCATCTCTGGCTTGTTCATTTTGTTGTATTGCAAAACTTTTCTTGGTAGCTTTTTAATCTTGTCTGGTCTTAGGCTTGATTCGATGTAAACTGCTTCGTGGTCCGATATTCCTGGTACTACCTCCACTTTGTTGACTAATGTGGCATTGTTGGTAAGAAATAGGTCAAGGATGGCTTCTGTGGTGTCTGTATAATGAGTTGGTGATTTTACCATCTATTCTAAGCCATGGTCATTGGCTAAGTCAAGAAGTTGCTGACAGTTTCTTGAGTTCCTTGCCCCTGTTGATACTGAGCTGTTTTGCCAGTTAATACCTCCAAGGTTGAAGTCCCCTCCTAGCCATACATTACAGTTTCGGTTATATAAGACCTTGCTGATTGAATGGTTCAGAGCTGTAAGGTAAGCCTCATCTGTGGTTTTCGGAGGTCTATAAAAGCTTCCTATGTGTAGATCTGGTAGTCCTTGTATTTATAGTTTTACTCATAGTAATTCACATGCCCCATTTACTCGAAATTCTGGTGTTTCTGTAGAGAGGTACTTGTCTGGTACCAGCTCGAATACTCCTCCATGAGTGTCATCCTTCCGATCTTTACGGTAGCAGTTGTATCCTTCTGGGAAGACTTCTGATGACAGTATGTCTTTATTCAGCCAGGACTCATTCCCAATAATGATATCTGGATTAGAACTTTCCTCTAGATTTTCCAACTCCTGTTTCTTGTTTCTTACTGACTGGCAGTTGATTATTACAACTCTGAGTGGTTTGTCATAACGTTTAACCTTCGATCTTTTGGGTGTTTTATTCAAAGGTGAGAAAGCTGCTGTTGGGCTTCCAATACTGCCTTCACTAATTGGAGTGTCATTAAAGATGTCAAATCTGTTTGTGGTTTCAAAACTAGTTGTATCAAATAAATTTGATGAAAAATTTGGTAGTCCACATATGTCGCAATGCCATAAGATGTTGTGCAGGCCTTTGTATACGAGGCTGTGTATACCCATACATAGACATGATTAATGATAAATACGCCCAATGGCGGTTTATATAACAATGTGCGTTATAGCCTAGAGTTCTTCTATCGAGGATTAACTAAATTATAATTTATTTTTAAAAGCTTGTCAAGTCCAGTCAGTGACAACAACAAACAATATCTGTAATCTCATCACCATAGGTACAGAGAAACATTAGAACATATGTACAATATATACAGTATATACAAACAGAGTTTTATTTTATTAATTTAGTCAGGGGGACTCACTCTTTTATTGATAATTTTAATAAATTTACACAAACTTATAAGATTCTGTTTATTTTTGGATGACATAATTTCTTTAAAATATAAAATGTTGCGCATTCTATGCAAATTTTTCTTGATATAATTTGTTCTCTCATTTAAAAAAATGGACACTTCAGAATATAATGGAATTCATCGCCGATATCAGAATTACATAAATTACACTTTCTGTTTACTCGTTCTAAATTTTGCCATCTACTACACTCAATTGGTAGTCTATGGTTAACTGTTCGAAATTTGCAAAATATAAAAAAATATTTTTCGTCTAATATGTTAAAATAATCTTCAAATCCAAAAGTATCTTTGAGACAATTCTATAATTAATGGTTTTTGAACGTGTTTGAAGATCATCATTCTAATTTTGTTGGAACAGGTCCCATAAGCATTGTTTATGTTTTTCCTCAGGAACTCGAATTGTACAAATCCTTCACATGAGATTACGAACTGCATGTAGCTCTCTAAACCATCATCTATTCCTAAAAAATGTAGTAGATTCGCCCAACTGTAGTTGTCATCAAGGGGTCCCTGAAACTAACTCGCATTATCTTTTTTATTGTCATAGATTCAACGATTCGAGAAATCGGTATATCGAATCAATTGATATTCCTATGAACTTGACAGTTGACCGTTTACTTTTTGGATCACCTGACCTCACAGATGATCAAAATAACAGTTTATTTTTAAATGTACAAAAGTTTATAATAAATAGTAAACGTTTCATCTAACATCAGCAGTACCTAGTTCCCTTATTTCTTTCTTTTTTTTTTAATTACTTTGAATCAAACATTTTTTACATCAAACACCAGATCACTTTCTTTGTTTTATCTTCTTATACCTTCTGTAATTTATATCAAATTTGTAAGTTAGTTCTATGTGCTTCTCCCCTTAGAGATTCACAGTATAGTATATGTAAAATTTATTCCTACGGATAGGGATTAATATAAGTTCTTGTAACTTGTTTCCCAATCCTATTAATTTCTTCTTATTATGTTATGTATATAGCTGAATATTGTAATGTTATATTGAATTAATTAATAAAATATGCTTAAACTATTTTTTTCCTTAATCCATCTCTCGTTTATAAAGTTTTGAGAATTCCATATATGTAAGTAAGTCCACATTCATCAAAAATACCTTTAACATAAGTTTACCATTGAAAATTAACATTTTGAGTACTAAATAAATGAAACGTTAATCTATAAGTAATAGAACATAGTTTAGTCTGTTTACCCGATATAAGTTTTGTCCAGTAAGAAACCATTCTCTGTTTGATATCAACAGATAGGGGAAAACGTCCTAGTTCACCATAAACTAGACAGTGATATCAACAGATAGGGGAAAAACGTCCTAGTTCACCATAAACTAGACAGTGATATCAACAGATAGGGGAAAACGTCCTAGTTCACCATAAACTAGAAAAGTGACATCAACAGATAGAGGGAAAACGTCCTAGTTCACCATAAACTAGACAGTGATATCAACAGATAGGGGAAAACGTCCTAGTTCACCATAAACTAGACAGTGATATCAACAGATAAGGGGAAAACGTCCTAGTTCACCATAAACTAGACAGTGATATCAACAGATAGCGGAAAACGTCCTAGTTCACCATAAACTAGACAGTGATATCAACAGATAGGGGGAAAACGTCCTAGTTCACCATAAACTAGACAGTGATATCAACAGATAGGGGGAAAACGTCCTAGTTCACCATAAACTAGACAGTGATATCAACAGATAGGGGAAAACGTCCTAGTTCACCATAAACTAGACAGTGACATCAACAGATAGGGGGAAAACGTCCTTGTTCACCATAAACTAGACAGTGATATCAACAGATAGGGGAAAACGTCCTAGTTCACCATAAACTAGACAGTGATATCAACAGATAAGGGGAAAACGTCCTAGTTCACCATAAACTAGACAGTGATATCAACAGATAAGGGGAAAACGTCCTAGTTCACCATAAACTAGACAGTGATATCAACAGATAGGGGAAAAACGTCCTAGTTCACCATAAACTAGACAGTGATATCAACAGATAGGGGGAAAACGTCCTAGTTCACCATAAACTAGACAGTGATATCAACAGATAGGGGGAAAAGGTCCTAGTTCACCATAAACTAGACAGTGATATCAACAGATAGGGGAAAACGTCCTAGTTCACCATAAACTAGACAGTGATATCAACAGAT
This sequence comes from Bathymodiolus septemdierum, assembly GCA_963383655.1. Classification (NCBI taxonomy): domain Eukaryota; kingdom Metazoa; phylum Mollusca; class Bivalvia; order Mytilida; family Modiolidae; genus Bathymodiolus; species Bathymodiolus septemdierum. Next base: position 7,562,981 of record OY726525.1, on the reverse strand, counting down.
AGGGGAAAACGTCCTAGTTCACCATAAACTAGACAGTGACATCAACAGATAGGGGGAAAACGTCCTTGTTCACCATAAACTAGACAGTGATATCAACAGATGGGGGAAAACGTCCTAGTTCACCATAAACTAGACAGTGATATCAACAGATAGGGGAAAACGTCCTAGTTCACCATAAACTAGACAGTGATATCAACAGATAGGGGAAAACGTCCTAGTTCACCATAAACTAGACAGTGATATCAACAGATAGGGGGAAAACGTCCTTGTTCACCATAAACTAGACAGTGATATCAACAGATAGGGGAAAACGTCCTAGTTCACCATAAACTAGACAGTGATATCAACAGATAGGGGAAAACGTCCTAGTTCACCATAAACTAGACAGTGATATCAACAGATAGGGGAAAACGTCCTAGTTCACCATAAACTAGACAGTGATATCAACAGATAGGGGAAAACGTCCTAGTTCACCATAAACTAGACAGTGATATCAACAGATAGGGGGAAAACGTCCTGGTTCACCATAAACTAGACAGTGATATCAATAGATAGGGGAAAACGTCCTAGTTCACCATAAACTAGACAGTGATATCAACAAATAGGGGGAAAACGTCCGGGTTCACCATAAACTAGACAGTGATATCAACAGATAGGGGGAAAACGTCCTTGTTCACCATAAACTAGACAGTGATATCAACAGATAGGGGAAAACGTCCTAGTTCACCATAAACTAGACAATGATATCAACAGATAGGGGAAAACGTCCTGGTTCACCATAAACAAGACAGTGATATCAACAGATAGGGGAAAACGTCATGGTTCACCATAAACTAGACAGTGATATCAACAGATAGGGAAAAATGTCCTGGTTCACCATAAACTAGACAGTGATATCAACAGATAGGGGGAAAACGTCCTGGTTCACCATAAACTAGACAGTGATATCAATAGATAGGGGAAAACGTCCTAGTTCACCATAAACTAGACAGTGATATCAACAAATAGGGGTAAAACGTCCTGGTTCACAAATAAACTAGACAGTGATATCAACAGATAGGGGAAAACGTCCTAGTTCACCGTAAACTAGACAGTGATATCAACAGATAGGGGGAAAACGTCCTGGGGGGTATAGCTGGTTATGTTCGATCTGATTTGCCATGCGACAGAAAGGGGAAATTAGAATTTAACATAGTTGAATCTATCAACATTGAAATATTAATTGCTGACAAAAAATGGCTAATATCAGGGGTATATAGACCACAAACAATAGATGAAAGGGAAAAAAAACGTTTAATGAAGACTTTATAAAAACATGTGATCAAATTTATAACAACAGCATATTAGAACTTCATGTTTATTGGTGACTTTAATTATGACATGTTAGTCTCTGATAAATCTACCCAGTTACGAAATGTATGTGCTATTTTTGATTTAACTAATTTAGTAAAAAAATCCAACTTGTTATACCGACCTGCCGCAAATCACTGACAAATTTATCACATAATGTTGTACACCTCGCCCTGAGCGGGAGTCGAACCCACAACATCAATGGTGATAGGCACCGATTGCTTAGGTAATTGTAAGTACCATACGATCACGGCCACGACGGTTTTGAATAATGTTGCAACATTCATAGAAAAATATAGCTAACTTTTATAATACTATGAAAATGATGAGAAACTCACCGACATAAAATAATGATCCATGCTACATGTATGTATAAAGGAGTACTATTCTGGTTACTCGTATCGAGTGAGACCCATGCTTTGCACGTGATAGGTAACTTCTCTATTATGAACACATTAAATAAAGAAAGTTTATTTTAAGTCAAGCATATATAACAAAAACATAAGCTCTAAGGGAACGACCATTTAACTTGAAGGGAGGGGTTTCTAAAAAAATATTCTGATTCCCAATGTTGCTGAAAAAAATATTCTGATTTTGGTGGAGAAAAAAAAAATCTGATTCAGAGTTTTTGTTATATAATCTACTGTTGAATTCTGGAAAAAAATTTCGCGCTTTGCGCAACAAAAAACAAATATTCTAACTCTTGTGTTGTACGAAATTTTTTTTCAAGTTAAATGGTCGGTCCCTAATGAGCTTTTTACCGACATTACATATATATATATTCACATAGAAAAACACATTACATATAAAATGCATTAGCAAGATGATAATAAAATAACAATAGATTATGTGTCTGTTCGCTCAAATATTTTTTCGATATTTGTTATGCTAATTATTTTTCTGATTTTTTCTCTTTGTGAATTTGCCGTGTTCACCATTATTATATTGTTGTATATATGTTGTATATATGTTGTATATATGTTGTATATATGTTGTATGTTGTATATATGTTGTTGTATATATGTTGTATATATGTTGTATATATTGTTGTATATATGTTGTATATATGTTGTATATATGTTGTATATATGTTGTATATATTGTTGTATATATGTTGTATATATGTTGTATATATTGTTGTATATATGTTGTATATATGTTGTATATATGTTGTATATATGTTGTATATATGTTGTATATATTGTTGTATATATGTTGTATATATGTTGTATATATGTTGTATATATGTTGTATATATGTTGTATATATGTTGTATATATGTTGTATATATTGTTGTATATATGTTGTATATATGTTGTATATATGTTGTATATATGTTGTATATATTGTTGTATATATGTTGTATATATGTTGTATATATTGTTGTATATATGTTGTATATATGTTGTATATATGTTGTATATATGTTGTATATATTGTTGTATATATGTTGTATATATGTTGTATATATGTTGTATATATATGTTGTATATATGTTGTATATATGTTGTATATATGTTGTATATATGTTGTATATATGTTGTTGTATATATTGTTGTATATATTGTTGTATATATGTTGTATATATGTTGTATGTTGTATATATGTTGTTGTATATATTGTTGTATATATGTTGTATATATATGTTGTATATATGTTGTATATATGTTGTATATATGTTGTATATATATGTTGTATATATGTTGTATATATGTTGTATATATGTTGCCTCTTGTTGTTATTGTTTGACAGTACTATAATACAATATTAAAATCGTTACCGTTTTTTACTGTCGCTCTTTAGACATGAATCAGGTACCATAAAAGGTTTATTGGGTCCATAACTAAATAACACTGAAGTTTATTTGACCCCCCCCCCCTTTTTTTTCATTAGTGCACAAAATCACACAATTGCAGGATAAAATTATATGTTGAGCTTTTGTTGATGCAACTTTTAATAAATATGCTTTTCGTTATTTATATTAAAATCTTTCCGATATCAGTATGCCTCTTGTTTATGCTTTAATCAGGAGGGTAATTCCTAAGCGTCAATTTATATTTTGTATAATATATATATATAGAATGTAGTTATTTCGCATGTATAATATGTGTGCGAATGTGTTATAGTCTTATTTGCACCGGCCCTTGGTTTCCTCTGCATTTGTACAACTACCGTGCAGTACTTGTCCATGTGCATAGGACACGGGGAGGACTTGACCACTACACTACATGTAAATTAACCATTGATGTCTGATGTGGCCAACAATGTCATAGTCGACGACACTTAATTATTATTATAATTATTATTAGTATAAGTATTTAGTATATTTCATGGGCAGTTTTGTTCATTGTAACGTACAATATTTATATATATTTTTTTAATGAATCACTGTAATGACTGTGCCCCTTGTGGGCCCTCTATTGGACAATACAAATTATTATTCTTATTCTTATAGTATTTTACCTTTATCCATCGTATATATATGTATGTATAATATGGGAGGACTTGTTGTCTTTTTGAAATAGCCTTTTTAGTTTTAAAGATACACAACTGTAAAGAATAGAATGAACTAATCAGCTTTAATGGCTCATTGGTTTGGTTTAGTTTATTGTGCTTAACGCCACTTTCAACAATATTTCAGTTATATATCGTAGCAGTCAGTTTTATTGGTGGAGGAAACCGGAGTACCCGGAGAAAACCACCGACCTGGCGCAAGTCATTTAAATTTTTTATCACATAATGTTGAATCGAGTACACCTCGCGATGAACGGGGTTCGAACTCACAATTTTAGTAGTGATAGCCACTGATTGCACAGGCAGTTGTAAATTATCCAACTACCATACGATCCATACGATCCAGATCACAACGCCGCCTCGAGTAAGACAGAATATGTTGGTTAAAGACCATTACTTGTATGGGTAGTTTAAGAAGTAAGACAGAATATGTTGGTTAAAGACCATTACTTTGTATGGGTAGTTTAAGAAGTAAGACAGAATATGTTGGTTAAAGACCATTACCTTGTATGGGTAGTTTAAGAAGTAAGACAGAATATGTTGGTTAAAGACCATTACCTTGTATGGGTAGTTTAAGAAGTAAGACAGAATATGTTGGTTAAAGACCATTACTTGTATGGGTAGTTTAAGAAGTAAGACAGAATATGTTGGTCAAAGACCATTACTTGTATGGGTAGTTTAAGAAGTAAGACAGAATATGTTGGTTAAAGACCATTACTTGTATGGGTAGTTTAAGAAGTAAGACAGAATATGTTGGTTAAAGACCATTACTTGTATGGGTAGTTTAAGAAGTAAGACAGAATATGTTGGTTAAAGACCATTACTTGTATGGGTAGTTTAAGAAGTAAGACAGAATATGTTGGTTAAAGACCATTACCTTGTATGGGTAGTTTAAGAAGTAAGACAGAATATGTTGGTTAAAGACCATTACCTTGTATGGGTAGTTTAAGAAGTAAGACAGAACATGTTAGTTAAAGACCATTACTTGTATGGGTAGTTTAAGAAGTAAGACAGAACATGTTAGTTAAAGACCATTACTTGTATGGGTAGTTTAAGAAGTAAGACAGAATATGTTGGTTAAAGACCATTACCTTGTATGGGTAGTTTAAGAAGTAAGACAGAATATGTTGGTTAAAGACCATTACCTTGTATGGGTAGTTTAAGAAGTAAGACAGAATATGTTGGTTAAAGACCATTACCTTGTATGGGTAGTTTAAGAAGTAAGACAGAATATGTTGGCTAAAGACCATTACTTGTATGGGTAGTTTAAGAAGTAAGACAGAACATGTTAGTTAAAGACCATTACTTGTATGGGTAGTTTAAGAAGTAAGACAGAACATGTTAGTTAAAGACCATTACTTGTATGGGTAGTTTAAGAAGTAAGACAGAATATGTTGGTTAAAGACCATTACCTTGTATGGGTAGTTTAAGAAGTTAGACAGAATATGTTGGTTAAAGACCATTACCTTGTATGGGTAGTTTAAGAAGTAAGACAGAATATGTTGGCTAAAGACCATTACTTGTATGGGTAGTTTAAGAAGTAAGACAGAACATGTTAGTTAAAGACCATTACTTGTATGGGTAGTTTAAGAAGTAAGACAGAATATGTTGGTTAAAGACCATTACTTGTATGGGTAGTTTAAGAAGTAAGACAGAATATGTTGGTTAAAGACCATTACTTGTATGGGTAGTTTAAGAAGTAAGACAGAATATGTTAGTTAAAGACCATTACTTGTATGGGTAGTTTAAGAAGTAAGACAGAATATGTTGGTTAAAGACCATTACTTGTATGGGTAGTTTAAGAAGTAAGACAGAATATGTTGGTTAAAGACCATTACCTTGTATGGGTAGTTTAAGAAGTTAGACAGAACATGTTAGCTAAAGACCATTACCTTGTATGGGTAGTTTAAGAAGTAAGACAGAATATGCTGGTTAAAGACCATTACTTGTATGGGTAGTTTAAGAAGTAAGACAGAATATGTTGGTTAAAGACCATTACCTTGTATGGGTAGTTTAAGATGTAAGACAGAATATGTTGGTTAAAGACCATTACCTTGTATGGGTAGTTTAAGAAGTAAGACAGAACATGTTGGTTAAAGACCATTACCTTGTATGGGTAGTTTAAGAAGTTAGACAGAACATGTTAGTTAAAGACCATTACCTTGTATGGGTAGTTTAAGAAGTAAGACAGAACATGTTGGTTAAAGACCATTACCTTGTATGGGTAGTTTAAGAAGTAAGACAGAATATGTTGGTTAAAGACCATTACCTTGCATGGGTAGTTTAAGAAGTAAGACAGAATATGTTGGTTAAAGACCATTACCTTGTATGGGTAGTTTAAGAAGTAAGACAGAATATGTTGGTTAAAGACCATTACCTTGTATGGGTAATTTAAGAAGTAAGACAGAATATGTTGGTTAAAGACCATTACCTTGTATGGGTAGTTTAAGAAGTAAGACAGAATATGTTGGTTAAAGACCATTACTTGTATGGGTAGTTTAAGAAGTAAGACAGAATATGTTGGTTAAAGACCATTACCTTGTATGGGTAGTTTAAGAAGTAAGACAGAATATGTTGGTTAAAGACCATTACTTGTATGGGTAGTTTAAGAAGTAAGACAGAATATGTTAGTTAAAGACCATTACTTGTATGGGTAGTTTAAGAAGTAAGACAGAACATGTTAGTTAAAGACCATTACCTTGTATGGGTAGTTTAAGGAGTAAGACAGAATATGTTGGTTAAAGACCATTACTTGTATGGGTAGTTTAAGAAGTAAGACAGAACATGTTAGTTAAAGACCATTACCTTGTATGGGTAGTTTAAGAAGTAAGACAGAATATGTTGGTTAAAGACCATTACCTTGTATGGGTAGTTTAAGAAGTAAGACAGAATATGTTGGTTAAAGACCATTACCTTGTATGGGTAGTTTAAGAAGTAAGACAGAATATGTTGGTTAAAGACCATTACTTGTATGGGTAGTTTAAGAAGTAAGACAGAATATGTTGGTTAAAGACCATTACCTTGTATGGGTAGTTTAAGAAGTAAGACAGAATATGTTGGTTAAAGACCATTACTTGTATGGGTAGTTTAAGAAGTAAGACAGAATATGTTGGTTAAAGACCATTACCTTGTATGGGTAGTTTAAGAAGTAAGACAGAACATGTTGGTTAAGACCATTACTTGTATGGGTAGTTTAAGAAGTAAGACAGAATATGTTGGTTAAAGATCATTACTTTGTATGGGTAGTTTAAGAAGTAAGACAGAATATGTTGGTTAAAGACCATTACTTGTATGGGTAGTTTAAGAAGTAAGACAGAATATGTTGGTTAAAGACCATTACTTGTATGGGTAGATTAAGAAGTAAGACAGAATATGTTGGTTAAAGATCATTACTTTGTATGGGTAGTTTAAGAAGTAAGACAGAACATGTTGGTTAAAGACCATTACTTGTATGGGTAGATTAAGAAGTAAGACAGAATATGTTGGTTAAAGATCATTACTTGTATGGGTAGTTTAAGAAGTAAGACAGAATATGTTGGTTAAAGACAAGACCATTACTTGTATGGGTAGTTTAAGGAGTAAGACAGAATATGTTGGTTAACGACCATTACTTGTATGGGTAGTTTAAGAAGTAAGACAGAACATGTTGGTTAAAGACCATTACCTTGTATGGGTAGTTTAAGGAGTAAGACAGAATATGTTGGTTAAAGACCATTACCTTGTATGGGTAGTTTAAGAAGTAAGACAGAACATGTTGGTTAAAGACCATTACTTGTATGGGTAGTTTAAGGAGTAAGACAGAATATGTTGGCTAAAGATCATTACCTTGTATGGGTAGTTTAAGAAGTAAGACAGAACATGTTGGTTAAAGACCATTACCTTGTATGGGTAGTTTAAGAAGTAAGACAGAATATGTTGGTTAAAGATCATTACTTTGTATGGGTAGTTTCAGGAGTAAGACAGAATATGTTGGTTAAAGACCATTACTTGTATGGGTAGTTTAAGAAGTAAGACAGAACATGTTGGTTAAAGACCATTACTTGTATGGGTAGTTTAAGAAGTAAGACAGAATATGTTGGTTAAAGACCATTACCTTGTATGGGTAGTTTAAGAAGTAAGACAGAATATGTTGGTTAAAGACCATTACCTTGTATGGGTAGTTTAAGAAGTAAGACAGAATATGTTGGTTAAAGACCATTACTTTGTATGGGTAGTTTAAGAAGTAAGACAGAATATGTTGGTTAAAGACCATTACTTGTATGGGTAGTTTAAGAAGTAAGACAGAATATGTTGGTTAAAGACCATTACTTGTATGGGTAGTTTAAGAAGTTAGACAGAATATGTTGGTTAAAGACCATTACTTGTATGGGTAGTTTAAGAAGTAAGACAGAATATGTTGGTTAAAGACCATTACTTGTATGGGTAGTTTAAGAAGTAAGACAGAATATGTTGGTTAAAGACCATTACTTGTATGGGTAGTTTAAGAAGTTAGACAGAATATGTTGGTTAAAGACCATTACTTGTATGGGTAGTTTAAGAAGTAAGACAGAATATGTTGGTTAAAGACCATTACCTTGTATGGGTAGTTTAAGAAGTAAGACAGAATATGTTGGTTAAAGACCATTACTTTGTATGGGTAGTTTAAGAAGTAAGACAGAATATGTTGGTTAAATACCATTACTTGTATGGGTAGTTTAAGAAGTAAGACAGAATATGTTGGTTAAAGACCATTACTTGTATGGGTAGTTTAAGAAGTAAGACAGAATATGTTGGTTAAAGATCATTACTTGTATGGGTAGTTTAAGGAGTAAGACAGAATATGTTGGTTAAAGACCATTACCTTGTATGGGTAGTTTAAGAAGTAAGACAGAACATGTTGGTTAAAGACCATTACCTTGTATGGGTAGTTTAAGAAGTAAGACAGAATATGTTGGTTAAAGACCATTACTTGTATGGGTAGTCTAAGAAGTAAGACAGAATATGTTGGTTAAAGACCATTACCTTGTATGGGTAGTTTAAGAAGTAAGACAGAACATGTTGGTTAAAGACCATTACCTTGTATGGGTAGTTTAAGAAGTAAGACAGAATATGTTGGTTAAAGACCATTACTTGTATGGGTAGTTTAAGAAGTAAGACAGAATATGTTGGTTAAAGACCATTACTTGTATGGGTAGTTTAAGAAGTAAGACAGAATATGTTGGTTAAAGACCATTACCTTGTATGGGTAGTTTAAGAAGTAAGACAGAATATGTTGGTTAAAGACCATTACTTTGTATGGGTAGTTTAAGAAGTAAGACAGAATATGTTGGTTAAAGACCATTACTTGTGTGGGTAGTTTAAGAAGTAAGACAGAACATGTTGGTTAAAGACCATTACTTGTATGGGTAGTTTAAGAAGTAAGACAGAATATGTTGGTTAAAGACCATTACCTTGTATGGGTAGTTTAAGAAGTAAGACAGAATATGTTGGTTAAAGACCATTACCTTGTATGGGTAGTTTAAGAAGTAAGACAGAATATGTTGGTTAAAGACCATTACCTTGTATGGGTAGTTTAAGGAGTAAGACAGAATATGTTGGTTAAAGACCATTACTTGTATGGGTAGTTTAAGAAGTAAGACAGAATATGTTGGTTAAAGACCATTACTTGTATGGGTAGTTTAAGAAGTAAGACAGAACATGTTGGTTAAAGACCATTACCTTGTATGGGTAGTTTAAGAAGTAAGACAGAATATGTTGGTTAAAGACCATTACTTTGTATGGGTAGTTTAAGGAGTAAGACAGAATATGTTGGTTAAAGACCATTACTTGTATGGGTAGTTTAAGGAGTAAGACAGAATATGTTGGTTAAAGACCATTACTTGTATGGGTAGTTTAAGAAGTAAGACAGAACATGTTGGTTAAAGATCATTACCTTGTATGGGTAGTTTAAGAAGTAAGACAGAATATGTTGGTTAAAGACCATTACCTTGTATGGGTAGTTTAAGAAGTAAGACAGAATATGTTGGTTAAAGACCATTACTTGTATGGGTAGTTTAAGAAGTAAGACAGAACATGTTGGTTAAAGACCATTACCTTGTATGGGTAGTTTAAGAAGTAAGACAGAATATGTTGGTTAAAGACCATTACCTTGTATGGGTAGTTTAAGAAGTAAGACAGAATATGTTGGTTAAAGACCATTACTTTGTATGGGTAGTTTAAGAAGTAAGACAGAATATGTTGGTTAAAGACCATTACCTTGTATGGGTAGTTTAAGAAGTAAGACAGAATATGTTGGTTAAAGACCATTACTTTGTATGGGTAGTTTAAGAAGTAAGACAGAATATGCTGGTTAAAGACCATTACCTTGTATGGGTAGTTTAAGAAGTAAGACAGAATATGTTGGTTAAAGACCATTACCGTGTATGGGTAGTTTAAGAAGTAAGACAGAATATGTTGGTTAAAGACCATTACCTTGTATGGGTAGTTTAAGAAGTAAGACAGAATATGTTGGTTAAAGATCATTACTTTGTATGGGTAGTTTAAGAAATAAGACAGAATATGTTGGCTAAAGACCATTACCTTGTATGGGTAGTTTAAGAAGTAAGACAGAATATGTTGGTTAAAGACCATTACTTTGTATGGGTAGTTTAAGAAGTAAGACAGAATATGTTGGTTAAAGATCATTACTTTGTATGGGTAGTTTAAGAAGTAAGACAGAATATGTTGGCTAAAGACCATTACTTTGTATGGGTAGTTTAAGAAGTAAGACAGAATATGTTGGCTAAAGACCATTACCTTGTATGGGTAGTTTAAGAAGTAAGACAGAATATGTTGGTTAAAGATCATTACTTTGTATGGGTAGTTTAAGAAGTAAGACAGAATATGTTGGTTAAAGACCATTACCTTGTATGGGTAGTTTAAGAAGTAAGACAGAATATGTTGGTTAAAGACCATTACTTTGTATGGGTAGTTTAAGAAGAAAGACAGAATATGTTGGCTAAAGACCATTACTTGTATGGGTAGTTTAAGAAGTAAGACAGAATATGTTGGTTAAGACCATTACTTGTATGGGTAGTTTAAGAAGTAAGACAGAACATGTTGGTTAAAGACCATTACTTGTATGGGTAGTTTAAGAAGTAAGACAGAATATGTTGGTTAAAGACCATTACCTTGTATGGGTAGCTTAAGAAGTAAGACAGAATATGTTGGTTAAAGACCATTACCTTGTATGGGTAGTTTAAGAAGTAAGACAGAATATGTTGGCTAAAGACCATTACCTTGTATGGGTAGTTTAAGAAGTAAGACAGAATATGTTGGTTAAAGACCATTACTTGTATGGGTAGTTTAAGAAGTAAGACAGAACATGTTGGTTAAAGATCATTACCTTGTATGGGTAGTTTAAGAAGTAAGACAGAATATGTTGGTTAAAGACCATTACTTGTATGGGTAGTTTAAGAAGTAAGACAGAATATGTTGGTTAAAGACCATTACTTGTATGGGTAGTTTAAGAAGTAAGACAGAATATGTTGGTTAAAGACCATTACTTGTATGGGTATTTTAAGAAGTAAGACAGAATATGTTGGTTAAAGACCATTACTTTGTATGGGTAGTCTAAGAAGTAAGACAGAATATGTTGGTTAAAGACCATTACTTGTGTGGGTAGTTTAAGAAGTAAGACAGAATATGTTGGTTAAAGACCATTACTTGTATGGGTAGTTTAAGAAGTAAGACAGAATATGTTGGTTAAAGACCATTACTTGTATGGGTAGTTTAAGAAGTAAGACAGAATATGTTGGTTAAAGATCATTACTTTAAATGGGTAGTTTAAGAAGTAAGACAGAATATGTTGGTTAAAGACCATTACTTGTATGGGTAGTTTAAGAAGTAAGACAGAATATGTTGGTTAAAGACCATTACCTTGTATGGGTAGTTTAAGAAGTAAGACAGAACATGTTGGTTAAAGACCATTGCCTTGTATGGGTAGTTTAAGAAGTAAGACAGAATATGTTGGTTAAAGACCATTACCTTGTATGGGTAGTTTAAGAAGTAAGACAGAATATGTTGGTTAAAGATCATTACTTTGTATGGGTAGTTTAAGAAGTAAGACAGAATATGTTGGTTAAAGACCATTACTTGTATGGGTAGTTTAAGAAGTAAGACAGAACATGTTGGTTAAAGACCATTACTTGTATGGGTAGTTTAAGAAGTAAGACAGAACATGTTGGTTAAAGACCATTACCTTGTATGGGTAGTTTAAGAAGTTAGACAGAACATGTTGGTTAAAGACCATTACCTTGTATGGGTAGTTTAAGAAGTAAGACAGAATATGTTGGTTAAAGACCATTACCTTGTATGGGTAGTTTAAGAAGTAAGACAGAATATGTTGGTTAAAGACCATTACCTTGTATGGGTAGTTTAAGAAGTTAGACAGAACATGTTGGTTAAAGACCATTACCTTGTATGGGTAGTTTAAGAAGTAAGACAGAATATGTTGGTTAAAGACCATTACCTTGTATGGGTAGTTTAAGAAGTAAGACAGAATATGTTGGTTAAAGACCATTACCTTGTATGGGTAGTTTAAGAAGTAAGACAGAATATGTTGGTTAAAGACCATTACCTTGTATGGGTAGTTTAAGAAGTAAGACAGAATATGTTGGTTAAAGACCATTACCTTGTATGGGTAGTTTAAGGAGTAAGACAGAATATGTTGGTTAAAGACCATTACTTGTATGGGTAGTTTAAGAAGTAAGACAGAATATGTTGGTTAAAGACCATTACTTGTATGGGTAGTTTAAGAAGTAAGACAGAATATGTTGGTTAAAGACCATTACCTTGTATGGGTAGTTTAAGGAGTAAGACAGAATATGTTGGTTAAAGACCATTACTTGTATGGGTAGTTTAAGAAGTAAGACAGAATATGTTGGTTAAAGACCATTACCTTGTATGGGTAGTTTAAGAAGTAAGACAGAATATGTTAGCTAAAGACCATTACCTTGTATGGGTAGTTTAAGAAGTAAGACAGAATATGTTGGTTAAAGACCATTACTTGTATGGGTAGTTTAAGAAGTAAGACAGAATATGTTGGTTAAAGACCATTACCTTGTATGGGTAGTTTAAGGAGTAAGACAGAATATGTTGGTTAAAGACCATTACTTGTATGGGTAGTTTAAGAAGTAAGACAGAATATGTTGGTTAAAGACCATTACTTGTATGGGTAGTTTAAGAAGTAAGACAGAATATGTTGGTTAAAGACCATTACTTGTATGGGTAGTTTAAGAAGTAAGACAGAATATGTTGGTTAAAGACCATTACTTGTATGGGTAGTTTAAGAAGTAAGACAGAATATGTTAGTTAAAGACCATTACTTGTATGGGTAGTTTAAGAAGTAAGACAGAATATGTTGGTTAAAGACCATTACTTGTGTGGGTAGTTTAAGAAGTAAGACAGAATATGTTGGTTAAAGACCATTACTTGTATGGGTAGTTTAAGAAGTAAGACAGAACATGTTGGTTAAAGACCATTACTTGTATGGGTAGTTTAAGAAGTAAGACAGAATATGTTGGTTAAAGACCATTACTTGTATGGGTAGTTTAAGAAGTAAGACAGAATATGTTAGTTAAAGACCATTACTTGTATGGGTAGTTTAAGAAGTAAGACAGAATATGTTGGTTAAAGACCATTACCTTGTATGGGTAGTTTAAGAAGTAAGACAGAATATGTTGGTTAAAGACCATTACCTTGTATGGGTAGTTTAAGAAGTAAGACAGAATATGTTGGTTAAAGACCATTACTTGTATGGGTAGTTTAAGAAGTAAGACAGAACATGTTGGTTAAAGACCATTACTTGTATGGGTAGTTTAAGAAGTAAGACAGAATATGTTGGTTAAAGACCATTACTTGTATGGGTAGTTTAAGAAGTAAGACAGAATATGTTGGTTAAAGACCATTACTTGTATGGGTAGTTTAAGAAGTAAGACAGAACATGTTGGTTAAAGACCATTACTTGTATGGGTAGTTTAAGAAGTAAGACAGAATATGTTGGTTAAAGACCATTACTTGTATGGGTAGTTTAAGAAGTAAGACAGAATATGTTAGTTAAAGACCATTACTTGTATGGGTAGTTTAAGAAGTAAGACAGAATATGTTGGTTAAAGACCATTACCTTGTATGGGTAGTTTAAGAAGTAAGACAGAATATGTTGGTTAAAGACCATTACCTTGTATGGGTAGTTTAAGAAGTAAGACAGAATATGTTGGTTAAAGACCATTACCTTGTATGGGTAGTTTAAGAAGTAAGACAGAACATGTTGGTTAAAGACCATTACCTTGTATGGGTAGTTTAAGAAGTAAGACAGACTATGTTGGTTAAAGACCATTACTTGTATGGGTAGTTTAAGAAGTAAGACAGAACATGTTGGTTAAAGACCATTACTTTGTATGGGTAGATTAAGAAGTAAGACAGAATATGTTGGTTAAAGACCATTACCTTGTATGGGTAGTTTAAGAAGTAAGACAGAATATGTTGGTTAAAGACCATTACTTGTATGGGTAGTTTAAGAAGTAAGACAGAATATGTTGGTTAAAGACCATTACCTTGTATGGGTAGTTTAAGAAGTAAGACAGAATATGTTGGTTAAAGACCATTACCTTGTATGGGTAGTTTAAGAAGTAAGACAGAATATGTTGGTTAAAGACCATTACTTGTATGGGTAGTTTAAGAAGTAAGACAGAATATGTTGGTTAAAGACCATTACTTGTATGGGTAGTTTAAGAAGTAAGACAGAATATGTTGGTTAAAGACCATTACTTGTATGGGTAGTTTAAGAAGTAAGACAGAATATGTTGGTTAAAGACCATTACTTGTATGGGTAGTTTAAGAAGTAAGACAGAATATGTTGGTTAAAGACCATTACTTGTATGGGTAGTTTAAGAAGTAAGACAGAATATGTTGGTTAAAGACCATTACTTGTATGGGTAGTTTAAGAAGTAAGACAGAATATGTTGGTTAAAGACCATTACTTGTATGGGTAGTTTAAGGAGTAAGACAGAATATGTTGGTTAAAGACCATTACCTTGTATGGGTAGTTTAAGAAGTAAGACAGAATATGTTGGTTAAAGACCATTACTTGTATGGGTAGTTTAAGAAGTAAGACAGAATATGTTAGTTAAAGACCATTACTTGTATGGGTAGTTTAAGAAGTAAGACAGAATATGTTGGTTAAAGACCATTACTTGTATGGGTAGTTTAAGAAGTAAGACAGAATATGTTAGTTAAAGACCATTACCTTGTATGGGTAGTTTAAGAAGTAAGACAGAATATGTTGGTTAAAGACCATTACTTGTATGGGTAGTTTAAGAAGTAAGACAGAATATGTTGGTTAAAGACCATTACCTTGTATGGGTAGTTTAAGAAGTAAGACAGAATATGTTGGTTAAAGACCATTACCTTGTATGGGTAGTTTAAGAAGTAAGACAGAATATGTTGGTTAAAGACCATTACTTGTATGGGTAGTTTAAGAAGTAAGACAGAATATGTTGGTTAAAGACCATTACCTTGTATGGGTAGTTTAAGAAGTAAGACAGAATATGTTGGTTAAAGACCATTACCTTGTATGGGTAGTTTAAGAAGTAAGACAGAATATGTTGGTTAAAGACCATTACTTGTATGGGTAGTTTAAGAAGTAAGACAGAATATGTTGGTTAAAGACCATTACCTTGTATGGGTAGTTTAAGAAGTAAGACAGAATATGTTGGTTAAAGACCATTACCTTGTATGGGTAGTTTAAGAAGTAAGACAGAATATGTTGGTTAAAGACCATTACCTTGTATGGGTAGTTTAAGAAGTAAGACAGAATATGTTGGTTAAAGACCATTACCTTGTATGGGTAGTTTAAGAAGTAAGACAGAATATGTTGGTTAAAGACCATTACTTGTATGGGTAGTTTAAGAAGTAAGACAGAACATGTTGGTTAAAGACCATTACCTTGTATGGGTAGTTTAAGAAGTAAGACAGAATATGTTGGTTAAAGACCATTACCTTGTATGGGTAGTTTAAGAAGTAAGACAGAACATGTTGGTTAAAGACCATTACCTTGTATGGGTAGTTTAAGAAGTAAGACAGACTATGTTGGTTAAAGACCATTACTTGTATGGGTAGATTAAGAAGTAAGACAGAATATGTTGGTTAAAGACCATTACCTTGTATGGGTAGTTTAAGAAGTAAGACAGAATATGTTGGTTAAAGACCATTACTTGTATGGGTAGTTTAAGAAGTAAGACAGAATATGTTGGTTAAAGACCATTACCTTGTATGGGTAGTTTAAGAAGTAAGACAGAATATGTTGGTTAAAGACCATTACCTTGTATGGGTAGTTTAAGAAGTAAGACAGAATATGTTGGTTAAAGACCATTACTTGTATGGGTAGTTTAAGAAGTAAGACAGAATATGTTGGTTAAAGACCATTACTTGTATGGGTAGTTTAAGGAGTAAGACAGAATATGTTGGTTAAAGACCATTACCTTGTATGGGTAGTTTAAGAAGTAAGACAGAATATGTTGGTTAAAGACCATTACTTGTATGGGTAGTTTAAGAAGTAAGACAGAATATGTTAGTTAAAGACCATTACTTGTATGGGTAGTTTAAGAAGTAAGACAGAATATGTTGGTTAAAGACCATTACTTGTATGGGTAGTTTAAGAAGTAAGACAGAATATGTTAGTTAAAGACCATTACCTTGTATGGGTAGTTTAAGAAGTAAGACAGAATATGTTGGTTAAAGACCATTACTTGTATGGGTAGTTTAAGAAGTAAGACAGAATATGTTGGTTAAAGACCATTACCTTGTATGGGTAGTTTAAGAAGTAAGACAGAATATGTTGGTTAAAGACCATTACCTTGTATGGGTAGTTTAAGAAGTAAGACAGAATATGTTGGTTAAAGACCATTACTTGTATGGGTAGTTTAAGAAGTAAGACAGAATATGTTGGTTAAAGACCATTACCTTGTATGGGTAGTTTAAGAAGTAAGACAGAATATGTTGGTTAAAGACCATTACCTTGTATGGGTAGTTTAAGAAGTAAGACAGAATATGTTGGTTAAAGACCATTACTTGTATGGGTAGTTTAAGAAGTAAGACAGAATATGTTGGTTAAAGACCATTACCTTGTATGGGTAGTTTAAGAAGTAAGACAGAATATGTTGGTTAAAGACCATTACCTTGTATGGGTAGTTTAAGAAGTAAGACAGAATATGTTGGTTAAAGACCATTACCTTGTATGGGTAGTTTAAGAAGTAAGACAGAATATGTTGGTTAAAGACCATTACCTTGTATGGGTAGTTTAAGAAGTAAGACAGAATATGTTGGTTAAAGACCATTACTTGTATGGGTAGTTTAAGAAGTAAGACAGAACATGTTGGTTAAAGACCATTACCTTGTATGGGTAGTTTAAGAAGTAAGACAGAATATGTTGGTTAAAGACCATTACCTTGTATGGGTAGTTTAAGAAGTAAGACAGAACATGTTGGTTAAAGACCATTACCTTGTATGGGTAGTTTAAGAAGTAAGACAGACTATGTTGGTTAAAGACCATTACTTGTATGGGTAGATTAAGAAGTAAGACAGAATATGTTGGTTAAAGACCATTACCTTGTATGGGTAGTTTAAGAAGTAAGACAGAATATGTTGGTTAAAGACCATTACTTGTATGGGTAGTTTAAGAAGTAAGACAGAATATGTTGGTTAAAGACCATTACCTTGTATGGGTAGTTTAAGAAGTAAGACAGAATATGTTGGTTAAAGACCATTACCTTGTATGGGTAGTTTAAGAAGTAAGACAGAATATGTTGGTTAAAGACCATTACTTGTATGGGTAGTTTAAGAAGTAAGACAGAATATGTTGGTTAAAGACCATTACTTGTATGGGTAGTTTAAGGAGTAAGACAGAATATGTTGGTTAAAGACCATTACCTTGTATGGGTAGTTTAAGAAGTAAGACAGAATATGTTGGTTAAAGACCATTACTTGTATGGGTAGTTTAAGAAGTAAGACAGAATATGTTGGTTAAAGACCATTACTTGTATGGGTAGTTTAAGAAGTAAGACAGAATATGTTAGTTAAAGACCATTACCTTGTATGGGTAGTTTAAGAAGTAAGACAGAATATGTTGGTTAAAGACCATTACTTGTATGGGTAGTTTAAGAAGTAAGACAGAATATGTTGGTTAAAGACCATTACTTGTATGGGTAGTTTAAGAAGTAAGACAGAACATGTTGGTTAAAGACCATTACCTTGTATGGGTAGTTTAAGAAGTAAGACAGAATATGTTGGTTAAAGACCATTACTTGTATGGGTAGTTTAAGAAGTAAGACAGAATATGTTGGTTAAAGACCATTACCTTGTATGGGTAGTTTAAGAAGTAAGACAGAATATGTTGGTTAAAGACCATTACCTTGTATGGGTAGTTTAAGAAGTAAGACAGAATATGTTGGTTAAAGACCATTACTTGTATGGGTAGTTTAAGAAGTAAGACAGAATATGTTGGTTAAAGACCATTACCTTGTATGGGTAGTTTAAGAAGTAAGACAGAATATGTTGGTTAAAGACCATTACCTTGTATGGGTAGTTTAAGAAGTAAGACAGAATATGTTGGTTAAAGACCATTACTTGTATGGGTAGTTTAAGAAGTAAGACAGAATATGTTGGTTAAAGACCATTACCTTGTATGGGTAGTTTAAGAAGTAAGACAGAATATGTTGGTTAAAGACCATTACCTTGTATGGGTAGTTTAAGAAGTAAGACAGAATATGTTGGTTAAAGACCATTACCTTGTATGGGTAGTTTAAGAAGTAAGACAGAATATGTTGGTTAAAGACCATTACCTTGTATGGGTAGTTTAAGAAGTAAGACAGAATATGTTGGTTAAAGACCATTACTTGTATGGGTAGTTTAAGAAGTAAGACAGAACATGTTGGTTAAAGACCATTACCTTGTATGGGTAGTTTAAGATATCGGAAAATATTTTTTCATTAATAATTATATGATAAGTATTCTAATAATCAAAATTAGATGTTTGGAGTATTTTTCAAATTATTTGATCTTTGACAATACACTAACATCTAACGATATGACGTATGGAGGTCATGCTAGGGTTCATATTTACAACAAACCAATCAGTGAAGAGTCTATCGGAGGTATTAAAACTGATCACACTCCGAGAGCAAAAAAATCCAAATATGTGAGTTTTTAATTGACAACACATTCATTATGCTTTGTGTACGTCTTTTGCATCGGACAGTATGCATTGCAGTGGGTACATATTGTGCACATTTCTCTCTTTTTTGTTCATGCATTCGTTTGAGGATGTAGATTGCATGCAGGGGCTTCTCAAGAAAAACGAAAATCAGCTATGTCTTTTAATTTAACGATCCGCTGTATGGATGATTTCATTCACTGATAATTCGAACTTCGATGACTATATTGGTCGTATACCGGTATCTATATAGGATATCACAAATACATTCTTCTTCATACCTTGACCTGCACATATACATACGAGGGAAAATAACCCTTTCGAGACTTAATAATTATGGATATCAACTTCTCATGAAGGACATAACTGTATTATATAATCTGATATATAATCCAGTAACTTAACGATGTAACTACTGTATGTTTTCCAGTAATGACATTTAATTATATAATGACACAATTAACTTAAAATAGATGAACGACAGTGTCGAAGTGTTTGAGTTATTTCCCTTTTATCGAGCTGTGTACATGAATATTATAATAAATTATGAATAGTAAATAAAATGCTTTAAGATAACACCACGTGCGAGAATAACGGGAGAAAACGAGCGTGTCTGTTGCTGTATACGTCACAATCAACTAATCTCTGTATGAGTTACATTGGATGAAACCGTATTGTTGCGTTGACAGGATATTTATTTTATTTTTGTTCATGACCTGGCCAAAATATTTATTTCCAAAAATTTCCAGATCCCTCTCAGAATCAAATGGTCATTCCCTGGGAGATACATAAGGGCAGGGGCGGATCCAGGATTTCAAGTTAAGGGGGGGTGTACTTAAAAAAATTGCGCCGAGCGGAGGGAGGCGCGAAAAATTTGGGGGTATTTCGTGTGAAAATTCACGATTTTACGCCAATAAAGCAGATTACAGAATCTCCCTCCTACCCCTAACCTCCAATTCTAAAAATAAAACCGTGGTGAGCAAACTACATTGTATGTCAAATTTGTAGTTTAAGTTTCACTTCAATCCATTGAGTGGTTATTTAGGAGTTGCGGGTTGCAGAATCCTCCTCCTACCCCCTCCACCCGCCTTCAATGAAAAATCTAAAAACCATTGTGCACAACTACAATGTATTTCAAGTACATTATATAGTTTAAGTCAATCAATTGCGTGGTTACAGTCAGGGGAGTTCCGGATTGCAGAAATCTTACCGACGGACGGACGGACATCAAGTGTTTGAGCAACGGGCGTAAAAACCTCATTACACTAAAAGATCAAACAACAAAAATGTATCAAAGTTCTCGAGAAATATGTTTACGGAAATCAGGTGTGAGATATGCATAAACCATTTTGTCGAGATTATTTTCACACTTTCATGCACAGGTACTCGGGGTAGGATCCCCCCTTTTTCGTGAACAAAAATTCCCCGTTTTTTTCTTTCTTTTTGGTATTTTTGTGATTAACTTGTGCTATATCATCAGAGAAATCTCACTATTTCATATCATCAGAGAAATCTCACTATTTCCTCCAGTTTACTATCCAGCCCCTGCCACGATCAATATTAATATACTAGAAGGTAACTAGCTTCTCTGGGTTGACCTACATTTCTCCGAGGAAAAATTCGGGGAATCCTATCTATATAATAACAATCAAACACTTACCAATCGAAAAGCGGGCATCAATCCTTACTTCGATCATTTATCTGTTAGAATCAACTTGCTTTTCAGTCATGAAAGGCGATTTAGTCCTTGAATTTAATCGGAATTCACTCGCGAGTCGTTCCATTTGAAAAGCATGACTGAAAAGCAAGTTGATTCAAGCCAAACTAAAATAATATTAATAATTAAAAAAATTAAAAATTAAAAAATTAAGCAAACCAGAAGCAAAATTTTAATCATCTACATGCAGAACAGCAACATTTGGACCCATTCCAGGACTGCAAAAGACTCTTGAATTGAGAGAAGCTATTTTCAGTCCTGAAATGATCTGGGAGGCTGTTCCACAATGTAGATGCAGCAAATCTGAAAGAGTTCTTACTGTACCGTGCATACTGCATATAGATGCCGGCCGGGTACCAGGTGGCAATGCCTCGCTGGGTTCCCACCGGCATCCACATGCATCATGACATAATAAAGCAGAAAACTAAGCATGTTTGGATAAAAAATTGACAAGCACTAAAACAAAGCAATATATATCTAAAAGCTATATGCAAATAAAAAGAGCAAAAACAGTAGTAGAATATTTATCATCTGCATGCAGAACAGCAACATTTAGTATCATTCCAGGACTGCATTAAGCTCTTAAATTGAGAAAAACTGTTTTCAGTCCTGAAATGGTCTGGGAGGCTGTTCCACTATGTAGCAGCAGCAAATTTAAATGTTTTTTTGCCATACCTTGATGTTCTGACCTGTGGAATGTCCAGTATATTGTTGTATCTAAAATAATATTTTGAATTTCGTAAATGCACAAGGCTATGGAGACATGATGGCGACAGTTTATTCATAATCTTAAATGTTTCCAGGGCCATAGTTCTCATTCTACGAATCTGCAAGGAAGGCACCTTTGCTTTTTTCAATAAATTATCATATGAGCTATTGTAATCCTCATACACAAAACGAAGAGCTCTTTCTTGCACTTTTTCTATCTTTTTGGAATTTTTCTCCGTACAAAAATGGCCAAAGGGCAAAAGTTAAAATTACTAAGAATAAAAGTATGGAAAATTGTAAGTTTGTTTAATCTGTTCAAATAGAGGCCTAAACGTTTGATAATGTTCAGCTGTTGGGATGCCTTCCTGCAGATTGTACTTATATGTGTGTCAAAATTTAATTGATAATCAATCTCAATGCCTAGTAATTTAACGCAGTCTTCACACGTTAGTTCAAAATTTTGTATATTTATAGTTGGACGTTTTTCATAGGTTTTCTTCCCCACCGCCAAAACTTGAAATTTATCAGGATTAGCCTGCATTTTGTTAATTTTGAACCATTCAATGAGATGATTTGATTCAGACTCTAGAGTAGAAATGAGTAGATTTTTTGTATATTGGGAATAAAACATATGTTTTCTGTATATGGCTCCTCTTAATTCACTGTTCATACACGGAAGTGGATTTTTACGGGATTGTCTATTTTTCACTGGAGCGTGTTTATCAAGTGACAAGTACACTTTTAAAGGCATTTTGATATTCATTATATACATTGTGTACTTCACTAGATGTTGATAAATTCTCAATATCTAGGAATGAAATTTTCTCAAGATCACAATTAAAGCTATCAGTATCAACATTTTTATAACTTCTGTAAGTTATTATTTTTCTTTTCTGGATTGGGACGTCCCCTTTTATTGTGACTGACATTAGATTAAACATATTATATTGCTAAATATTACAACAATTGGATTGGACACAAATTATAACAATTTACAAGGATCCTCTCCACTGACATCATACATGCCAACCCTCGAGAGACTAAAAGCGGTAGAAAATTGTTTTTCAGAAGGACGCAAATTGGTACATTCTGTTGCATTTTGGATATAAAATCTGTTCAGTCAAATCTTTAAATATAGTATGAAAAAGCCATGAAAAAATGGAAATTAGCATTTTACATATATACAAGTCAAACCTCGGTCCCTCGAACTCGTATGGGTCGAATACCATGGATGCATGGCTCGAACTTATTTGAAAGTCCCGCCAATTTTCCATTTATTTTTAAGTTCAAAAAAATCTTTCGCTCGAACACTGATACCTCGAACAGTCGAACTTAATAAATGGCCCCATCAATAATAAAATCACGAGTTTTACCATATCAAACTCGAACATCGCAATTTAATTGACAGATGTACGTTGAATGTGCTTACATACAAATGTACATATATACATGATTAATCAATCTACTGGCTTGATAAATACACTTCAATATAAAATAGCGGGGTTATGTTGCTTAAAATCATTTAATCCACGTCATCTCTTGTGTGTGTTACAATAAGATATCATCAATTATGAATGCCTATTGTCGAGTATGTTTTACTATTAAAGCGAAAAAAACATTTCCTGGTTGATTGTTGAAAACAAGGAAGATTTACTAATATATTTGAGACCTAAATAACTTATTTTTCACAATTTTTTCACATTCACAGCTAAGTTGATAACAAAACATGCTAATATTCACATATGAAATGGTAAAGATGGCTTCAACCTGGAAACCGAGAACCTCATATGCGCTTTCCCCCTCCTAGAAACCCGGACAACCACTATCAATAGGACAGGCAAGCAACAGAAGCGACTGATGAAAATGCCCCAAGGTCTAAAAAACAGAAACTTAATTTTTCAGAAATAAAATGTTTGTGGTATCAAGTCAAAACTTTTATTACCTGAATTTAATTACAACACATGATATACAGTATGTATTTTCATAGGGACAAAAACTGACAAATATGACATTTTAAATATCCCAGATGGTTTTAGCTATGTTGCAAAAAATAGAAAAATATTTAAGCATAAATCTGGAGGTATTGTTGTTGTACATAAAAATAATCTTAAAAATCATATTAAATTTAAGTATTTAATAATGACCTTTTATTGGGATGTGTATACATCCCACCTGAAAACTCTCTATATTCGTCAATAAATGCATTTTTAGATATTGAAAATGAATTAGTAAATTTTATAGAAAAAGACATGAAATGTGCACTTGTTGGAGATTTTAAGGCTAAAACAGCTGTTTTAGAAGATTTTTCAGAACCAGATGAAACTTTTTTTAATGTTATGGATGTAAATGTAGAAGATGGCCTATTTAGATATCATATTGCTATGACTACCAAGTTTTACTTGATAATAATATTTCCTTAGAAAGATATACTCACAGTGTGAATGCAGACCAAATAATTTTGGATGAAAACTTTTAGAAATGTGTAAGTCTGCTTTGGCTATATTTGAAAAGTATTGTCATCATTGGAAATTGAAGGCTAACTTGCAAAAGACTAAAGTAATAATATTTTGTAAAAGAAAATAAAAAAATCAACCTATTTTTAAGCTATGTGGAGAGAATTTACAAATTGAAGACTCTTATTCATATCTAGGTGTTATATTTAATTATAACGGCTCTTGTGTGAAGGCAAGAGCTATATTGATGGATCAAGCTCGCAAAGTTTTATATTGTTTGTATAGAAAATTGAGAAATATATCGATTCCAATAGATATACAATTTAAATTGTTTGATACACTTATACTTCCAATACTTACTTATGGCTGTGAAATATGGGGTTATGAGAACACTAAGCAACTAGAAAAACTTCACCTTCAGTTCTGTAGAAATATTTTAGGTGTTAGAACCACTACTCCAAATTTTATGACATACGGAGAACTTGGTAGAACACCTATAGATATATTATGTATAAAATTAAGGATTGTAAATTTTTGGAATAGACTTATTTCAAACGAGAAGAAACTTAGTTGTATTTTATTTAAGATTATGCTTAATTTGAGTATTATTGATAATGTTCAATTTAAGTGGCTACATTTTATCAAATCAATTATTGAGAAAACTGGGCTTAATTATCTATGGAACCAACAACAGCCAGTTCATTCAGTGCAACTAAAATTTATTGTTAAGCAAAATCTGACTGATCAATATATTCAAAACTGGTTTAACCAAATTGAGAACTCTTCTAGGGGAGAATTTTATGGCATATTTAAAAATGAATTTAATTTAGAGAAATACTTAGTAAAAATATTACCACATGAGAGAAACATGATAACAAAGTTTAGATGCAATAACATTAAGCTTACAATAGAAACTGGAAGATGGTCGAATACTCCCAGAGAAGAACGTATTTGTCATCTGTGTAATGTTGGTTTAGGTACTGAATTTCATTTTTTATTTGAATGTACCTCTGCTGATGTACAAAGGTTTAGATGTAAATTTATTCCAATTTATTATACTAGATATGCAAACATGTACAAAAGGTCTGTTATCTTTGTGTAATGTTAAGGTTCTGAAAAAATTGTCTTATTTATATCTAAATTGCAAAATGTTTTGTAATTATATTCTGAGGCTGTATTATTTTAGGTTAGTTATATCCGTCATTATGTAAAATATTTTGAATAATATTCCTCTTGTTACACTTGAATATATGTGTCCAAGTGAATAAAGAACTTGAACTTGAATTTAAATGATTAAATATATTTTACGAGAAAGGCCAGTTTTACTGTGTATCAGTTATCATAGGTAATGAAACTGTCCCGGGTCAGAACAAGATTTGTTTCTATCTAAAATTACGGGACCTCGGTGGCTCGAACTTCCGATAGCTCGAACATATTTTGACAGTACCTTCGAGTTCGAGCGAGCGAAGTTCTACTGTATATATATGTTTAGGAGTCATAAGTTCAAAATGTAGTGCTTCAAAACTTTATTTTAAATAGTTTCTGATTGGCTTAATGATAAAGAATTGACCAATGGAAGTTTCCGGTACAAATTTAAGAGAGAAAGGATTACGGAAAGGGCCTAAATAATTTGGATTTGTACACATTTATACGTCGTAGAAATCTACAAGAATAATCAACATGTGAACAATTCACGATAAAAAAAAATTAATTTACATTTTTTTTTAAATCGGTAGGAAAACATCTAAAATCGGTAGGCGGTAGAAGACTTAAAAATTCGGTAGACTACCGCGTAAATCGGTAGAGTTGGCATGTATGTGACATTATGTTATGACAGTCACTAATACCAGTAGGAAAATTTTGTATATTAAAACATTTATTTTTCTGATTTGTTAAAACCACATCCACCAATGATGAGATACAATTTTTCATAAAACATGTTGGTTTTAAGACTAATTGTGAAAAATCAAGGACATCACATAAATCTTTTAAAGCTTGACATTTTTTATCGTTTAACATATCAAAATTTAAGTCACCCATTACTATAATATTATCATAATTTATAATACATTGATCTATGTTCTTAATAAAAAGGGTGGAAAAATCATTATCAGACATTGATGGGGGCTTACAGGAAAATAGCTCAACTAGAGAAAAGCATAAAAGAAAAAGAAAGAGTAATTGCTAGGTACAAGAAGAGAATGCAAAGAGATAGAAAGAGAAAGGAAAAGGTAAAAGGAAGTAAGGATGTTTTATTACATAATGTACTATTACAAGGTATAAAAAGTAGAATGAATGAACAAATTGATGAAAGAGGTAGACATGTTGTTGGACAATTAATGCCAACTGAGGAGTTAAAAAGAAACAAACTAGTAAGAAAATATTCAAGAGAAACAGGAATAAGTAGAAGAAGACTGGGGAAAAAAAGGTTAAAATTAGGTGATTATGCTAAGGAAGGACGAACTGTTATCTGGAGAATAAATATGAAAAGAAAGATAGAACAGTTCTTGAGGAGAGACATTAATAGTACTCTAGCACCCGGCAAAAGAGATACAATAACACGCAAAGGTCTGAAAAAACAAAAGAGGTATCTAAATGATAGTCTGAAATCTTTACATGAAAGATTTGTAAAAGAAAACACAGACAATAAAGTATCATACCCAAAATTCTGCAAGTTTAGACCATTTTATATAGTAGAAATGAAAGCTGGAGACAGAAATACATGTCTATGTAAGCTACATGAAAATATGAGATTTAAAGTAGAGAAATTGCACCAGTTAAAACTGATAGAAACTAAAAACCCTGAAACTGTTTCGGAATGCGTCGTGTGCGACATGAAGCACAAACCATGTGCATACGGAAATTGCAGTAGATGCAAATCTAAAGAGATCCCATTGACAACACATGAGATAAGAGAACCGGGAAATCAAGTTACAGTTTACAGTTGGGTTAATCGCACAGAAGAAATAGAAAAAGATGGGAAGACAGTAAAGGTATCTAAGACAATAAAAGAAGAACAACAGCTCACTGTGGGTCAGTTAATAACTGATACAACAGAACAGTTAAAAAAGAAGTTTACAAGACATGTATTTAATATTCGCCACCAGTTTAATAGTCTGAAATCGCTGAAGGACACCATAGACGAAACAGAGGCTGTATTACATGTAGATTTTTCCGAAAATTACAATTGTAAGCTGGCAGAAGAAATACAAGCGATGCATTTTGGTGGATCCAGATCACAGGCCTCATTACATACGGCTGTATTGTATACAAAGGACACTGTTAAGTCATTTTGTACAATTTCCGAAAGTACCAATCATAGCCCTCAAGGGATCTGGGCACATATGGATCCAGTACTGCAACAAATACGTACAACAATGCCCGAGGTCAAGTGTATGCATTTCATAAGTGATGGGCCTACAACCCAATATAGATCGAAGAACAACTTTTACTTGTTCAATAAACTGATACACTCAAAGTATGGGTTTTCACGTTCTACGTGGAATTTTACCGAAGCAGGCCACGGAAAAGGAGCTGCGGATGGGGTAGGGGCAGTTGTCAAAAGAACTGCAGACAGTATCGTGGCAAAGGGTACAGATATCGAAAATGCAATGGATTTGTTCAAGCATGTCGGTGAAAAGGTTAGCAATGTGAAACTTTATTTTATAGATAATGCATCTATAGAATCAATTACATTTCCAATTTCTCTTAAATCCATTAAAGGCACAATGGGTTTACATCAGATAATTAGTTTTACCACCAATGAAATATTTTTGCCTGTACTGAGTTGCTTTTGCAAGTGGTCAGAGGCCTGTGATTGTTTCAAAAGTGATCCAGCAAGTCATAGATTCCCAGATATAGAAGGTCAGCGGAGAGAAACTATTGAAACAGAAACAGTGCGTCAAAATGACACAGAAGCAGGTGAACTTCTACAAAATCAAGGGGAGTCATCAATAACAGAATCTCGTTGCACCGAGGAGTTCGAATTAAATGCTGTAATACCAGACCCAGATGTAATTGGTCAGTGGTGCGTAATTCATTATGATAAATCCGTCTATCTTGGAATTATCCAGGATATTGACAATGAGTCAGCTGAAGTTAATTGCATGTGCTCCATTGGAAATAACCGATTTTTCTGGGGATTAGTGGAAGACTGTATTTGGTATAAATTGGAGGATGTGTTATCGCTTATTCCGGAACCAAAGAATGTGACAAATAGGCACAAGCAAATTGACCCAGATATATGGAAGTCTTTGGAGAGGTTCATGGACAATGATTAACATATTAACTTCTACACCACATACCCCTTTTTGTTGCATTCAGTCGATTTATGATAATTGTTTGCTTTAGAATGTTACTATTTGACATGAGTCATGGTTGTGAGTTTATTACGTTCTAGATATTAACTGTTTTGAATCCAAATATGTTCTGTTCTGTGTTAAATGTTCAATTACAGTTTTGTTCATTTAAAGTTAGGAAAATGTTTTAGTATGCAAACATCTGTGTTGGTTTACTTTCTTGAACAATTATCATGCGCATCGTAATATACTAATGAAACGGTTAGACGAACTGAATGATTCTACACCACATACCCCTTTTCACATGTGATCTATATCAGCGTATTACATCTACGATATTTTTGACTCTGGTCACTGCAAAAAATACCGTAGATGTAATACGCTATATAGCACATGTAAAAAGGGGTATGTGGTGTAGAAGTTAATATGTTAAACCCACTAACCGTTTCATTAGTTATATTACGTTTCTACTGTTGGTAAACTTGTTGCTTTCGTCATTCCATTTTACATCATGAGCTTGCTTTCAGTGACTGCGAGCATTCATTGTATGGCATGCCTCTTTTTTGTATTTCATGTTTTATGTTGAGGTATTTCTTGGCTGAATTGAGTGTATTATGGATTGATTTTTACAGTGTGTTTACTCGTTCTTTTAGTTTCATCTTTGACGATGGTTAGGTACCTAAAACTAGTTTATCCCCACTGTAGGTTTTATGCGCATGTCCATAGTCAGGAACTGATGGTCATTGATGTGTCTTTGTCTCGTTAGAATTTTCAGTTAACCTTATGATGAATTGCCATTGTGCTGTGATCATGGATTGATTACTTATTTTTGTCGGAGTCATTCAAAACTCGCTGATGGGTGTGGGTTCCACATGTTGAAGACCTCGTAGTGACCTCTGAATGAATATTTCTAAAGTTTCTTTTGTTGGTATATTTCCCCATATTCGTTCTTTTTTTCGAAGTGCAAGGAGAAAAAAACTGACTCTCATGATGTAATTGTCAGCTTTATCATATACCGATACATTCGAGTGCACCCAGCCAGTTTGCAGTGACCAAAGTGAAATAAAATACCGTAGATGATCACATGTAGGCCACTCAGGCAGTAAGGCTCATATAGCACAAAACAAGATCGTTATTAATGGAAAATAATCCTGTCAAAACACAAACACACACACACGCGCATATCCTGGAAATCAATTAAAGATGCTTTTACAATAGAAATAACGTGCACTTCTTTACCGTCACATCATGATCTTTACCGTCACATGGCATTAGTTACCGTCACAAGCACAAATTTGTAATCAACACACTTAATTGTTTTCGTAAAGCCTTAGGATTTCTTTATATTCATGCAAAATATTATAACAATCAAGTACTTCAACAAAAAAGACTGAGATTAACGCAAATTCCATCCTATTAGACAAAGTCTGATGCCGTTGCATGAGAAATTCATAATATATATACTATGAAGACCATCTGTTTAGCAA
Source organism: Bathymodiolus septemdierum (assembly GCA_963383655.1). Classification (NCBI taxonomy): domain Eukaryota; kingdom Metazoa; phylum Mollusca; class Bivalvia; order Mytilida; family Modiolidae; genus Bathymodiolus; species Bathymodiolus septemdierum. Next base: position 7,533,228 of record OY726525.1, on the reverse strand, counting down.
GTCTTACGTTATTTTACTAAAATCTTAATATTGCATGATCATCTCGTAATTCTTAAACAGATGAATATTTAATTTTTACAAAAAATCTCATGGATGTTTAAAAAATGGATTATCCGAATTCGTGACGGTAGAGATCATTTAACTGCAAGTGCTGTAATTAACACACTTATGTGCAAGCAATGCAATGTTCTTCAGCACTGCATGTAACATCTTCTTGCAGCAGAAAATTTAAGGAAAAGAATGCGAAAGTTTTAGTTCATAAAAGGATACACGATATATTTATTGAAAAAATCTAAATTGGCTACAGTTGTCGGAGAATCACCCATAAATGCCCATAACAAGCCACTTGTTCTTGTTTATATGAACTTCCACGCTGATGTTTTTCAGTGTTTCAGACTCTAAGTTTGTTTTCCTACTTACTGGGAAATCGGTATTTATGTAAGCAAGTATTCCGCCACCCTTTGAGTCTCTATCGCGTCTCAATAATTTGTAGCCCTCCGCTATGAATAAATTGTCATTAAAAGTAGCGTCCAGCTTCGATTCCGCGACAAAGAAAATGTCTACAATTTTATCAGACAGAAGTTCTTTGATTTCATCGAACTTATAACGATAGCTATTGATGTTTATGTGGGCTGCTAAGAAATGTCTAGGATGTAACCTTCTAGATTCCCGTAGACTTTCAAAAACAGAGTTTATTTCTTCGTTTTTGTTTACACCGGTAGTTGAATTGGGTGTGTTCGATGTATTTTCCAGGGTCTCATCAAAAACAGTATTGTTATTTCCGACTGATGTATTCAGAAAAAACGAATCAGAAAAGGATGGCAAGCGATCATAACAAAGATGACAGAAGTATTGATCGTCACATTTGGCCAAAATATGGTATTCCTTTACCGTTATGGTTGTACATCGCAAGTGCGTCCAGTGATCGCAAAAGTCACACTGTAATGCTTTCTGGTTACTCTTTACAGGTTAATTTGTTTACATTTTGTACAGGGGTACCGTATGGGTCCAGGGTTATAATGGACGTCCCAGCTCATCATTATATATAAAATGAAGCAATATTTCGTGGTATTCTTCATATCAATGGTTGATGTTTGTATTGTTGTTATTGGTCGGCCATTTTGAATCGAGTTCACCTTCAGTGACGAGAAAAAAATTTCAATGACAAAGTTGAAACTGCCTACATTTGTGGTCACCATACATGCATAGAAGCCTAGGTTTTCAGGTCTTTCATCTCTCAAAACAGTTCTTGGGGCTCTCTCTTGTGTTAATCTTAATAAAATTCCAGATAGGATGAGAGCAAAATTTAGTGCACTAGCTCCGGCCGCCATGTTTTCAACAATGGGTAGATTTTAAGTTGGAGAATGTCCTCGTATCTCTCCATTGCTAACTGCTAGCTGACATAATTATTGTACCATGAACTCTCACAAAACTTGTTTAACCCAGTCACATTTGTGTGTGCCTGTCCCAAGTCACTGTCGTCAAAGAGCTCCGGTCGGAATTGTTCTGTCATCTTCCGGTACAAGTCAATTAGGCATGTTTGACATATAGGCGACGACAAAAAGTAAGTATTATGATCATATAGTGTTATTATATCTTGAATCCAGAAGATGTTGTTATCGGTCGATTATTTTTGTTTGTTTTTACTTATATGTTTCTGTGGTTAACTTAATAGATTACTCAGATATAGATAAAATGATGGACATAAACAATGAAAAATGCTAATAATGAGATTGAAATCATCAAATAAAGCTATAAAAAGTAGTCTATATGTGTAATTAAAGTACACAAACCCTTTGTAATGCTTATATACATGATAGTTTGCACTGGCGTGCCACCATGAATAGTTTTAGACTTACTACAGTAAAAAACACACTGTATGTTGTGATATGTATCGACTCTAAATAAAACTTTATTTATTTATTTATTATTTATGCTGATTTACGTACATTCGTTCCGACTCTGTCAGCCACTACTTTCCGGTTGGGTCCCAAAAATTGTTTTTCAGTAGAACCGGTTTTGTCTATGTAAAAAATCGAAAGAATAGCGAAAACAGCTCAATATCACAATTATGTTTCCTTTCTGTAATTTATTTAAGGTTCATTATAACACTTATCAAGGGTATGTTCAACTTGTAAATTGATAAAAACAAAAAACAAAAAACCAAAAAATTGTTTTCAATGAATAAAAGTTGTGAAAAAAACCCAACAGCACATAGTCAAAATATTTTACATGTGGATGTTTTGCATAACATTAAAAAAAAAGAAATACAAAGCGGTTTGTGCAGAATTGGCATTCGCCAAGTCACCTTCGACAGAATGGTCATGATTTTGTATAGAACTTATAATTCTTTTTCTGTATTTGCTATGCAGTTGGATTATTACAATATTCAAAGTGTTTGAACAAAAGTAGGAACTCTCACTGTTTATATAGATATCAAGTAACTCTTATTGTTTTGGATTAATTTTTGTTTTCAAATAATATATTCAAAGACAATAAGAAATTTTGATTAAAAAAATAATAAAAATAAAATAAAAATAGGGAACCGCATCGGTAACGTAATGGTTAGCGTGCTCGCATCGAGTGCGATAGATTGTGGGTACGAACTGCGGTCTTGTCAAACAAAAGAATATAAAATTGGTATTTGTTGCTTCTCCGCTAAGAACGCAGCATTAAGGAGAAAGAGCAAAGACTGGTTGGCTCGGAATCAGAATAATGTTTCCGAGTGGAGCGACATATCTATCCAATGACTGTTGTTAGCTCACCTTGCCAGAGGCAATGTGAGCTTTTACCATCACTTGGCGGCCGTCGTCCGTCGTCTTTCGTTCGTCGTCTGTCGTCCATTTACTATTCATATTTTAATCTTCTCCTCTGAAACGCCTTAACCAAATGAAGTGAAACTTAGTAGGAAGCATCTATGGAAGGTCCTCTGTAACGATTACTCATTTCGTCCCGATCCGTTAACAAACATGGTCACCACAAGCGATTCTTGTTTCTGATTGGCAGATTAAAAAAAAATCTTCTCCTCTAAAACTTCTTAGCTAAATGAACCGACACTTGGTATAGAGCAACTATGGAAGGTCTTCTATAAAGATTGCTCATTTCATCCCAATCCGTTAACAAACATGGTCTCCACAGACAATTCGTGTTTCTAATTGGCCGATTTTATAGAATCTTCTCTTCTCAAACTGCTTAGCCAAATGAACCGAAACTTGGTAGGACGCAACTATGGAAGATCTTCTATAAAGATTACACATTTCATCCCGATCTGTTGACAAACATGGTCGCCACAGACAATTCTTGTTTATGCTTGGCCGATTTCTAACAATCTTCTTCTCTGAAACTGCTTAGCCAAATGAGCCGAACTTTGGTGGGAAGCACCTATGGAAGGTTCTGTCTGTATTAAGTTTGCTCAAAGCAGAATGAAAGGTGAACGACATAGGCTCAGACCACTGAGCCTTTATTTTCAGTGAGCAAAGCACGAACATTTGTCGTATTGCCACCTGCAACGAACGTTGCATTAATCGAGTACTCCTAACATTTTCTTTGTACACAAACTGCCAAAATCGTCCGTGCGGAAAGGAATTCAATACTACAACCTTTGTTAATTTGCTTATCTGTAATGTTAATGTAAACATTATACTGTGAAGAAACTTAAATATCGTATCCATGAAGTTATTTCCACAGAGTGACTTACTTCGTTATCAACGAGTATAAAATTAAAATATTGCATTATAAAAAGAATCTCCCACTACTCAATTGATGCGCCTGGACAGTTACTGAAAGTGAGTGTAGCGTATTGAGCACCAACCGTGATGTCAGTGCCACAAAAAGCATAAAAAAAATCAAGTGTTCGCGACAGTAGCAATTTAACATAGAAATAACGATTTTTTTTTATTATACAAAGTAGCTGAAATTAGCAGCCATGGCGAATATTCATACTATGGATCAGTATTTATCGCCTTTTGAGATCTTTCCTAATAATAACTACCCCGGTATTGTTAAATTGCAATATAATGCTCAATAACAATAAGATCAGTGGTATTTAGATACTGACAAACCCGTTTATTTATAAATGACCCAACCGGTTTGTATACATGTTTACATTTTTACCAAGCCGGATTTCAAAAACATCTGTTGACATCATGTTTTAGGGTATAACTAGTTACTAATTGTCTTTTCATCAACAAAATAGTATTTTTAAGTAAAATCAATCATTCATCAATATTTTTTTTCTTTTTGGGCAACATTTAATTCATTTGTAAATGCAAGATATAGCGATAGTTCAGTTGATTGTAATGATTTTGAAGCCGGATTCCTTATAACTTATAGAAAAATCTAATTTTACACTGCAAAAATAAATGATATTTGGACAAAAAATTAAATCAATAATAATAACAATCATAAAGCATCATAATTCAAAACATTATATACACAGTATATTTATAGATACTTACGATAATTATCCGTGCCTGCTTTAAAAATACCGCTTTAGAATATCCCGGATGTTGACCAAACATTTTCGATCGGAGCTCTTTGACGACAGTGCAAGTCATGAACCTTTGATAGATAATAGATAGATAACATGTGGTGGGAACAAAATAATATGTTGTGGGAACAAAATACCGATCTTCTGGGAATAATATAATATGTTGTGGGAACAAAATACCGATCTTGTGGGAACAAGATATTATATTGAGGGAACAAGATAAAAAAAATTCCAGCATGGCCTTAAACAGCCACCGTAATATAGTCTATTGTATTTTAAAATAATATAAACGTTGCTACATTTCTCACTAAATAAGAATGTTAATTGTGCACTACGTCATATGTTAATTGTGCACTACGTCATTCTACGGTGCAAAAAATCCAAATAACCAACACTGTGTTCTTAGAGATGATTATTTTATTTAATGTATAAATAGTACGCTGTCACACAAAAAACATACATATAATTGATTTAAATGTAAAGATAATGCATTGCTAAATAAAATTATACATTCTCTATATATTTGCAAACAACCGCATCGGTGGTGTAACGGTTAGCGTGGTCGCCTCCAGTGCGGAAGATCGTGGGTTCGAGCCCCTGTTGTTGCTCTCCGCTAACCACGTAGCACTAAGGAGTAAGAGCAAAGACTGGCTGGCCCGGAATCAGAATAATGTGTCCGTGTGGAGCGACATGTCTACCTGTGGATTGTTGTTTCAGTGAGCTAACACTATAAAAATCCAACTCAGCGTGATGGTCTAGTACAAAGCGGACCTCATTATCATCTCATTGAATATTAAGTTGTTCTCGCCATGATATAGCTGAAAAATTGCTGAGTTGGCGTGAAACAACAATCACTCACTAACTATATTTGCAAACGTCAATTTTCGATAAATCCGATTTTTTCTTTCGATGTCAACTTCATCGATATGACGGTAATGACCTCTATACAGTGCTGGGTATAGGACAAACGAGGCCCTGTGCTAGTTAAGTTATGAGGCCCTTACTTGGGCCCTGAAGGAGGGAGACCCGGTAACCCTACACAGGCAGTCAGGCATACAAGCTCAGGAAATTTAGGAATAGTTAAAATATTACGTTAGATTAGGTAAGACATCGCAAAAAAAAAATTGGCAGGAAGATGCCCCCCCTCCTGGCCAACGGATCCCTGTGCTTAAGCACATCTAAGCACAATGATAAATCCGGCACTGCCTCGATAACCAGACCTGGCAAGACCATTTACACCCATTTTAATATAAATTTACTTTCAATACCTTTTTTCCACATAAATCTTAATTTGTTGACACCATTAACAGAGTTTTTCAAACTTTAAAGTAACGTATCAAAATTTCAAGGTAATCACTGAAAGATAGAATTAATATCGTAGTGCACATGCACCCTAGGAAATGACAATTAGACCATATACACTTGAGTTAATGATTCTCAGCCGTTTTTGGGGGGATATTTTTTTGTATTTTCTTATTTATTTCATTTTTAGTAATTAATATTTGTGAAATTTGAATATAATCGTAAAATGTCAATAAAAATACGAAAAGCGTAAATTTACCTTTATTCCCGACAAATATCCGTCCTCGAGACAATCCCAACACCGACAATAGAAACATTCGTCCTCACAAATTAGGTATGTAGCATGACAAACTCGCAGACCTACTATTGTTTAGAAGTACCTAGCAACCACACATTTCCGGAACCGGAAGAACAATAAAAATGACATGTGACTACTCCATTTTAGAAGTATAGAATTATATCTATCCTGGAAGAATCTCAGATCTAACTGTCTTTTTAAAAGTACCTAGCAACCATACATTACTAGAACCAGTGAGCAATTTTTATTTTATTACCCTTCCGGAGCGCCTGAGTTTACCCCGGTGCATAGTGGGGTTCGTGTAACTCGATCTTTAATTTTATGTGTATGTTTTGTAGATCGTTGTTTGTCCATTTTCTTGTGGTCATTGTGTTGTCTGTTCTTCTTCGATTTACGAATTCTGATTACCCCTTTTGTATCTTTAAACCCTTCTTCTAGAATTCTCTCACATACATGTATATTATATTGTTTTTTTTTAATGTATAGCAATAATACATTTATGGAACCAAAAATAAAGATTGCTTATAGAAAGAAAAAATTAACAAATATTTGAATTTCCACTTGGATAAATATAATGGAAGACTACATTTGTATTTTGGATATACATCTCTGACTAAATAGCTGTAACATAAACAATTGGATTTCAAAAATATTTGAATTCCAACTTTGATAAATTTCTATGAGATTCTTAGACCTATTATTTGGTAGACCTGTTGGGAGTTTTGTCTCGCATGTCTTAAGTGGCTCTTATATTATCATTTATAGGTCTTCTGGGGCCAAAAAAAGGGAAGACATGTTTAAGTTCACTAAATCAGACAGTTGTATTTGGAAATAAACATTATAATGAAATGCAGATGTAGCCTCACCGACTTGTTCCTTTATTCGTATGAGGCAGATATCATACAGGGGCTTCTCAAGAAAAACGAAAAGTAGCTAGCCCGATCCTTTAATTTCGCGTTCCGCTACATACATGTAGATGATGTCCTTTTATTAAATAATTCTGGGTTTTGTAAATTCGTTGATCTCATCGATCCCATTGAGCTTGAAATAAAGGATACCACAGATACAGATAGGTCTGCTTCATATCTTTATATACACACCTCTAAATTGAGGGGCGGTTAAGAACGAAACTTTACGACAAAAGAGATAATATCAATTTTCCCATTGTGAACTTTCCATTTATATGTAGCAACATTCCAGCAGCACCCGCATATTGAGTATATATCTCTCATTTGCTTGTAGTTCCTATCAGGATTTCCTTGATAGAGTGTTGCTGATAACAAGGAAGCTACTGAATCAAGGTTTCCTATTGGTTAAGTTGAAGTCATCACTTCGAAAGTTTTACGGTCGCCATCATGACTTGGTTGACCGTTGTGGAATATCTGTGTCACAAATCACCACGGATATGTTCCACTTGTCGAAAACACTACCCAGTCCTTTCCTCATTCATGATTTATCACCGAGTTTGTAACTATAGTAATACGATGGGTCCCACTACTGGAGCAGGAACTGCTTACCCTTCCGAAGCACTTGAGTCCACCCCCGGTTTTCAGTGGGGTTCGTGTTACTCGATCTTTAGTTTTATGTGTGTGTTTTGTAGATTGTTGTTTATCCTCTTGTCCTTTTTCTTTTGGCCATTGTCTTGTCTGTACTGTTACGATTTACGGATTCTGATTACTCCTTTGGTATCTTCCGCGTACAAGTGAAATATAAGTAAATAATTAAATTATTGTTGTATTTTTTTTCGTTGAGGATACACTAACATCTAACAGCATTTCGTTTGGGATCATGTCATGTTATTTTTGGGATCATATCATGTTATTTTTGGGATCATGTCATGTTATTTTTGGGATCATATCATGCTATTTTGCGAATCATGTCATGTTATTTTTGGGATCATATCACGTTATTTTGGGATCATGTTATGTTGGTTTGGGGATCAAGTCATGTTATTTTTGGGATCATATCATGTTATTTTTGGGATCATGTCATGTTATTTTTGGGATCATATCATGCTATTTTGCGAATCATGTCATGTTATTTTTGGGATCATATCACGTTATTTTGGGATCATGTTATGTTGGTTTGGGGATCGTGTCATGTTATTTTTGGGATCATGTCATGTTATTTTTGGGATCATGTCATGCTATTTTTGGGATCATGTCATGTTATTTTTGAGATCATATCATGTTATTTTGCGAATCATGTCATGTTATTTTTGGGATCATATCATGTTATTTTGGGATCATGTTATGTTGGTTTGGGGATCATGTCATGTTATTTTTGGGATCATCTCATTTTATTTTTGGGATCATATTATGTTATTCTTGGGATCATGTCATGTTATTTTTGGGATCATATCATGTTATTTTTGGGATCATGTCATGTTATTTTTGGGATCATATCATGTTATTTTGCGAATCATGTCATGTTATTTTTGGGATCATATCATGTTATTTTGCGATCATGTCATGTTGGTTTGGGGATCAAGTCATGTTATTTTGGGGATCATCTCATTTTATTTTTTTTTTGGATCATATTGTGGTATTTTTGGGATCATGTCATGTTATTTTTGGGATCGTGTCATGTTATTTTTGGGATCATATCATGTTGTTTTTGGGATCATATCATGTTATTTTGGGATCATGTTATGTTGTTTTGGGGATCATGCCATGTTATTTTGGGGATCATCTCATTTTATTTTTGGGATCATTTTATGTTATTCTTGGGATCATGTCATGTTATTTTTGGGATCATGCCATGTTATTTTGGGATCATATCATGTTATTTTTGAGATCATGTCATGTTATTTTGGGATCATGTCATGTTATTTTGGGGAACATGTCATGTTATTTTGGGATCATATCATGTTATTTTGGGGATCATGTCATATTATTTTTGGGTTCATATCATGTTATTTTTGGGATCATGTCATGTTATTTTGGGATCATGTCATGTTGTTTTTGGGATAATGTCATGTTGTTATTGGGATTATTTCATGTTATTTTGCGGATCATGTCATGTTATTTTTGGGATCATATCATGTTGTTTTTGGATCATATCATGTTGTTTTTGGGATCATTTCATGTTGTTTGGGGACTATATCATGATTGTTTGGGATTATATTATGCTATTTTTGGGATCATATCATGTTATTTTTGGGATCATGTCATGTTATTTTTGGGTTCATATCATGTTATTTTTGGGATCATGTCATGTTAATCTTGGGATCATGTGTTATTTTTGGGATCATATCATGTTATTTTGGGATCGTGTCATGTTATTTTTGGGATCATGTCATGTTATTTTGGGATCATGTCATGTTGTTTTTAGGATCATGCCATGTTGTTTTTGGGATCATTTCATGTTATCTTGGGGATCATCTCATGTTATTTTGGGATCATATCATGTTATTTTTGGGATCATATCATGTTATTTTTGGGATCCTATCATGTTATTTTTGGGATCATGTCATGTTATTTTTGAGATCATGCCATGTTATTTTTGGGATCATGTCATGTTATTTTTGGGATCATGTCATGTTATTTTGGGATCATATCATGTTATTTTTGGGATCATGTCATGTTATTTTGGGATCATATCATGTTATTTTTGGGATCATGTCATGTTATTTTGGGATCATGTCATGTTGTTTTTGGGATCATGTCATGTTGTTTTGGAGATCATGTCATGTTATCTTGGGGATCATCTCATGTTATTTTTGGGACCATATCATGTTATTTTTGGGATCATATGTTATTTTTGGGATCGTGTCATGTTGTTTTTGAGATCATGTCATGTTATTTTTGGGATGATATGTTATTTTTGGGATCGTGTCATGTTAATTTTGGGATCATGTCATGTTATTTTTGGGATCATGACGTTATTTTGGGGATCTGGTCATGTTATTTTTGGGATTATGACATGCTATTTTTGGGATCATGTCATGCTATTTATGGGATCATGTCATGTTATTTTGCGGATCATGTCATGCTTTTCTTGGGATCATGTCATGCCATTTTTAGGATCGTGTTCTGCTTTTCTTGGGATCATTTCATGTTATTTTTAGAATCATATCATGCTTTTCTTGGGTTCATGTTATTTTCATTCATCTTTGACCATCCAATTATATGCAAGGGAATTAAATATATTGACCAATCGGCAACAGCTCTTGGTGTATATATATATATGTCACAACCGAGTATATATACCTAGAGATTTAGTAAGCTCATCGCTGATTGGCCGGATGAAAGATAATGAACCATGACGTAACCACATGGGGAATGTGTTTACATGTTAGTTTATGATCAAATATGAAAGTTGAACTAGATGCAACAAGCATCTACATTTAATATTAGATTAGAACAAATGAGGCCTCATAGTGTTAATATAGAGTACCATGGAGAACATGTCACAATGAGAATAAACATTATTGTGATATGTAAATTCAAATTTGCAGCAACAAAAATGTAGTCCTATGGGTTTCTGAGCTCCTGTGGTCAAAAGTTTAAAATGTGCTGCAATGTGGAAATGCATAAATCTTCTTAACGAACCAGAAATGGAAATACAATGGTGTTTAGTACAAAGCGAGTGAGTGACATTTAACGTGTAATGAACATTTTACAGCTATGTGACGACAAGAACAAGTTACATTCATGAGATGATCATGATATCCGCCTTGTACTAGACCAACACGCTTGGTTGGATTTTTATAGTGCTAGCTCACTGAGACAACAGTCCGAGGGTGAACATTTCGCGCCACTATGGCATATTGTCCTGATTCCTAGACAACCAGTTGTTTCTCTTTCACCTTCATACCGCGTGCTTAGCGGAGAAGCAACAAGAACCAGTTCATAATCTTTGGTTTAACCTGACCAGGCCTCGAACCTACTATCTGGGTCATTATCAAAATACACGCACTTTTTCCTGTTCATATTTTGGTGACATCAAATATTTTCGTTCCCGTTTTGCCTTAGCCTATTAGTTTTTCCTACATTACAATGACATATTTACATAATATGCAGTCGGGAAAACCACCATGAAAAAACAAATTTCAAGATATGTAGCACCCCCTAATACCTTTCAGTCGTGGTGTTACCAACATAAAATTATTCTTTTTAGGAAAATGAAAAATAATTGTTATGTAAAAAGTGGTTACATACATAATATACAGGGAAATTATGCATAATGTAGGATATTTTCTTTGGAGCACTAGTTTTTTTCACAATATTTGGATATGTAGTTGTGGAATTCCATATAAGCTGCATTATGAAACAAACAAGTTTTCATAATTGCATTTTGTTTCACTTTATATAACGAAAAGATGACTTATACATAGTTATCAAAGTCAACTTTATTCAACTATAATATAATTTACTTCAATTATGTCATTCATCCTTTTTATGAAACAATTTACATGAGGTAACACCATTGACAAGAGGTAACACCACAGATGACAAAAGTAACACCAGGGACATCTTCATGAATGTAAACATTTAATTCAAGAAAAAAACACAACTATCAACCTATATTTGTTGTTTTCTTAATGTTTTCAGTACAATATTCAGTTTTTCAACATATTGGTTTGATGCATGAGCAATATCAGTTTTGTCCATGGTGTTATGAAGAAATGTCCATGGTGTTATGAAGATATGTCCCTGGTCTTTCCAGGTCTAAAAAGTATACTCCCATCAGCTTGTTAAACTATATCTTACACGTAAATGACGATGTTTGAACAATTTTTCTGCATAGGTTAAAGAACAATATTTTGTTCTGTATATTACTGTTTATGGAATAATGTGTTTATTCCCAATTTTAATGCTAAATGTCTGTGGTGTTACACAATCTTTATGGTAACACCATTGACAATAACACCACAGAAAACAGGTAAGTATTTTCAGGATAAAAGGAAAATAATTTCTTCCCGACTATATTTTATAGGTATATCCTGTGAAGAATACCAAATGTAATATATTGTATATTTTTACATTTTGTTCAATTCTAACAAAAAGAGGCAACGAGAAGTACACCACAGACATAACATTTATATACTATACCAATCGCACGTACCTTTTCGGCTCTATATTAGTTTATGGATCACTTTTGTTTTTGTCGTCTGCACATGTCATGAAACAGGAAATAAGCAAAGGGAGAAACTATTTTTGCTTCAAATATGACAAGACAGATAACTCTTACCAGCCTTAATAGGAAGGGTAACACCACAGACATGAAAATCTATAACAGCAGGTTTTTGCTAATTTTCTTTTTAAATTTCAATGTATATCAAGCAAAAATAATGTTGTGCTATTAGAGTTTTAGGAATAGTTCAAAAATAATATAAAGATCGAATAAAATCATAACATCTGAATAGTACAAATGACCAAAAGTAAGTCATTCTGGAAAAATAACACGTAACACCAAGGAAAAAAACAGGTCATCGTGTAGCTAGTATATATTCGCAATTGGAACAATCTGGATTTAGATGGTAAAACTATAGAAAACTGATGTGCCTTTATACAAAACATGTTTTCTCCAATCAGTTTGGTTGATATTTTTCTTTTAATTGCGTAATAACAGAAAAGTGCGTGTTTTTTGATAATGATCCATCTACACGCGCTCGGGCGGGCATACACAATATTATACCACCGATGCGGCTTTTACCATAAAGTAGCATTGCAACATAAAGAATTCAAAGTACGACTATTTATCTCCCCTTCGATTAGAATAGTGTCTCAGAATTGGCATTGAGATTGAACTGCGAATTGCCTTTTTAAATTTAGATAATGTGTCAAGATTACGCACTGTAATATTAATGTTATTCCATTCCACTTACTGTAGCTGGGACGAAAGAATTTCTGGTTAAAGAAAATCTACAGAATGGAACAATAATATCGTTGCCATTTCGAATGGGATAAATAGTCGTACTTTGCATTGTTTGGGGAATAAGATCGAGTAAATAAGAGGGTGTGCTACCGTTTTGGATATTATAGAATAATTGGAGCTTTCTCCTAGGTCTTCTTTCTTCCAAATATTTTTAAAGTCAGTATTTACCATGTTACATAAAACTATTCATTTTATACGATTTTTCTCCCATGGATGTATCATCTACAAACAATCTACATAAATCTTCTTATTATGTCGTGATAGACTTGTGTTCTCCACCAATAACGACGGGTGATGATGTCATTCTTATTATGTCGTCATAGACTTGTGTTCTCCACCAATAACGACGGGTGATGATGTCATTCTTATTATATCATGATAGACTTGTGTTCTCCACCAATAACGACGGGTGATGATGTCATTCTTATTATGTCGTCATAGACTTGTGTTCTCCACCAATAACGACGGGTGATGATGTCATTCTTATTGTGTCGTCATAGACTTGTGTTCTCCACCAATAACGACGGGTGATGATGTCATTCTTATTATGTCGTGATAGACTTGTGTTCTCCACCAATAACGACGGGTGATGATGTCATTCTTATTATGTCGTGATAGACTTGTGTTCTCCACCAATAACGACGGGTGATGATGTCATTCTTATTATGTCGTGATAGACTTGTGTTCTCCACCAATAACGACGGGTGATGATGTCATTCTTATTATGTCGTGATAGACTTGTGTTCTCCACCAATAACGACGGGTGATGATGTCATTCTTATTATGTCATGATAGACTTGTGTTCTCCACCAATAACGACGGGTGATGATGTCATTCTTATTATGTCGTGATAGACTTGTGTTCTCCACCAATAACGACGGGTGATGATGTCATTCTTATTATGTCATGATAGACTTGTGTTCTCCACCAATAACGACGGGTGATGATGTCATTCTTATTATGTCGTGATAGACTTGTGTTCTCCACCAATAACGACGGGTGATGATGTCATTCTTATTATGTCATGATAGACTTGTGTTCTCCACCAATAACGACGGGTGATGATGTCATTCTTATTATGTCGTGATAGACTTGTGTTCTCCACCAATAACGACGGGTGATGATGTCATTCTTATTATGTCATGATAGACTTGTGTTCTTCACCAATAACGACGGGTGATGATGTCATTCTTATTATGTCATGATAGACTTGTGTTCTCCACCAATAACGACGGGTGATGATGTCATTCTTATTATGTCATGATAGACTTGTGTTCTTCACCAATAACGACGGGTGATGATGTCATTCTTATTATGTCGTCATAGACTTGTGTTCTCCACCAATAACGACGGGTGATGATGTCATTCTTATTATGTCATGATAGACTTATGTTCTCCACCAATAACGACGGGTGATGATGTCATTCTTATTATGTCATGATAGACTTGTGTTCTCCACCAATAACGACGGGTGATGATGTCATTCTTATTATGTCGTGATAGACTTGTGTTCTCCACCAATAACGACGGGTGATGATGTCATTCTTATTATGTCGTGATAGACTTGTGTTCTCCACCAATAACGACGGGTGATGATGTCATTCTTATTATGTCATGATAGACTTGTGTTCTCCACCAATAACGACGGGTGATGATGTCATTCTTATTATGTCATGATAGACTTGTGTTCTCCACCAATAACGACGGGTGATGATGTCATTCTTATTATGTCATGATAGACTTGTGTTCTCCACCAATAACGACGGGTGATGATGTCATTCTTATTATGTCATGATAGACTTGTGTTCTCCACCAATAACGACGGGTGATGATGTCATTCTTATTATGTCATGATAGACTTGTGTTCTCCACCAATAACGACGGGTGATGATGTCATTCTTATTATGTCGTGATAGACTTGTGTTCTCCACCAATAACGACGGGTGATGATGTCATTCTTATTATGTCATGATAGACTTGTGTTCTCCACCAATAACGACGGGTGATGATGTCATTCTTATTATGTCATGATAGACTTGTGTTCTCCACCAATAACGACGGGTGATGATGTCATTCTTATTATGTCATGATAGACTTGTGTTCTCCACCAATAACGACGGGTGATGATGTCATTCTTATTATGTCATGATAGACTTGTGTTCTCCACCAATAACGACGGGTGATGATGTCATTCTTATTATGTCATGATAGTCTTGTGTTCTCCACCAATAACGACGGGTGATGATGTCATTCTTATTATGTCATGATAGACTTGTGTTCTCCACCAATAACGACGGGTGATGATGTCATTCTTATTATGTCATGATAGACTTGTGTTCTCCACCAATAACGACGGGTGATGATGTCATTCTTATTATGTCATGATAGACTTGTGTTCTCCACCAATAACGACGGGTGATGATGTCATTCTTATTATGTCATGATAGACTTGTGTTCTCCACCAATAACGACGGGTGATGATGTCATTCTTATTATGTCATGATAGACTTGTGTCCTCCACCAATAACGAAGGGTGATGATGTCATTCTTATTATGTCATGATAGACTTGTGTTCTCCACCAATAACGACGGGTGATGATGTCATTCTTATTATGTCATGATAGACTTATGTTCTCCACCAATAACGACGGGTGATGATGTCATTCTTATTATGTCATGATAGACTTGTGTTCTCCACCAATAACGACGGGTGATGATGTCATTCTTATTATGTCATGATAGACTTGTGTTCTCCACCAATAACGACGGGTGATGATGTCATTCTTATTATGTCGTGATAGACTTGTGTTCTCCACCAATAACGACGGGTGATGATGTCATTCTTATTATGTCATGATAGACTTGTGTTCTCCACCAATAACGACGGGTGATGATGTCATTCTTATTATGTCATGATAGACTTGTGTTCTCCACCAATAACGACGGGTGATGATGTCATTCTTATTATGTCATGATAGACTTGTGTTCTCCACCAATAACGACGGGTGATGATGTCATTCTTATTATGTCATGATAGACTTGTGTTCTCCACCAATAACGACGGGTGATGATGTCATTCTTATTATGTCATGATAGACTTGTGTTCTCCACCAATAACGACGGGTGATGATGTCATTCTTATTATGTCGTGATAGACTTGTGTTCTCCACCAATAACGACGGGTGATGATGTCATTCTTATTATGTCATGATAGACTTGTGTTCTCCACCAATAACGACGGGTGATGATGTCATTCTTATTATGTCATGATAGACTTGTGTTCTCCACCAATAACGACGGGTGATGATGTCATTCTTATTATGTCATGATAGACTTGTGTTCTCCACCAATAACGACGGGTGATGATGTCATTCTTATTATGTCATGATAGTCTTGTGTTCTCCACCAATAACGACGGGTGATGATGTCATTCTTATTATGTCATGATAGACTTGTGTTCTCCACCAATAACGACGGGTGATGATGTCATTCTTATTATGTCATGATAGACTTGTGTTCTCCACCAATAACGACGGGTGATGATGTCATTCTTATTATGTCATGATAGACTTGTGTTCTCCACCAATAACGACGGGTGATGATGTCATTCTTATTATGTCATGATAGACTTGTGTTCTCCACCAATAACGACGGGTGATGATGTCATTCTTATTATGTCATGATAGACTTGTGTCCTCCACCAATAACGAAGGGTGATGATGTCATTCTTATTATGTCATGATAGACTTGTGTTCTCCACCAATAACGACGGGTGATGATGTCATTCTTATTATGTCATGATAGACTTGTGTTCTCCACCAATAACGACGGGTGATGATGTCATTCTTATTATGTCATGATAGACTTGTGTTCTCCACCAATAACGACGGGTGATGATGTCATTCTTATTATGTCATGATAGACTTGTGTTCTCCACCAATAACGACGGGTGATGATGTCATTCTTATTATGTCATGATAGACTTTTGTTCTCCACCAATAACGACGGGTGATGATGTCATTCTTATTATGTCATGATAGACTTGTGTTCTCCACCAATAACGACGGGTGATGATGTCATTCTTATTATGTCATGATAGACTTGTGTTCTCCACCAATAACGACGGGTGATGATGTCATTCTTATTATGTCATGATAGACTTGTGTTCTCCACCAATAACGACGGGTGATGATGTCATTCTTATTATGTCATGATAGACTTGTGTTCTCCACCAATAACGACGGGTGATGATGTCATTCTTATTATGTCATGATAGACTTGTGTTCTCCACCAATAACGACGGGTGATGATGTCATTCTTATTATGTCATGATAGACTTGTGTTCTCCACCAATAACGACGGGTGATGATGTCATTCTTATTATGTCATGATAGACTTGTGTTCTCCACCAATAACGACGGGTGATGATGTCATTCTTATTATGTCATGATAGACTTGTGTTCTCCACCAATAACGACGGGTGATGATGTCATTCTTATTATGTCATGATAGACTTGTGTTCTCCACCAATAACGACGGGTGATGATGTCATTCTTATTATGTCATGATAGACTTGTGTTCTCCACCAATAACGACGGGTGATGATGTCATTCTTATTATGTCATGATAGACTTGTGTTCTCCACCAATAACGACGGGTGATGATGTCATTCTTATTATGTCATGATAGACTTGTGTTCTCCACCAATAACGACGGGTGATGATGTCATTCTTATTATGTCATGATAGACTTGTGTTCTCCACCAATAACGACGGGTGATGATGTCATTCTTATTATGTCATGATAGACTTGTGTTCTCCACCAATAACGACGGGTGATGATGTCATTCTTATTATGTCATGATAGACTTGTGTTCTCCACCAATAACGACGGGTGATGATGTCATTCTTATTATGTCGTCATAGACTTGTGTTCTCCACCAATAACGACGGGTGATGATGTCATTCTTATTATGTCGTCATAGACTTGTGTTCTCCACCAATAACGACGGGTGATGATGTCATTCTTATTATGTCGTCATAGACTTGTGTTCTCCACCAATAACGACGGGTGATGATGTCATTCTTATTATGTCGTGATAGACTTGTGTTCTCCACCAATAACGACGGGTGATGATGTCATTCTTATTATGTCGTGATAGACTTGTGTTCTCCACCAATAACGACGGGTGATGATGTCATTCTTATTATGTCGTCATAGACTTGTGTTCTCCACCAATAACGACGGGTGATGATGTCATTCTTATTATGTCGTCATAGACTTGTGTTCTCCACCAATAACGACGGGTGATGATGTCATTCTTATTATGTCGTCATAGACTTGTGTTCTCCACCAATAACGACGGGTGATGATGTCATTCTTATTATGTCGTGATAGACTTGTGTTCTCCACCAATAACGACGGGTGATGATGTCATTCTTATTATGTCGTGATAGACTTGTGTTCTCCACCAATAACGACGGGTGATGATGTCATTCTTATTATGTCGTGATAGACTTGTGTTCTCCACCAATAACGACGGGTGATGATGTCATTCTTATTATGTCGTGATAGACTTGTGTTCTCCACCAATAACGACGGGTGATGATGTCATTCTTATTATGTCGTGATAGACTTGTGTTCTCCACCAATAACGACGGGTGATGATGTCATTCTTATTATGTCGTGATAGACTTGTGTTCTCCACCAATAACGACGGGTGATGATGTCATTCTTATTATGTCGTGATAGACTTGTGTTCTCCACCAATAACGACGGGTGATGATGTCATTCTTATTATGTCGTGATAGACTTGTGTTCTCCACCAATAACGACGGGTGATGATGTCATTCTTATTATGTCGTGATAGACTTGTGTTCTCCACCAATAACGACGGGTGATGATGTCATTCTTATTATGTCGTGATAGACTTGTGTTCTCCACCAATAACGACGGGTGATGATGTCATTCTTATTATGTCGTGATAGACTTGTGTTCTCCACCAATAACGACGGGTGATGATGTCATTCTTATTATGTCGTCATAGACTTGTGTTCTCCACCAATAACGACGGGTGATGATGTCATTCTTATTATGTCGTCATAGACTTGTGTTCTCCACCAATAACGACGGGTGATGATGTCATTCTTATTATGTCGTCATAGACTTGTGTTCTCCACCAATAACGACGGGTGATGATGTCATTCTTATTATGTCGTCATAGACTTGTGTTCTCCACCAATAACGACGGGTGATGATGTCATTCTTATTATGTCGTGATAGACTTGTGTTCTCCACCAATAACGACGGGTGATGATGTCATTCTTATTATGTCGTGATAGACTTGTGTTCTCCACCAATAACGACGGGTGATGATGTCATTCTTATTATGTCGTGATAGACTTGTGTTCTCCACCAATAACGACGGGTGATGATGTCATTTGTGCAATACCTGTTTTTCCTACGTATATTATTATGTTCACTTTTTTTTAAATAAACCCCCGCCACGATATAACTGAAATATTGTTGAAAGTGGCGTTAAACACCATAATTCAAACCTTAAATAAACCTTTTTGCACATTCCCGATTTGATTCTTAAATAATACGATCACCAAAACCAACTAAGGACACCTATGTCTGAGGGAGGAGAACCTTAGTTTAATTAATAATTACATTATTTAGGAACTGTTAATTTCAATAATAGATAAATCTAATAAATTATGTCAGATGTCAGTGCTGAAGCATGAATTTTGTTTATAACTGCAATATATCTCAAAACACAAGTCATGTGTATTGTGTACCACATCTACGACGTAACGGTTCTTCTTCTTCTTCTTCTTGTGATATGTACATTCGCCGACAAGGAGGCATGTGATTAAAAACAAAAATGTAATAGTTACCGTTAAAACTATGATGTGAATGTTTACACATGAGCCAGCTCCACCTTGAACGCTTCAAGTGTGGGAACACTTATTAACACTGCTGGCAAGTTAGCATGCTCGCATCAAATGGGATAGCTTGTGGGCTCGAGTTCTATCATCGGACTGTTGTTTCAGTGCAAGCATTATAGAAACCCAATTAATTGTGTTGGTTTAGTACAAAGTGAATATCCACACGGTTCTCGTTTGTGTGCTCTTGATCAGTTTGTAAATCCACACGGTTCTCGTTTGTGTGCTCTTGATCAGTTTGTAAATCCACACGGTTCTCGTTTGTGTGCTCTTGATCAGTTTGTAAATCCACACGGTTCTCGTTTGTGTGCTCTTGATCAGTTTGTAAATCCACACGGTTCTCGTTTGTATTTAATTACTTGGCTGTGTGCACATAGAAACATTCCGAATGCAATTGTTTGCATACTGAGTATTGATCGATTTAGGGCCGTTTTCACAATGTTTAAATGTTACACATGTATGACTTATAGCTTAAAGACGTGGGGAACACATCGAAGGCAGTCAAGGTATAGTTATTAGAATAAAATGTACTTATTTTTATATTATATAAATTTATGTGTATGTTAATATGCAAATATGTAAATTTGTATCTTTTAGGAATTATATATTTTAATAACACATATCACTGGGGTAAAGCGGAAGTGGAATCGGGTAAGAATCTTTTTTATCGATTAGATTGTTTCTATAATGTATTTTAAATGGCACATGCATTGGTACGATAGTAATCTATGAACTTATCACAAGGAAATCACAAATTATGACTGAAAAATGTATATGAAAGAGAACATCCGATTTTAAGAAATCGCTGAGATGACCGTCACTGAAAACTGATATGACCGTAATTGCACCACCGAATTATGATCAGTTACGGTCATCTTAGCGATTTTTTAAAATCGGATTTTCTCTTTCATATACATTTGTCAGTCGTAATTTGTGATTTCCTTGTGAAAAGTTCATAGATTACTATCGTCCTAATGCATGCATTATAGAAACTATTTAATCGACAAAAAAGATTCTTACCCAATTTCATGTCCTGGGATGACCGTAATTACATTTACGGTCATCAGCTTTACCCCAGTGGCATATGCCAAAGAACACATAGTGATTAATTTGTGCTGCCATTTTTTTAAAAGAATTTTCAAGATAAAAAAACACCATTTTTTTTTAGCATAATAGATATATGCGTATATTAATATACAAATATGTAAATTTGTTTGTTTTCGGAATGATATATTTTAAAAACTCATATGCTAATGAACACATAGTAATTAATTTTATAGAATTTTCAGGATAACAAAAAACACCAGTTTTTTTCAAGATTTTAAGCAAAAATCAGAATAATTTCCGAGTATTAATAAAACTAAGCATTTTCATGACTTTAAGTAATATATATTTATATAATTCAAGTATTTAAGATTGATATCTAACAGCCAATTTGATAATAAAGAAGAAAGAAAACATTAGATGCAGAAAAATAAAACATTATTTAATATCTTCAAGAAACATCTCATTTTCTATATCATCAATCATTACTGGTTCATAAAATAGGAGGAAAATTCACAGCCGGTTACGTTTATGTATAGAGAGCACTCATTTCTTATTTCTTTGTAAATTTAAATGTTTTTATTATTTGTATTACTATACTATTAAACCGTTTCTGAAATCAAGATGAAATGTATATCAGAAATTCTTTCCTCGTTAATAAAGATAGACATATATATTAATTTTTAAATAAAAAACAGTATTATTATTATTATTTACAGTATTTATATAGCGCATTATCTAATTAAAAATTACTCTAAGCGCTTTACAATCTAAAACATAAAACAATTTAACATGTTAACCATATAAATATATCTAATAAAATTATACTGTGTGAAAAGTATCATAAAACACTGAAACATTCAATAAAATATGTATTAAGAATCAAAATTTTCCCTTGTAAATTTCTTTTTGTTGTGTTGTAATGATAGACAAAAAAAGATAATGAAAGCTACGGTTCCTCAGCTAACATGGCACTATCGGAAGAATAAATACAATATTTTGTTTCTCTCTGAAGTAACTGAACAGTTAATGTTGGCTGGAATGTCTCTTGAATGGACAAGTAAACATTTACTACCAGAACCGATCGACAATCCAAGATGGCGCCAAATAAAATTGTTGGAACATGTTTAAAAAATAATAATGGAGAAATGTTAAGATATTTTCTGGGACACGACAAAGTTGATAGAACCTAAGATATGTGACACACGAATTATAACTGAATAATGAATTGCACATTTATAACCGTGCGCGTGATGCAGGGGGTTATGGTGTTTAACACCGCTTTCAACGATATTTCATACATGTTTCGGTGAACCTCTAGATATTAATAAAAAGCATAGCGTCTGCGGGGTCATGACCATACTGGTGTTCAATTCAAATTCAAATCATGTCAGCTTTTGATAAATTTCTTTTATCAACAAAAATAAGATTAAATGTAAATTTATTCTATAATTTCAATACAATTTTATAAGCTAAAAATTTTAAGTTTAACGCAAAACTGAATTATTTTTGCCCAACATATAATATAAAGATAGTTCTTTTGTTGACAAATAATTTAATTCTGTGTTTAAATCCCGAGAATTTGAGATAAGAAAACATGCTACTAAAAATAATTTGAAAATTACTTCAATAAGTTATATATTTTTCTGCTTTGGTTAATAATGACAAACATCAAAATCGGATATGAATTAACATCAGGAAATTTTTTTAATTGTAGTTTTATATGTAATATTTATAGGGAAAATTGGAAGTTTCAGAATACTTTAGATCACTGTAGTTTATGCCACACAGAAGATCTTAGAGATGAGTTGTATTATCTGTTAAAATGTGATTATTTCAATGAAAAACGAAAAACTTGTAGATAAAAAATATTTTACAAATAATAATATTTTGAAATTTGGTACTCTGATGAATCTGACAAAAAACAAAAATCCCAAATTAAAAAACTATCCACTTTTCTTAGATATATAAATAGAAATGTCTGCCCTCGTGACTGAAAAATGTATATCTCTCTCGTGTTGTACAATTTGTATAAAGCTGTTTTATTAGTATGTATTGTAATTTATGTTCTTTTGTACTTTATCTATTAGTATAAACATATTTTATTAATTAATTCGATATTACACATTATGATAATACACATATAAATTATATAGACTTTTAAAATAATCAGTAGTATTCGGAAACAAGTGGTTAATCCGTATCCCTGGCGATCGTTTCACTAAAGGTCGTAAGTCGTAAACGTAGACGCAAGTGTACTCTTAAGAGTTACGACCGTTTCACTAATAGTTAGGATTTACGACTTAAGATAAAAAGTGATCGCAAAGTTAAGAGTGGTGGAAGGTACACGTAAGTCGTAAATCGTAGACCTATTTTTGAAGAGAAGAATTGCTATCTATTTTTTTTAATATGAACATTGATCAAATGAAGCAATCAACAAATATTAGATGCACGCAACAATTTTTATATTTCGAGAGCCATACAAAATCATTAAAACTGCTACACGTTATTGTTTGTTTCAGTGTACTTTCTATCAGTTCTGCATTTACAATATCAACATATTTTATTAACGAGTGTATGTACCTAGATGAAATTTCAAGAAAACAATGATATCGGGTGCATGTACAAACAATGGTTCAAAAATAAAGTTAAGCACAAACAAAGGGCAGATTACATTTCCGTGGATTTGAGGATTAACAGGTATTACATTTGCGCGGATTACCTGTTATTTAGAATATATTTGATTTACTCGTAACATTTTCTGCATTTTTCAGCACGACTGACGATGCAATATGGATTATTCGCTTCTTTGGTCAGCCTTTAAAATGAGAACAAAAAATATAAGAATAACATCTATAATTATATGAAATATAAATTTTTAAACAAATAGTGGAACAAACATGTATGAAAATTTTTTTTGAAGGCAACAGATATTTGAGCAGTCCAAATGTTAAAATTCATCAGTAGTTTTGATTGATTATATAAAGCGTTAAACACTCACTATGAATATAAATCAACAGTACATGTACCGGTACATGTTAAGGTTTGATATTGTAAATTGTAAGATGTGTAGTTTTGATGTTTTATGTGTTGATGAAACATATTATTTTATATGCGTGAATATAGTGATGCAATAAAACTACCCATATCCTACCCCTCCCTCCCTCCCCCTTTGGTATCTTTAAACTCTTCTTATTTGTTGACCATTGTATTAACAAAGGTTAGCAGAAATAAAGATATATATAGTTCTCTTCTAAAATCATTGAACACAAACAAGCCACAACATATGTCGTCTATGTCCTGGCGTGGGACACACAACTTATGTCGTCTATGTCCTGTCGTGGAACACACAACTTATGTCGTCTATGTCCTGGCGTGGGACACACAACTTATGACGTCTATGTCCTGGCGTGGGACACACAACTTATGTCGTCTATGTCCTGACGTGGGACAGTTACAAAAATGTGACGGGGTCAAACTGATTAATTGGATCCGAATCTTCTCTTTTGAAAATTGTACTGAAGGCAATACAGGTATTAAGATACAATAAAATGAAAAAAATAAAAAAAATGCACAGATTCGATTTCACTTAAAAAGACCACGCATTGTCACATATATGTTAATAAGCTTGTGTTTGATTATATAAAGAGGTCTGAAATGTTTCATGTCGTCTAGTAGGTCACCAAGAGAACAATCACACACACCATCACCACCAATCTCTCTCTCTCTGTCTCTCTCTCTCTCATTCCTGTCGTCATTCTCTGTTCTTGTTCAATTCACACATATTAATGTAAGACATATGATCCATGCTCTATCAAATAATGTTGTAACTTATTGTATATAGGAGAAGACTTCATCAGTTTGTTTAACTTGTGTTCCTATCCTTTTTGAATATCTGAGCCAATAACTTATGTTTAAACTAAACTTTGTCGTGAACGTTCTACATTGAAAATTGTACCGACTGCCGGTGTATTTTCCGTGTATTTTCATATTTAGGATTACTATCGTTCATTTTTACTGGCTGCCGGGGTAATTGCATGAGGATTTAACTTTTAAACCCTCGCGTGCATCAAAACGCCAAATTCATTCAGAATATTTCTTCTTTACCTTTATACGTAAAGTAACGTGATTAATCAAATTTGAAACCCGGAAGTGTTCCGAAGTAAAGGATTTAACTTTTTTCCCCTCTGCCGTGGTATTTGCGAAAACGTATTTCACTTTTTTACCCTCACGTGCCGCAAACCGCCAAATTCATTCGGAATACTTCAACCACTGTCTAACAAAACAAATCGTTACAAACAATAAAAAAAGAATATTCCTGAAAACGACAAGCAAAAGGTATTATTTATTTAGCCAGTGTTCCAGATAATATTCGGTGTAATTAAACAGATATATCATGTTTGGGAGGGTATTTATGAAAATACCAGTCTTGAGACAAAATTTTTCGTCTCTCGACTGGTATTTTTTTCGCAAATACCCCTCCCAAAAATGATATATCTGATCAATATTTAATGAAAATAACAAAATAAATCAGTACATTATAAGCACACATTATACGGTTATTTAATGGGAGTGCAGACAATAGATCAAAATGTGTTTCCCCGAGGTACTGGAAAAGACCAAAGTGTTCTATTGTCCGAGGTCAATAGAACATATAGGTCTTTCCCAATACCGAGGGGAAAATTGTTTACGAAGTTTGTTGACTTCTTGGTCGTAAATAGTTGAGATTGGTGTAGTATCCTCCTTGTAACGTTTCTTTCTGGATTGAAGAGTACTATCTAGTTTGAGTTTGATTTCCTGGTTTGGATGATTATGTGTATCTGGGAGCATTACAGGAATGTTGTCACGAGTATTTACTGTGGCTCTACACGGGAATGTTGTCACGAGTATTTACTGTGGCTCTACACAGGAATGTTGTCACGAGTATTTACTGTGGCTCTACACAGGAATGTTGTCACGAGTATTTACTGTGGCTCTACACAGGAATGTTGTCACGAGTATTTACTGTGGCTCTACACAGGAATGTTGTCACGAGTATTTACTGTGGCTCTACACAGGAATGTTGTCACGAGTATTTACTGTGGCTCTACACAGGAATGTTGTCACGAGTATTTACTGTGGCTCTACACAGGAATGTTGTCACGAGTATTTACTGTGGCTCTACACAGGAATGTTGTCACGAGTATTTACTGTGGCTCTACACAGGAATGTTGTCACGAGTATTTACTGTGGCTCTACACAGGAATGTTGTGACGAGTATTTACTGTGACTCTACACAGGAATATTGTCACGAGTATTTACTGTGGCTCTACACAGGAATGTTGTCACGAGTATTTACTGTGGCTCTACACAGGAATGTTGTCACGAGTATTTACTGTGGCTCTACACAGGAATGTTGTCACGAGTAGTTACTGTGGCTCTACACAGGAATGTTGTCACGAGTAGTTACTGTGACTCTACACAGGAATGTTGTGACGAGTATTTACTGTGGCTCTACACAGGAATGTTGTGACGAGTATTTACTGTGGCTCTACACAGGAATGTTGTCACGAGTATTTACTGTGGCTCTACACAGGAATGTTGTCACGAGTATTTACTGTGGCTCTACACAGGAATGTTGTCACGAGTATTTACTGTGGCTCTACACAGGAATGTTGTGACGAGTATTTACTGTGACTCTACACAGGAATATTGTCACGAGTATTTACTGTGGCTCTACACAGGAATGTTGTCACGAGTATTTACTGTGGCTCTACACAGGAATGTTGTCACGAGTATCTACTGTGGCTCTACACAGGAATGTTGTCACGAGTAGTTACTGTGGCTCTACACAGGAATGTTGTCACGAGTAGTTACTGTGACTCTACACAGGAATGTTGTGACGAGTATTTACTGTGGCTCTACACAGGAATGTTGTCACGAGTAGTTACTGTGACTCTACACAGGAATATTGTCACGAGTATTTACTGTGGCTCTACACAGGAATGTTGTCACGAGTATTTACTGTGGCTCTACAATTGTGAATAATACATATCCAGTAACATCTGTTGTCTCTACGATGTTTTACTCTGAACTGATGACCCTTGGGAACTTGACTTTGGTTGTCCAGTCTGTTAGTGACGAATTTTACATCTAGTAGTGCATTAGCCCTTATTGTAACTTATGTAAAGACTGGGATTATTAATGATATTTGGGGTTTGATGACGGCTATCCAAAATGTTATTACGCCAGATTGCCCTATTGTTAGAGGGGGTATATTTGTTGCTCATATTACATAAAACGTTTAATTTATTTTTTTGTATTTCGTACTGTATTTTTATTTTTGCTTTCTTTGCTTTTTTCAATATATATCTGCTTTTCCGTAATTCAATATTTATTCCTTTGTAGTTTAAAATTAATTAGAAAAATGATATATATGAGATATACATCACAACACGGAACTCAGAACTTAAAGACACACAAGACAACACAAAAAACTATAAGAAAAATTAGGAACACAGACTACAAGTTTTGTTGTTGTCGTGTTCTAATCTGTGTTGTGTGTTAGATAATATAAGTCTGTGATTGTATTTATTTTTCGTTTGGTGTTTATTTCCTGATATTAGGTAGAATTATTATTTTTTTTTTTTTTTCAATTTATAAATTAAATCAACAATAACTAGTTTTATGGCCACCACTCAATAATTACAGGTCTTAACAAGGTTCAATAATCAGGTAGCTGTCTACACAAATAAAATAAAACCTTCTTCATGCTTGTTAGTTAATATATAAAAAAAAAACCAATCTTTTTAGTGGTCTACCAAAATGGAAGAGAAATATTTAAATTTCGTGACAGTTAAAAACTAGGTTTAGGAATGATACTTTAAATGTTGTAGACTATGCTGATGCTGCATCTCATTTATTACATCTTGATTGACTTTAGTGCTATTCTGGTTACAGTGAAGTTGTGACAATAGTGAAAGTTGTGACTATAATGAAATTTGTGACTATAGTGAAAGTTGTGACTATAGTGAAATTTGTGACAATAGTGAAAGTTGTGACTATAGTGAAATTTGTGACTATAGTGAATGTTGTGACTTTAGTGAAAGTTGTGACTATAGTGAAAGTTGTGATTATAGTGAAAGTTGTGACTATAGTGAAAGTTGTGATTTTAGTGAAAGTTGTGACTATAGTGAAAGTTGTGACTATAGTGAAAGTTGTGACTATAGTGAAAGTTGTGACTTTAGTGAAAGTTGTGACTATAGTGAAAGTTGTGACTATAGTGAAATGTGTGACTATAGTGAAAGTTGTGACTATAGTGAAAATTGTGACTTTAGTGAAAGTTGTGACTATAGTGAAAGTTGTGACAATAGTGAAAGTTGTGACAATAGTGAAATTTGTGACAATAGTGAAAGTTGTGACTATAGTGAAATTTGTGACTATAGTGAATGTTGTGACTTTAGTGAAAGTTGTGACTATAGTGAAAGTTGTGATTATAGTGAAAGTTGTGACTTTAGTGAAAGTTGTGAAATGTATGACTATAGTGAAAGTTGTAACTTTTGTAAAAATTTATATATAAAATAAAAATCTGGTAAAATTACACAAAAATCTGTAAATAAAAAAGATGAAAATATAAAATTTTTGAATAATTTAAATAAACAATTATTAAAAAAACAAAAACAAAAAACAATCTAAAGATATAAGAATAAGTCTGTTAAAATTTAATAACTTGAAAACAAAATTTAAACTTTTGTAAAAAATTATATATGAAATAAAAATCTGGTAAAATTACACAAAAATCTGTAAATAAAAAAGATGAAAATATAAAATTTTAGAATAATTTATATAAGCAATCTTTCTAAAACGTATGAATTTAAAATATTATATGATACTCATGCAATTAAGCAATTTTCTTAAAATCTAAATTCAAAAGTTTTTAATAATATTTATTTATAAATGTGGAATTATCATAATTTCTATGATTTCGAAATCGAACATTGTTATCCAAAATCTAAGACAATTGTATTTTTAGCAATTTGTAATGTGCTTGTGTATACTGATTGTTTTTGGTTATTTTGATAAAGTATGATAAACAAAATGTCTGTATTTATAATATCTTTAATTTATTTTCATGAAGTATGATAAAAAAATATATCTGTGCTTGTAATATCCTAATTTATTTTCATGATGTATGATATAAAAATATATATGTTTATAATATCCTATTTTATTTTCATAATAATTGATGTTAAAATATACATGTATGTGCTTATATACTGATTTTTTGTTTGTTATTTCCATAAAATATGATTTTAAATACTTACTTTCTACTTACTATTCATTAAAAATTAATTGTAGACTTGGAGTACATTGACATCTCCCCCGATTTTACACTAATTAAACATGACTAGTCATGTTTATATAACAATTAACCTATTCAACCTACGCCAACAATCTTTCTTACCTTTTTATATATATTTTTTAAAATGTTGGCATAGGTTGAATGAACCCAACAAACATATTACTACAGGTGTTTATATAACAATTAATGATAATTACAGGTAAGTAAATTAGAAATGCAGGTCTCAAAAGTGAAATATTAAAATATTGAAATTAACCCCCAAAAATGTAAAAGATATGAGCAAAAAAAAATTGTAAATAAAAAAAAAGATATGCCAAAAAAAATGTGTATGTAAACAAAATAGCCATTGTAATTATTGTAATTTTTTTTATATAAAATCTAAGCTTAAAAGTTGTGAATAATTAATATGGAGTAGGCATTGCCTAGAGCGAGCACAGCATTTCTGTCTGGCCAGTGTGTATATATTTGAGTGAAAGTTGAATATCACAAAATAATATGAGTAGGCATGGCTTATAGACAGGACATTAGTATTTGAAATTAAATGATATTCCCTATGACATCCATTGGAAAGTTAAATGAAGTAGAATAAAAAAGTATGAGAACAAAATATGGAATCTTTTATTGTTGGACTAGGGACAGTGCAAACATTGAAGACTAACTAGTACTAGTACGCGGGTGATATCAACCATTATAAAGCCTAAAGGGGGTAGTAGACGCCGGTGTATGTAAAATGAAAGTATGGTCTTTTAAGTCATAAGAAAAGAGTTTTATTACGAAAATATCAATTAATGCAACCAACATACATAAGCAATATTGGCCTATACCATGCTATGTACAGCCGATATATATTCATGAAGTGTAAATGATGAATGACGTACGGTCAGGGCCGTCTTGTCAGCAATATAGGCCCCGGTCAAAGCAGTGCACTGAGGCCCATATCTATACAAACACTCACAGAAATAAAATTATATATGGTTGATAAAATTAAACATATATTTCTTGTATTGATACTTCCAACAAAATCAGTGTTTAAAAATTAAAAATTATGCCGTATACAACATACATAAATTAGCATGGGGTTCATTTGCTTTTGGGACCACCGGGCAACTGTCCATTGTGCCCATACATAAGACCGCACTGTGTACGTTACTTTAATACTGATAATGTTCATTTCGATATTTTAAAGTATGTGTATTTGGGCCAATATTATGCTATCTCCAAGTGAACAAAATAGTTTTTAATTTGAAAAGAATTATATAGGTACCGCTTTCACATACAAAATATTTATCAATATTCAATATTTGTTTTATTGGAAAAAGCACAGTAGAGGCGTGATATATATATTAAGGCAATATTCAGTATCTAAATCATACTCTTTAAAATTATCTGTGACAAGATTATACAGAGACATATATTCCTTCTTGTGTAATGTTATTACCTTTTAAAGTTTCAACAACAAGCTGGTTAATAACTTTATAGCATTTATTTTAGAAAGACTGAGTTTAATAAATAATAACAGATATACATATAGTATGAACGGCATAATTAATAGTTAAATAAATAAAATTCATTGTGTCTTACTATTCTAAACCATTGTCGGCAGATGCTGGTAGTATTCAAATATTTTGTAGGATCAGACTGACGGAAAATTTAAGATGAATAAACAAATGGGTACTGATAGAAATAATTAACACTAACAGAAATAAGGAAAAACTAATGCGTACCTTGTTCCTTGCAAGCACATCATGGTTAGAAAATGTTTGTTACTTAGCCAAAGAGATAATAAATGCAAAAATTGTATGAAAATGAAAAATGTTAATGTTGACCACAAAATGAAAAATGTTAATGTTCACCACAAAATGAAAAATGTTAATGTTCACCACAAAATGAAAAATGTTAATCTTCACCACTATCTTTTCTTATCAGAGACATATGAGCCGGTGGCAAGGGGCACATGCCCTCTCTCTCCCCCCCTCCCCCCCCCCTTTGGCAAAATTTTAAAAAGCTGGATTTTTAGTATACTTCAGGATTTTTGTGATATTTATTTGGAATTACCATTATTCAACACAACTAAACCGTACGAAAGGTGGGAATTAAGTATAAATATGAACAGGTGTCATCCCTTGTGATATTTTAGTACCGCACATTGATAGTAGGGTTAAAATTATTGATAACGAAAGGCCGGGAGCAGGTCCCTGTGATCTCCTTCTAGTTATTGTACGTGTTCTATAGATGCGTATTAAAAAATATTGATGACATTGTCATCTTTGCGTGTCAGTTGTGACCCAAATACGATTTCAATGCTGACCTTTACTTGTTGCAACGTAAAATATGACGTGATAAAAAAAATATTAACATGACGATGAATGGTGGCCAGATTCGTTTTTATTTACGCATTTATTGTAGAACTTTAGGAATATTGTGGTACATGTACAAATAATCTTGGAGACAGGAATTGTGTTTGGATTTCTTTTAAATTGGTAAGTCATATATACAGTAATGAAATGTCAATATAAATCTGGAGTGCGACAGTGAAATGCAGTTGGGCGTGACATAAAATGTCCATACGACGATGATGCGTCAAAAAATTACCAGATTCGTGTTGTCTTAAGAGTCATTCACAGTGATAAAAAAATGAACAATTGTTGTCCTTAACCTGATAGTCCATGTTAAGATAAAGTCTTTTCAGTACGCCAGTGTTGTATTAATCAAAGTTTTGATCGATCCGAGTAAATATTTAGACCACCCGCGTAGATTCTGCAAAAAAATAAAACAAAACAAAAACACACCAAGGCGAGTTTTTCTACATCGGCTGCAAATGGTCCAAAAAATAAATTTGATATTTTCTGAAAATATTGACTTTTATTGTAGTTCAAAATTAAGTCAAATTTATTGTATAATCATCTTTTACTAATCCGTAACTGGGTGATTCTCCGACAACTGTAGCCAATTTAGATTTTTTCAATAAATATATCGTGTATCCTTCTATGAACTAAAACTTTCGCATTCTTTTCCTTAAATTTTCTGCTGCAAGAAGATGTTACATGCAGTGCTGACGAACATTGCATTGCTTGCACATAAGTGTGTTAATTACAGCACTTGCAGTTAAATGATCTCTACCGTCACGAATTCGGATAATCCATTTTTTAAACATCCATGAGATTTTTTGTAGAAATCAAATATTCATCTGTTTAAGAATTACGAGATGATCATGCAATATTAAGATTTTAGTAAAATAACGTAAGACTTGCTAAACAGATGGTCTTCATAGTATATATATTATGAATTTCTCATACAACGGCATCAGACTTTGTCTAATAGGATGGAATTTGCGTTAATCTCAGTCTTTTTTGTTGAAGTACTTGATTGTTATAATATTTTGCATGAATATAAAGAAATCCTAAGGCTTTACGAAAACAATTAAGTGTGTTGATTACAAATTTGTGCTTGTGACGGTAACTATAGCCATGTGACGGTAAAGATCATGATGTGACGGTAAAGAAGTGCACGTTATTTCTATTGTAAAAACATCTTTAAATTGATTTCCAGGATATGCGCGTGTGTGTGTGTTTGTGTTTTGACAGGATTATTTTCCATTAATAACGATCTTGTTTTGTGCTATATGAGCCTTACTGCCTGAGTGGCCTACATGTGATCATCTACGGTATTTTATTTCACTTTGGTCACTGCAAACTGGCTGGGTGCACTCGAATGTATCGGTATATGATAAAGCTGACAATTACATCATGAGAGTCAGTTTTTTTTCTCCTTGCACTTCGAAAAAAAGAACGAATATGGGGAAATATACCAACAAAAGAAATTTTAGAAATATTCATTCAGAGGTCACTACGAGGTCTTCAACATGTGGAACCCACACCCATCAGCGAGTTTTGAATGACTCCGACAAAAATAAGTAATCAATCCATGATCACAGCACAATGGCAATTCATCATAAGGTTAACTGAAAATTCTAACGAGACAAAGACACATCAATGACCATCAGTTCCTGACTATGGACAGGCGCATAAAACCTACAGTGGGGATAAACTAGTTTTAGGTACCTAACCATCGTCAAAGATGAAACTAAAAGAACGAGTAAACACACTGTAAAAATCAATCCATAATACACTCAATTCAGCCAAGAAATACCTCAACATAAAACATGAAATACAAAAAAGAGGCATGCCATACAATGAATGCTCGCAGTCACTGAAAGCAAGCTCATGATGTAAAATGGAATGACGAAAGCAACAAGTTTACCAACAGTAGAAACGTAATATAACTAATGAAACGGTTAGCGGGTTTAACATATTAACTTCTACACCACATACCCCTTTTTTACATGTGCTATATAGCGTATTACATCTACGGTATTTTTTGCAGTGACCAGAGTCAAAAATATCGTAGATGTAATACACTGATATAGATCACATGTGAAAAGGGGTATGTGGTGTAGAATCATTCATTTCGTCTAACCGTTTCATTAGTATATTACGATGCGCATGATAATTGTTCAAGAAAGTAAACCAACACAGATATTTGCATACTAAAACATTTTCCTAACTTTAAATGAACAAAACTGTAATTGAACATTAAACACAGAACAGAACATATTTGGATTCAAAACAGTTAATATCTAGAACGTAATAAACTCACAACCATGACTCATGTCAAACAGTAACATTCTAAAGCAAACAATTATCATAAATCGACTGAATGCAACAAAAAGGGGTATGTGGTGTAGAAGTTAATATGTTAATCATTGTCCATGAACCTCTCCAAAGACTTCCATATATCTGGGTCAATTTGTTTGTGCCTATTTGTCACATTCTTTGGTTCCGGAATAAGCGATAACACATCCTCCAATTTATACCAAATACAGTCTTCCACTAATCCCCAGAAAAATCGGTTATTTCCAATGGAGCACATGCAATTAACTTCAGCTGACTCATTGTCAATATCCTGGATAATTCCAGGATAGACGGATTTATCATAATGAATTACGCACCACTGACCAATTACATCTGGGTCTGGTATTACAGCATTTAATTCGAACTCCTCGGTGCAACGAGATTCTGTTATTGATGACTCCCCTTGATTTTGTAGAAGTTCACCTGCTTCTGTGTCATTTTGACGCACTGTTTCTGTTTCAATAGTTTCTCTCCGCTGACCTTCTATATCTGGGAATCTATGACTTGCTGGATCACTTTTGAAACAATCACAGGCCTCTGGCCACTTGCAAAAGCAACTCAGTACAGACAAAAATATTTCATTGGTGGTAAAACTAATTATCTGATGTAAACCCATTGTGCCCTTAATGGATTTAAGAGAAATTGGAAATGTAATTGATTCTGTGTGTGTGTGTGCGTGTGCGTGCGTGCGTGACGTTATATGGCTATATGAGAGTTCCCACAAAAACAAGTTTCCTTTCGTTCCTTACCGTCACGTATTATTCTCTACCGTCACACTCTATTCCGTGACGATAGAGAATGTGACGGTGGAGAATTTTTACGGAATTTCCGAAATTGGCTTTGGTATTTACAATAAGAGTTTGTTGACCTTCAAACGTACTCGTAGCTTATACTCAGTTTTATATATTCTGAAAAGTTTCGATGACTAAAAAAGTAACATTTATTATCTATATCATGTTCGGTAAAGAATGTTAATTTTCATACTATTTCTTAAGTTGGTACTTACCATCAAAATTATGCTTTCCATTTGTATTGATTCAAAGAGTTAGAACGTGTCACGTCGAAGAAATATATGGCGTGTAAAGTGACGTCACAATAGCAGCGTCATCTATCAAGGGCATTTAACTGTGATACTAAGTAGAAATGTTACGGTAAAGAATATTAAAAGGGGGACACTTTTTTTTGTTATGATTAACAACAATAATATTGTTTTCCTTCTGAAAAGGAAGTTAAACTCTCAAGCCGTAAAAAATAAATATAATATTCAATCGATTCTCATTGGTCCGATGTTAATAAAACTCATGATTGTCTTTCAAAACAATAAATTATATTTGTAACTCATTGTGGGGACATCTACCGTCACGTGTATAATCTTATATATGTGACGGTAATTTCTCATAAGAAAATCCTTTGTTTTTAAATTGTCAAATAGGATATGAAAACATTTATATAGGGATAAATTATGTCTTTAAATATCATTTCATAATATGTCACTCTTTTCTGTTATGACAACTCGTTTGAAAGATATGACATCAGGACAGATTACCATATGATTGGTTTCAGTTGTCAGATATTAACCCAACTAGAAAGGTTTTTATCTAATAATCTGGACACGCTTGAAAAAAGTACTGTGTTTGTTTACATGTCACGATTTACGAATTGACGCAGTTGCAAATGAAATAGATGTCGTTTTGAAATTTGTTGACTCGGGAATGAAAATACAAGATTTTAATTAAAATTCCGCGAAATGTTGTTGACGACTTTGGCCTATGTCTATGAATAACATGACGTCATGACTTTGATAGCGAGATGTCATTCTGATTAATTTAACAATGTAAGCACCTTTTATTGTCTTTTGTTACTTAAATAGCATTTTTTAGAAGTTCATGATATCATTTTAGTTTTAAAATCATTTATTGGAGACTTTTTTTTATATTTTTGGCATTCTCTCCGGGGCTGCCAATTTTTATCAACTTCCGGACGAAAGGATTTCAATCTCATCATATGGAAGATTGTGTATTCAATGCGCATGCCCATGTTGCTGTAGAGCTCTCTGTGCTCGCTAATATGGAGTAGGCATTGCCTAGATGCGAGCACAGCATTTCTGTCTGGCCAGTGTGTATATATTTGAGTGAAAGTTGAATATCACAAAATAATATGAGTAGGCATGGCTTATAGACAGGACATTAGTATTTGAAATTAAATGATATCCCCTATGACATCCATTGGAAAGTTAAATGAAGTAGAATAAAAAAGTATGAGAACAAAATATGGAATCTTTTATTGTTGGACTAGGGACAGTGCAAACATTGAAGACTAACTAGTACTAGTACGCGGGTGATATCAACCATTATAAAGCCTAAAGGGGGTAGTAGACGCCGGTGTCTGTAAAATGAAAGTATGGTCTTTAAGTCATAAGAAAAGAGTTTTATTACGAAAATATCAATTAATGCAACCAACATACATAAGCAATATTGGCCTATACCATGCTATGTACAGCCGATATATATTCATGAAGTGTAAATGATGAATGACGTACGGTCAGGGCCGTCTTGTCAGCAATATAGGCCCCTGTCAAAGCAGTGCACTGAGGCCCATATCTCTACAAACACTCACATAAATAAAATTATAAATGGTCGATAAAATTAAACATATATTTCTTGTATTGATACTTCCAACAAAATTTAAAAATTATGTCGTATACAACATACATAGATTAGCATGGGGTTCATTTGCTTTTGGGACCACCGGGCAACTGTCCATTGTGCCCATGCATAAGACCGCACTGCGTACGGTTACTTTAATACTGATAATGTTCATTTCGACATTTTAAGGTATGTGCATTTGGGCCAATATTATGCTATCTCCAAGTGAACAAAATAGTTTTTAATTTGAAAAGAATTATATAGGTACCGCTTTCATCAGACATGTCTCTGCTTTCACGTACAAAATATTTATCAATATTCAATATTTGTTTTATTGGAAAAAGCACAGTAGAGGCGTGATATATATATTAAGGCAATATTCAGTATCTAAATCATACTCTTTAAAATTATCTGTGACAAGATTATACAGAGACATATATTCCTTCTTGTGTAATGTTATTACCTTTTAAAGTTTCAACAACAAGCTGGTTAATAACTTTATAGCATTTATTTTAGAAAGACTGAGTTTAATAAATAATAACAGATATACATATAGTATGAACGGCATAATTAATAGTTAAATAAATAAAATTCATTGTGTCTTACTATTCTAAACCATTGTCGGCAGATGTTGGTAGTATTCAAATATTTTGTAGGATCAGACTGACGGAAAATGTAAGATGAATAAACAAATGGGTACTGATAGAAATAATTAACACTAACAGAAATAAGGAAAAACTAATGCGTTCCTTGTTCTTTGCAAGCACATCATGGTTAGAAAATGTTTGTTACTTAGCCAAGGAAATAATAAATGCAAAAATTGTATAAAAATGAAAAATGTTCACCACCAGGCGCGTAGCTCCCTATACGCCAACACGCAGTTGCGTGCACATCGGCGTGCTGAAAAAAAAATCACTGTAAATCTCACTGCTTGAACTTGGTCACAGTCCATAGTTGCAAGGATACATCAGTTAGAAATGTAATGTCTACCGTGCAGGAAGTTGCCTTTTCGTTCGATTATTCATCGAAAAAACTACAAGCATCTTACCAAGAGTTAGACTCCGATGCAACTACAAATATGGACAAGCGGACCAAACTGCGCACACTTTGCGAAACGCGATGGACGACTAAGTCGAGCCGACGCACTGTACACATTTAAAACATCATTTCCTGTAGTGGTTCATGCGCATATCCAGAAATTGAGGGTACTTTCCTCATAAATATTCATCATATTTAAATTAGATTTTGATCACGTGACTGCAGTTTTAAGCTTGATGGATCGTTTATTAGATTTGTCAAAAAATAGCCTATAGTACGGAAATTCAATGTGCCCGTCAATGATTCGAAAATTAAAAGTTATTGTTTATTTCCGCAGAGTTTTTCTTCTGTCAAAATTCAAATATTTTTGTTTTGTAACGATTTTAGACATGTCTTTGATATCGCGATCATGCAAAAATGATCATATTATATTTAATGTGGGAACCCCGAGTTTAGAAGCTAGAAATATAAGGTTAGTTAATATAATTTTATGTATTATTGAGGAATCTAAATTAATTTCAGAAAATATGTCGCCAAATGTCATTCATTGTTAAATTTTGTGTCACACGCCACCAGTTTCATGTATTTCAGACATTTTTACATAGACTCTAAAGGCCAAAAATGGGTTCGTCGCCTCGGATTTTCATTTAGTCCAGGAACCGCGAATATTTAACTGTTTTCATTAATTTTTATTTCATTTAATTCAGCTTGATTCAATGTATCATTTTCAAGTTCAGAAAATGACACACATGCAATTATGAATGATATCGTCTATATAGATCATATGAAAATTGCAGACGTCCCGGCGTCGCCATCTTAGATATGCAAATGAGCAAAGTACCCATCATTTCTGGCTATGCGTTGGAACGATTACAAGGACTAGGAGATGACAAAGCCGGACAATACCTTGCATCTATTACCAGATTTGAATTTGTTATAGCTCTGATAATATCAGAACACATTTTACAGAGTATGTCGAAATTCCTACAAGGTATCGAATGTGATCTGCTGGAGGCTACAAAAGAATGTAAAACTGTCATTGAATGGACCAATTCAGAAATGACGTTGCATTATGGGTAAAAAAATTACGAGGACGCTACGACGCCATATTTATTGAACCAGAAAACGTAAACAAAATCAGCTGAGCCGTAAAAATGCCAAATATTTGCATCATTTGTCATAGGACTTCCAGAAAATTCAAAGATATTAATTTCATACCATTTCCTAAGAAATTTGAAATACGAGAAAAATGGTTGAAAGCCCTTAAATTGACTGAAAACGATCTGAAAGCGTCAAGTCGAGTTTGCTCTTTTCATTTCTTTGGTGGCGAACGCAAGAAAAATGACGTTCCGTCTCTCGAAATTGGAGAAAAATTTGGTGCAAAGAGTGGTAGGAAAAATCCTAAAGATAAAATGAGACAATATGAAAAAAACCAAGTGAAGCAAAACGGCAAAAAAATAAATAATACTTCCCAAAAATCTCCCCACCCGAGGTCACAAGCTTGCCGGTATCTGAACTTAATATTGTTGAGAAAATCGAAGTGGGACCGTCTGGTGATAACGTTCCCAGTGCATTGAATCCAAACATTGATCTAATAGCCAAAATAAATGAACTTGAACGAAAGAACAGGCAATTGACAGAACACAATTTAAAACTGCAAACAAAATCATTTTCCGTGAACAATTTTTTGTCTTCAGATAAAGACATCTCATACTATACAGGTTTCCCAAATGTTAAAATATTTATGTCAGTGTTTGAACTTGTCGGAAATCCCACCCAGTATTATGGATATTTAAAGAAATGCCTCAATGAAAATCTTGGTCGCAAGCGGCTTCTTGATCCTCTGGAAGAGTATTGTATGTATTGGTTTCGGCTTCGACACAGCATTCCAGAGAAAGTTTTAGCAGATTTATTTTATGTGAGCATTGGAAGCGTAAATGCAATTTTGAAAACCTGGTGTATATTGATCAACTCTGTATTCATGAAACTCCCAATATATCCTACAACGGAAGAATTCAATTCTGTTTGTCCTGAAAAACTGAAAAAAATGTTTCCTCGGTGTATTGCAATATATGACTGCACTGAATTTTACACTCAAATGCCGAGTAAATTAGACTTACAAGGGGTTGTGTGGTCAGAATACTATCATCATCACACCGCCAAAGCTCTGATTGGAATAACTTTATGGGGGTCCGTTTGTTTTTGCTCCAAATTGTACCCAGGAGGAATTTCAGATCCAGAAATTTTTCGTAAAAGTGGCGCCGTAGACCTCATAAAACCAGGGGATCAAATTATGGTAGATAAAGGGTTTTTGATAGACGAAGATGTTATAACTCGCGGGGGTGTTGTTATTCGTCCAGCCTTTAAAAATGCAAAACAGCAGTTTAACCCACAACAAGTAGAGTCTAGTAGGAAAATAGCGTCCGTCCGTATATATGTTGAACAAGCGATAAAAAGAGTAAAAGCCTACCGTGCATTGGATAATCTTTCAATCAGTGAGTTGAAATTGGCAAGTCTCAATTTCCAAAATGCTGCCATTGCAACAAACTTCCAAAATAGTTTTGTCTCCGCCACGAATCCAAACAACTCGGACAATAAATTAGAAAAACTATATGCAAAATTTTGTGAAGCTGTTGAATCACTGGAACAACCCCAAACAGATGCGTCTGATACATTTTCAGCATTTGACCAACTAATAGACGAAAATTTGGGAGAATTCCCTAATATTGACATCACAGGAACAGGTGCTCTTACGTGTGACGTCATCGATGAGGATCTAGAAACAACGCTTGGATTGTTACACTTACTTGATGGGGATGTTAAATTGGACTTATTAAGAGAGGATGAAGAAATTGTACACGAGTTGGATGAAAGATTTATGAGCTAGAATAAAATTTAATATACAAAACAGTCATCTGTCAAAAGTATTCGGAAATGTAAAAAAAATCCCTATATAATCAACCAAAACCATATTTTTTCAAAAAATTATTGTGAAGTCATTTCTGGATAAATTTTAACATATTTTACACCAAAACATTCGGAATTGTCTATATTTTGTTTGTTTATTTGCTCATTATGTTTATATGAGTGGTTTCTATTTGTACATAATTTTTCCATGATTTTTAATTTTTAGGATTTATTTTTAGTTGAAATATGTAGGAAAATCAAAGTCAATTTTTATTTGTTGTGTTTAAATTATGTACAAATAAAAATCACTCATAACAACATAATGAGTAAATAAACAATCAAAATATTGACAATTCCGAATGTTTTGGTGTAATATTTGTTAAAATCTATCCAGAAATGACTTCATAATAATTTTTTGAAAAAATATGGTTTTGGTTGATTATACAGAGATTTTTTTTACATGTGTACATATCTGTAGTTTGAGAAACAAATCCTAATTACGTCTGATCAAATTCTGCCAGAAAGTATTTGAAATATAGTTTTGTCATTGTTGTTCTTGTATATAATCCTAATAATATAATTCAACAAACTTGAGATTAATGTTTTATCTATTTTAAGAATTTCAATTTCCACAGGGATAGCCCTCTGAAGGAAATGTCATCATCAGAACTAGCCGTAGAAACACATTTGACCATTCTTTTTCTAACAGTTTCGTCATTTTCTAAAGGAGCTGGGTTAAATGTGTCTGGATCAAAAGACTTTTGTTGACGGTGCTTCTCTCCCAATATTGTAACTTTATTAAAGTCATAAGTCTCCAACGGAACTTTTTTCTATTTGGATTTTCCTTTTTGAATTTGCAGCCCTTCCTTTCCAGGAGTTGGTCTTTGATGTACAAGGTATATCAGCTTCACTGGCACCTTTGGAGTCTGTTTCTTTCTTCATCTTGGTCCTAGCCAACTGATACAAAGTGGCGGCTATGTGTCCGCATACTCCTGCTTTCCTGATAAATTTTATTTAATTTTTTTTAAGAGTGGCCTTTATATTATTTTATCATTTTCCAGTGCACTGAACCATGACCACAGAGACCTGTCTTACCTTTTATTTAAAAAATGAATCGATATTTTTATAACTGTATTATGTATATTTTTGGGGGATCAGAGTGTTACACATCTGTCAAAAATATACAGAGGCTAATAAGGGAAATCTTATGATAAATATAATTTTTTGTACAATGTTCTTCTTGAATTACACATTCAATTATACCTTAAATGATTTCTGAAATGGAATTTCATTTTTTTGTGTTTAAACAACAAAACGGGGGATAAGTGGATATGTTCACCTTCCAATTTTTCAATCCCCAAATGGGCATTAGCACAGTTTCATTACGAATGTAAATACACATACACAAGTAATATGAAGACAGCGAAGGTAGGATTCATTTTGCTTTTATTGAATAAGAGAAAAAATTCTCTGTGCCTAACTTACCCTGCAACACAAGTGCATTCTGCATACCGGATCTTTATTTTCCTGGATAAGGGTTCATACTGGTAGAGAGATAATTTTGTTTGGTACTGAGAATTTTGCATACTGGCTTGAACAGATGCAAGAACGTAGAGCCCATTTTCAATGAGTTCGATCTCAGAGGGGTCTTTAAGACAGAATGAAAGATCTCTTACATGTCCTGCAGCATGGTGTTGGCTTCCTCTCATCAATGCACGGTTATGGAATCCCGTGTGTCTCTGGTCAGCCATCACCACGTAATAATTGAGTATCGTTTTATGATCAAAGTTTTTCAAATAACTTGAGGTTTCTTGAGAAATATCATCAGAAGTCTCCCATTTTACTGATTTGGAAGGAAACATTGGTGGTTTAAGAGACGGAAATACTTTTAGGATACCTTCGTTAAGGTCAC
This sequence comes from Bathymodiolus septemdierum, assembly GCA_963383655.1. Taxonomy (NCBI): domain Eukaryota; kingdom Metazoa; phylum Mollusca; class Bivalvia; order Mytilida; family Modiolidae; genus Bathymodiolus; species Bathymodiolus septemdierum. Next base: position 7,490,732 of record OY726525.1, on the reverse strand, counting down.
CAGACTGTCGTAGCTTCATAATTTTTTTGTCTGTAAAATGAGGATATTGTGGATCCACAATAGGTTGGCTCATTAAGTGGTTGTTTTTCATGGCCTTTTCAACAACTTCTACTGCCTTAGCTTTGTTCACATTGGTGGAACTTATTCCTCTACATTTTAGCCCAGTTTTTAGTGTGCTTAGAGAACATGATGCTGGGTCCGATCTTTCCAAAGAAGCCCCCGGGACATCCTCTTCACTCAGTGGCCACGGCCTCTCATTTTCACTTGGAAACAGCCTAACACATTTATAGGGCGAAAAACAATCATCTTCATCCCCCATTGTCAAATTTCTGTCAATTCAGATGTAGTTAAACGAGTTTTGGTTGGTTGGTTGGAGCTCACCGTTGCCAATGTAAACAAATTTGGATCAGCTGATTTTGCTTACATTTTCTGGTTCAATAAATATGGCGTCGTAGCGTCCTCGTAATTTTTTTACCCATAGTGCAACCTCATTTCTGAATTGGTCCATTGTTACGAGCTGAACGACTCGATGAATCAGTTTGGGATGAATTGTATCAATCGGCATTAGATTTATCAGAACCTTTCAATATCGTTGAAAATATGCCGAAGCGATGTGGAAGACAGACTACTAGAGCCAATCACCCTGCAGACACGCCAACAGAGTATTGGAAAGTTTCTTTGTACTATGCGTTTATAGACCACATGAGTCGCGTCTGATAAAATCAGAAAATCGCTTAAATACACAGTATCTGCTTCCTCGTGTTATAGGAAATATTACGAACGAACAAATCGCGACATTGTATGAGACATACCAGACTGACCTGACATGTAATTTAGTCGAATTCAAGAGGGAGATCGCTCGATGGCGAACACGCTAGAGTATAGCACCTCGCGATCAGATGCCAACTTCACTTTGTGAGACACTTGATGCGGTAAACCCTTCTATAGATACCATCTTGTGCATCATGTTGACAATACCGGTAACAAGTGCTACCGCAGAGCGATCGTTCAGTGTACTACGTCGGTTGAAGACATATGTACGGTCAACAATGAATAACGATAGGTTGTCATCGCTAGCATATCCATCGTGATTTCAGTGTGGATTTAGACAAAGTTATGGAGAAGTTCGTGTCTGCTAAAACACGAAGAACAGATTTTGGTCAATTCTAAGTAAACTCTGTCTAACAAAATCATGAAATCAATGTGTTGCTTATGTATTCAATTTACCCATGAAAACACCTCAGAACGGACCATTTTGCATCTAGTCAAAAGAAAATTTTCAGACCCCCCCCCCCTTTCCAGGTTTGGTTGCTTGCACTGCAAAAAAGACTAGCTACGTCCCTGACCACTATCTTTTCTTATCAGAGACATATGAGCCGGTGGCAAGGGACACATGCCCCCCCCTTTTGGCAAAATTTTAAAAAGCTGGATTTTTAGTATACTTTAGGATTTTTGTGATATTTATTTGGAATTACCATTATTCAAGGGAGACGAGAGAGAACATATCCATATATATCAGGTGATTCATCACCAATCTGCAAGAGACACCTTGAGTCGATGCTAAAAGGAATAAAGTCCTACTTGTGTCTAGTGCAGACCGGCCATGGTAATGTGGAAGGAATATTGTTTGGAACATGGAGAGGGATCAGAGCTTTTGGATAACCAGCAGTGAGCATCAAGGGACGATGCCAAAAAGAATATTTTCTTTCTCATGCTCAATGCAGGTCATCCAGCTTGCAGATCTCCAATTCCATTTAATCAAATAGTTGTTGATAAAAGATATTGACAAAGATATCTGAGTATAGTTGGGTCTTCATTATTCAAGATCCATATGAGTTTACATTTGTCATCTAAATATTGAAAATTTTGACACTCGGATGTCAAATATGTAGTAAAAATTTCCCTATGGTTTGCATGGCAAGTACAATGAAGTAAATAATGGATCTCATCTTCTACCTGACCCGAAGTGCACCTGCAACAGATGCGGTTTTCCCGGAGAGTACCCTGGTATCTTCCTATTTCTATTTGTAATTTGTGAGCTGATATTCTTAATTTGGACAACCTTCTTCTCTGCTCAAAATTTTTAATGATTGACAAATAATTCTCATATCCAAAATTGGTTTTTATTTTTAAATAAGTTCTTAATTTTCCCTCTTTAAGTGAATGGGCTTGTTTTGTCCACAATTCTAAATAGTGTTGTTTTACAATTTTATTGCATTTATATTTAAAGGTTGATGTTTTGTCTCAAGAATTTAGTTAAGCTTGGCATATTTTGCAAAATATGTTTTACAGAGCCATACCATGATGGTTGCTTGCCTTCATATAAATGTTTAGTACATTTATATGCAGCTTTAAGAAGTGGGAAAGATGAATCCAGATTTTCAAGTCTATGCCAAAATCTTAAAATTTGCTTTAATATATCGAAATGAAGAGGGAACCGGCCTAGTTCTGACTGTACTGCAAGATTGGTGCTTTTTTTATGCACTCCCAAAAGAAATTTACAGAACTTCAAGTGTAACTTTTCACAATGTAGTTTAGAAAAAATTTGGTCTATTGGAATATTTCCATTTCCAAACCGTGAGGTAAACGGGTTAAAATAACCCCACATTTCACAGCCACATAACAGAATCGGCTTAATAGTGTGATCAAAAACGTGAATTGAGGTTTTAACTTCAGGGTTGTGGACTAGAAAATCACTCTTCAATTTAAAAAGGGCCTTTAAGGCTTTCGGATAAAGTTCATTTTGAGCAAAGTTGAAGGAGCCAGAGTTGTTAAACCATATTCCTAAATATTTATGACGAGATACACATTCTAAATTATTATTCTGAAATACAAACTTATGTGAAAGATGTTTGCCCGCCTTGTTAAAAACCAAAATTTTTTTTTTTTTTAATATTGATATCAAGACACCAATCAGTACAAAATGCAGAAAGTTTGTCTAATTTTTCTTGCATTCCTTCTGCTGATTTGGATAATAAGACAATGTCATCAGCATACATCAAACAATGGATTGGGGAATTATCTAAAATGACTGGGTCTTTTGTGTTACTGAGATAACTGGGAAGATCATTAATAAATATTTTAAATAAGTTAGGCTCAGGTTGTCCCCTTGTTTTACTCCCAGTTTGGTGGCGAAAAATTCTGTTAATTTATCGTTTATCTTGACACAAGATGTACTATAACTGTACATGTTTTTTATGATATTATAAAATCTTGAACTAACCCCTATTTCTAATAACTTGAGTTTAATTCCTGTATGTATAACTTTATCAAATGCTTTTTGAAAGTCGACAAAGCAGGCAAACACCCTTCCATCTTTAGTTTTACAATACTGGTCAATTATACATTTTAAAATAAACATATGATCAGATGTTCTAGCTTTTCTAGTGAAACCTATTTGACAGTCATCAATAATATTATTTTGCTTTAAGAAGGAATCTAGTCTTTCATTTAAAATACTGTTGAAAACTTTGCCAACTGAGCTGGTAATAGTAATACCTCGGTAATTGTTGGGATCTGTGGCATCACCAGATTTATGTATTACAGAGATATAACCTTCAGCCCATGACTGTGGATATTTGCCATGAGACAGACAGGAATTAAATAATTTTGAGAGACATGGCAATAGTACTGTTTGGCTCTGTTTTATCATGGTATTGGAAATATTATAAAGACCTGGGGCCTTCTTGTTTTTCAGCTTTGATATTGCTGAGGTGATCTCTTTTTGGGAAATAACATTATCTAAATCATTATAACATGGTATCTTTTCAAGGTCATCAAGTCTTCTCTCCAACTGAGATAGTCTTACTTTAGTAACGAAATGTCAATATAAATCTGGAGTTGGACAGTGAAAATGCAGTTGGGCGTGACATAAAATGTCCATACGTCAAAAAATGACCAGATTCGTGTTCATGTCTTAAGAGTCATTCACAGTGATAAAAAAATGAACAATTGTTGTCCTTAACCTGATAGTCCATGTTAAGATAAAGTCTTTTCAGTACGCCAGTGTTGTATTAATCAAAGTTTTGATCGATCCGAGTAAATATTTAGACCACCCGCGTAGATTCTGCAAAAAAATAAAACAAAACAAAAACACACCAAGGCGAGTTTTTCTACATCGGCTGCAAATGGTCCAAAAAATAAATTTGATATTTTCTGAAAATATTGACTTTTATTGTAGTTCAAAATTAAGTCAAATTTATTGTATAATCATCTTTTACTAATCCGTAACTGGGTGATTCTCCGACAACTGTAGCCAATTTAGATTTTTTCAATAAATATATCGTGTATCCTTCTATGAACTAAAACTTTCGCATTCTTTTCCTTAAATTTTCTGCTGCAAGAAGATGTTACATGCAGTGCTGACGAACATTGCATTGCTTGCACATAAGTGTGTTAATTACAGCACTTGCAGTTAAATGATCTCTACCGTCACGAATTCGGATAATCCATTTTTTAAACATCCATGAGATTTTTTGTAGAAATCAAATATTCATCTGTTTAAGAATTACGAGATGATCATGCAATATTAAGATTTTAGTAAAATAACGTAAGACTTGCTAAACAGATGGTCTTCATAGTATATATATTATGAATTTCTCATACAACGGCATCAGACTTTGTCTAATAGGATGGAATTTGCGTTAATCTCAGTCTTTTTTGTTGAAGTACTTGATTGTTATAATATTTTGCATGAATATAAAGAAATCCTAAGGCTTTACGAAAACAATTAAGTGTGTTGATTACAAATTTGTGCTTGTGACGGTAACTATAGCCATGTGACGGTAAAGATCATGATGTGACGGTAAAGAAGTGCACGTTATTTCTATTGTAAAAACATCTTTAAATTGATTTCCAGGATATGCGCGTGTGTGTGTGTTTGTGTTTTGACAGGATTATTTTCCATTAATAACGATCTTGTTTTGTGCTATATGAGCCTTACTGCCTGAGTGGCCTACATGTGATCATCTACGGTATTTTATTTCACTTTGGTCACTGCAAACTGGCTGGGTGCACTCGAATGTATCGGTATATGATAAAGCTGACAATTACATCATGAGAGTCAGTTTTTTTTCTCCTTGCACTTCGAAAAAAAGAACGAATATGGGGAAATATACCAACAAAAGAAATTTTAGAAATATTCATTCAGAGGTCACTACGAGGTCTTCAACATGTGGAACCCACACCCATCAGCGAGTTTTGAATGACTCCGACAAAAATAAGTAATCAATCCATGATCACAGCACAATGGCAATTCATCATAAGGTTAACTGAAAATTCTAACGAGACAAAGACACATCAATGACCATCAGTTCCTGACTATGGACAGGCGCATAAAACCTACAGTGGGGATAAACTAGTTTTAGGTACCTAACCATCGTCAAAGATGAAACTAAAAGAACGAGTAAACACACTGTAAAAATCAATCCATAATACACTCAATTCAGCCAAGAAATACCTCAACATAAAACATGAAATACAAAAAAGAGGCATGCCATACAATGAATGCTCGCAGTCACTGAAAGCAAGCTCATGATGTAAAATGGAATGACGAAAGCAACAAGTTTACCAACAGTAGAAACGTAATATAACTAATGAAACGGTTAGCGGGTTTAACATATTAACTTCTACACCACATACCCCTTTTTTACATGTGCTATATAGCGTATTACATCTACGGTATTTTTTGCAGTGACCAGAGTCAAAAATATCGTAGATGTAATACACTGATATAGATCACATGTGAAAAGGGGTATGTGGTGTAGAATCATTCATTTCGTCTAACCGTTTCATTAGTATATTACGATGCGCATGATAATTGTTCAAGAAAGTAAACCAACACAGATATTTGCATACTAAAACATTTTCCTAACTTTAAATGAACAAAACTGTAATTGAACATTAAACACAGAACAGAACATATTTGGATTCAAAACAGTTAATATCTAGAACGTAATAAACTCACAACCATGACTCATGTCAAACAGTAACATTCTAAAGCAAACAATTATCATAAATCGACTGAATGCAACAAAAAGGGGTATGTGGTGTAGAAGTTAATATGTTAATCATTGTCCATGAACCTCTCCAAAGACTTCCATATATCTGGGTCAATTTGTTTGTGCCTATTTGTCACATTCTTTGGTTCCGGAATAAGCGATAACACATCCTCCAATTTATACCAAATACAGTCTTCCACTAATCCCCAGAAAAATCGGTTATTTCCAATGGAGCACATGCAATTAACTTCAGCTGACTCATTGTCAATATCCTGGATAATTCCAGGATAGACGGATTTATCATAATGAATTACGCACCACTGACCAATTACATCTGGGTCTGGTATTACAGCATTTAATTCGAACTCCTCGGTGCAACGAGATTCTGTTATTGATGACTCCCCTTGATTTTGTAGAAGTTCACCTGCTTCTGTGTCATTTTGACGCACTGTTTCTGTTTCAATAGTTTCTCTCCGCTGACCTTCTATATCTGGGAATCTATGACTTGCTGGATCACTTTTGAAACAATCACAGGCCTCTGGCCACTTGCAAAAGCAACTCAGTACAGACAAAAATATTTCATTGGTGGTAAAACTAATTATCTGATGTAAACCCATTGTGCCCTTAATGGATTTAAGAGAAATTGGAAATGTAATTGATTCTGTGTGTGTGTGTGCGTGTGCGTGCGTGCGTGACGTTATATGGCTATATGAGAGTTCCCACAAAAACAAGTTTCCTTTCGTTCCTTACCGTCACGTATTATTCTCTACCGTCACACTCTATTCCGTGACGATAGAGAATGTGACGGTGGAGAATTTTTACGGAATTTCCGAAATTGGCTTTGGTATTTACAATAAGAGTTTGTTGACCTTCAAACGTACTCGTAGCTTATACTCAGTTTTATATATTCTGAAAAGTTTCGATGACTAAAAAAGTAACATTTATTATCTATATCATGTTCGGTAAAGAATGTTAATTTTCATACTATTTCTTAAGTTGGTACTTACCATCAAAATAATGCTTTCCATTTGTATTGATTCAAAGAGTTAGAACGTGTCACGTCGAAGAAATATATGGCGTGTAAAGTGACGTCACAATAGCAGCGTCATCTATCAAGGGCATTTAACTGTGATACTAAGTAGAAATGTTACGGTAAAGAATATTAAAAGGGGGACACTTTTTTTTGTTATGATTAACAACAATAATATTGTTTTCCTTCTGAAAAGGAAGTTAAACTCTCAAGCCGTAAAAAATAAATATAATATTCAATCGATTCTCATTGGTCCGATGTTAATAAAACTCATGATTGTCTTTCAAAACAATAAATTATATTTGTAACTCATTGTGGGGACATCTACCGTCACGTGTATAATCTTATATATGTGACGGTAATTTCTCATAAGAAAATCCTTTGTTTTTAAATTGTCAAATAGGATATGAAAACATTTATATAGGGATAAATTATGTCTTTAAATATCATTTCATAATATGTCACTCTTTTCTGTTATGACAACTCGTTTGAAAGATATGACATCAGGACAGATTACCATATGATTGGTTTCAGTTGTCAGATATTAACCCAACTAGAAAGGTTTTTATCTAATAATCTGGACACGCTTGAAAAAAGTACTGTGTTTGTTTACATGTCACGATTTACGAATTGACGCAGTTGCAAATGAAATAGATGTCGTTTTGAAATTTGTTGACTCGGGAATGAAAATACAAGATTTTAATTAAAATTCCGCGAAATGTTGTTGACGACTTTGGCCTATGTCTATGAATAACATGACGTCATGACTTTGATAGCGAGATGTCATTCTGATTAATTTAACAATGTAAGCACCTTTTATTGTCTTTTGTTACTTAAATAGCATTTTTTAGAAGTTCATGATATCATTTTAGTTTTAAAATCATTTATTGGAGACTTTTTTTTATATTTTTGGCATTCTCTCCGGGGCTGCCAATTTTTATCAACTTCCGGACGAAAGGATTTCAATCTCATCATATGGAAGATTGTGTATTCAATGCGCATGCCCATGTTGCTGTAGAGCTCTCTGTGCTCGCTAATATGGAGTAGGCATTGCCTAGATGCGAGCACAGCATTTCTGTCTGGCCAGTGTGTATATATTTGAGTGAAAGTTGAATATCACAAAATAATATGAGTAGGCATGGCTTATAGACAGGACATTAGTATTTGAAATTAAATGATATCCCCTATGACATCCATTGGAAAGTTAAATGAAGTAGAATAAAAAAGTATGAGAACAAAATATGGAATCTTTTATTGTTGGACTAGGGACAGTGCAAACATTGAAGACTAACAAGTACTAGTACGCGGGTGATATCAACCATTATAAAGCCTAAAGGGGGTAGTAGACGCCGGTGTCTGTAAAATGAAAGTATGGTCTTTAAGTCATAAGAAAAGAGTTTTATTACGAAAATATCAATTAATGCAACCAACATACATAAGCAATATTGGCCTATACCATGCTATGTACAGCCGATATATATTCATGAAGTGTAAATGATGAATGACGTACGGTCAGGGCCGTCTTGTCAGCAATATAGGCCCCTGTCAAAGCAGTGCACTGAGGCCCATATCTCTACAAACACTCACATAAATAAAATTATAAATGGTCGATAAAATTAAACATATATTTCTTGTATTGATACTTCCAACAAAATTTAAAAATTATGTCGTATACAACATACATAGATTAGCATGGGGTTCATTTGCTTTTGGGACCACCGGGCAACTGTCCATTGTGCCCATGCATAAGACCGCACTGCGTACGGTTACTTTAATACTGATAATGTTCATTTCGACATTTTAAGGTATGTGCATTTGGGCCAATATTATGCTATCTCCAAGTGAACAAAATAGTTTTTAATTTGAAAAGAATTATATAGGTACCGCTTTCATCAGACATGTCTCTGCTTTCACGTACAAAATATTTATCAATATTCAATATTTGTTTTATTGGAAAAAGCACAGTAGAGGCGTGATATATATATTAAGGCAATATTCAGTATCTAAATCATACTCTTTAAAATTATCTGTGACAAGATTATACAGAGACATATATTCCTTCTTGTGTAATGTTATTACCTTTTAAAGTTTCAACAACAAGCTGGTTAATAACTTTATAGCATTTATTTTAGAAAGACTGAGTTTAATAAATAATAACAGATATACATATAGTATGAACGGCATAATTAATAGTTAAATAAATAAAATTCATTGTGTCTTACTATTCTAAACCATTGTCGGCAGATGTTGGTAGTATTCAAATATTTTGTAGGATCAGACTGACGGAAAATGTAAGATGAATAAACAAATGGGTACTGATAGAAATAATTAACACTAACAGAAATAAGGAAAAACTAATGCGTTCCTTGTTCTTTGCAAGCACATCATGGTTAGAAAATGTTTGTTACTTAGCCAAGGAAATAATAAATGCAAAAATTGTATAAAAATGAAAAATGTTCACCACCAGGCGCGTAGCTCCCTATACGCCAACACGCAGTTGCGTGCACATCGGCGTGCTGAAAAAAAAATCACTGTAAATCTCACTGCTTGAACTTGGTCACAGTCCATAGTTGCAAGGATACATCAGTTAGAAATGTAATGTCTACCGTGCAGGAAGTTGCCTTTTCGTTCGATTATTCATCGAAAAAACTACAAGCATCTTACCAAGAGTTAGACTCCGATGCAACTACAAATATGGACAAGCGGACCAAACTGCGCACACTTTGCGAAACGCGATGGACGACTAAGTCGAGCCGACGCACTGTACACATTTAAAACATCATTTCCTGTAGTGGTTCATGCGCATATCCAGAAATTGAGGGTACTTTCCTCATAAATATTCATCATATTTAAATTAGATTTTGATCACGTGACTGCAGTTTTAAGCTTGATGGATCGTTTATTAGATTTGTCAAAAAATAGCCTATAGTACGGAAATTCAATGTGCCCGTCAATGATTCGAAAATTAAAAGTTATTGTTTATTTCCGCAGAGTTTTTCTTCTGTCAAAATTCAAATATTTTTGTTTTGTAACGATTTTAGACATGTCTTTGATATCGCGATCATGCAAAAATGATCATATTATATTTAATGTGGGAACCCCGAGTTTAGAAGCTAGAAATATAAGGTTAGTTAATATAATTATATGTATTATTGAGGAATCTAAATTAATTTCAGAAAATATGTCGCCAAATGTCATTCATTGTTAAATTTTGTGTCACACGCCACCAGTTTCATGTATTTCAGACATTTTTACATAGACTCTAAAGGCCAAAAATGGGTTCGTCGCCTCGGATTTTCATTTAGTCCAGGAACCGCGAATATTTAACTGTTTTCATTAATTTTTATTTCATTTAATTCAGCTTGATTCAATGTATCATTTTCAAGTTCAGAAAATGACACACATGCAATTATGAATGATATCGTCTATATAGATCATATGAAAATTGCAGACGTCCCGGCGTCGCCATCTTAGATATGCAAATGAGCAAAGTACCCATCATTTCTGGCTATGCGTTGGAACGATTACAAGGACTAGGAGATGACAAAGCCGGACAATACCTTGCATCTATTACCAGATTTGAATTTGTTATAGCTCTGATAATATCAGAACACATTTTACAGAGTATGTCGAAATTCCTACAAGGTATCGAATGTGATCTGCTGGAGGCTACAAAAGAATGTAAAACTGTCATTGAATGGACCAATTCAGAAATGACGTTGCATTATGGGTAAAAAAATTACGAGGACGCTACGACGCCATATTTATTGAACCAGAAAACGTAAACAAAATCAGCTGAGCCGTAAAAATGCCAAATATTTGCATCATTTGTCATAGGACTTCCAGAAAATTCAAAGATATTAATTTCATACCATTTCCTAAGAAATTTGAAATACGAGAAAAATGGTTGAAAGCCCTTAAATTGACTGAAAACGATCTGAAAGCGTCAAGTCGAGTTTGCTCTTTTCATTTCTTTGGTGGCGAACGCAAGAAAAATGACGTTCCGTCTCTCGAAATTGGAGAAAAATTTGGTGCAAAGAGTGGTAGGAAAAATCCTAAAGATAAAATGAGACAATATGAAAAAAACCAAGTGAAGCAAAACGGCAAAAAAATAAATAATACTTCCCAAAAATCTCCCCACCCGAGGTCACAAGCTTGCCGGTATCTGAACTTAATATTGTTGAGAAAATCGAAGTGGGACCGTCTGGTGATAACGTTCCCAGTGCATTGAATCCAAACATTGATCTAATAGCCAAAATAAATGAACTTGAACGAAAGAACAGGCAATTGACAGAACACAATTTAAAACTGCAAACAAAATCATTTTCCGTGAACAATTTTTTGTCTTCAGATAAAGACATCTCATACTATACAGGTTTCCCAAATGTTAAAATATTTATGTCAGTGTTTGAACTTGTCGGAAATCCCACCCAGTATTATGGATATTTAAAGAAATGCCTCAATGAAAATCTTGGTCGCAAGCGGCTTCTTGATCCTCTGGAAGAGTATTGTATGTATTGGTTTCGGCTTCGACACAGCATTCCAGAGAAAGTTTTAGCAGATTTATTTTATGTGAGCATTGGAAGCGTAAATGCAATTTTGAAAACCTGGTGTATATTGATCAACTCTGTATTCATGAAACTCCCAATATATCCTACAACGGAAGAATTCAATTCTGTTTGTCCTGAAAAACTGAAAAAAATGTTTCCTCGGTGTATTGCAATATATGACTGCACTGAATTTTACACTCAAATGCCGAGTAAATTAGACTTACAAGGGGTTGTGTGGTCAGAATACTATCATCATCACACCGCCAAAGCTCTGATTGGAATAACTTTATGGGGGTCCGTTTGTTTTTGCTCCAAATTGTACCCAGGAGGAATTTCAGATCCAGAAATTTTTCGTAAAAGTGGCGCCGTAGACCTCATAAAACCAGGGGATCAAATTATGGTAGATAAAGGGTTTTTGATAGACGAAGATGTTATAACTCGCGGGGGTGTTGTTATTCGTCCAGCCTTTAAAAATGCAAAACAGCAGTTTAACCCACAACAAGTAGAGTCTAGTAGGAAAATAGCGTCCGTCCGTATATATGTTGAACAAGCGATAAAAAGAGTAAAAGCCTACCGTGCATTGGATAATCTTTCAATCAGTGAGTTGAAATTGGCAAGTCTCAATTTCCAAAATGCTGCCATTGCAACAAACTTCCAAAATAGTTTTGTCTCCGCCACGAATCCAAACAACTCGGACAATAAATTAGAAAAACTATATGCAAAATTTTGTGAAGCTGTTGAATCACTGGAACAACCCCAAACAGATGCGTCTGATACATTTTCAGCATTTGACCAACTAATAGACGAAAATTTGGGAGAATTCCCTAATATTGACATCACAGGAACAGGTGCTCTTACGTGTGACGTCATCGATGAGGATCTAGAAACAACGCTTGGATTGTTACACTTACTTGATGGGGATGTTAAATTGGACTTATTAAGAGAGGATGAAGAAATTGTACACGAGTTGGATGAAAGATTTATGAGCTAGAATAAAATTTAATATACAAAACAGTCATCTGTCAAAAGTATTCGGAAATGTAAAAAAAATCCCTATATAATCAACCAAAACCATATTTTTTCAAAAAATTATTGTGAAGTCATTTCTGGATAAATTTTAACATATTTTACACCAAAACATTCGGAATTGTCTATATTTTGTTTGTTTATTTGCTCATTATGTTTATATGAGTGGTTTCTATTTGTACATAATTTTTCCATGATTTTTAATTTTTAGGATTTATTTTTAGTTGAAATATGTAGGAAAATCAAAGTCAATTTTTATTTGTTGTGTTTAAATTATGTACAAATAAAAATCACTCATAACAACATAATGAGTAAATAAACAATCAAAATATTGACAATTCCGAATGTTTTGGTGTAACATTTGTTAAAATCTATCCAGAAATGACTTCATAATAATTTTTTGAAAAAATATGGTTTTGGTTGATTATACAGAGATTTTTTTTACATGTGTACATATCTGTAGTTTGAGAAACAAATCCTAATTACGTCTGATCAAATTCTGCCAGAAAGTATTTGAAATATAGTTTTGTCATTGTTGTTCTTGTATATAATCCTAATAATATAATTCAACAAACTTGAGATTAATGTTTTATCTATTTTAAGAATTTCAATTTCCACAGGGATAGCCCTCTGAAGGAAATGTCATCATCAGAACTAGCCGTAGAAACACATTTGACCATTCTTTTTCTAACAGTTTCGTCATTTTCTAAAGGAGCTGGGTTAAATGTGTCTGGATCAAAAGACTTTTGTTGACGGTGCTTCTCTCCCAATATTGTAACTTTATTAAAGTCATAAGTCTCCAACGGAACTTTTTTCTATTTGGATTTTCCTTTTTGAATTTGCAGCCCTTCCTTTCCAGGAGTTGGTCTTTGATGTACAAGGTATATCAGCTTCACTGGCACCTTTGGAGTCTGTTTCTTTCTTCATCTTGGTCCTAGCCAACTGATACAAAGTGGCGGCTATGTGTCCGCATACTCCTGCTTTCCTGATAAATTTTATTTAATTTTTTTTAAGAGTGGCCTTTATATTATTTTATCATTTTCCAGTGCACTGAACCATGACCACAGAGACCTGTCTTACCTTTTATTTAAAAAATGAATCGATATTTTTATAACTGTATTATGTATATTTTTGGGGGATCAGAGTGTTACACATCTGTCAAAAATATACAGAGGCTAATAAGGGAAATCTTATGATAAATATAATTTTTTGTACAATGTTCTTCTTGAATTACACATTCAATTATACCTTAAATGATTTCTGAAATGGAATTTCATTTTTTTGTGTTTAAACAACAAAACGGGGGATAAGTGGATATGTTCACCTTCCAATTTTTCAATCCCCAAATGGGCATTAGCACAGTTTCATTACGAATGTAAATACACATACACAAGTAATATGAAGACAGCGAAGGTAGGATTCATTTTGCTTTTATTGAATAAGAGAAAAAATTCTCTGTGCCTAACTTACCCTGCAACACAAGTGCATTCTGCATACCGGATCTTTATTTTCCTGGATAAGGGTTCATACTGGTAGAGAGATAATTTTGTTTGGTACTGAGAATTTTGCATACTGGCTTGAACAGATGCAAGAACGTAGAGCCCATTTTCAATGAGTTCGATCTCAGAGGGGTCTTTAAGACAGAATGAAAGATCTCTTACATGTCCTGCAGCATGGTGTTGGCTTCCTCTCATCAATGCACGGTTATGGAATCCCGTGTGTCTCTGGTCAGCCATCACCACGTAATAATTGAGTATCGTTTTATGATCAAAGTTTTTCAAATAACTTGAGGTTTCTTGAGAAATATCATCAGAAGTCTCCCATTTTACTGATTTGGAAGGAAACATTGGTGGTTTAAGAGACGGAAATACTTTTAGGATACCTTCGTTAAGGTCACCAGACTGTCGTAGCTTCATAATTTTTTTGTCTGTAAAATGAGGATATTGTGGATCCACAATAGGTTGGCTCATTAAGTGGTTGTTTTTCATGGCCTTTTCAACAACTTCTACTGCCTTAGCTTTGTTCACATTGGTGGAACTTATTCCTCTACATTTTAGCCCAGTTTTTAGTGTGCTTAGAGAACATGATGCTGGGTCCGATCTTTCCAAAGAAGCCCCCGGGACATCCTCTTCACTCAGTGGCCACGGCCTCTCATTTTCACTTGGAAACAGCCTAACACATTTATAGGGCGAAAAACAATCATCTTCATCCCCCATTGTCAAATTTCTGTCAATTCAGATGTAGTTAAACGAGTTTTGGTTGGTTGGTTGGAGCTCACCGTTGCCAATGTAAACAAATTTGGATCAGCTGATTTTGCTTACATTTTCTGGTTCAATAAATATGGCGTCGTAGCGTCCTCGTAATTTTTTTACCCATAGTGCAACCTCATTTCTGAATTGGTCCATTGTTACGAGCTGAACGACTCGATGAATCAGTTTGGGATGAATTGTATCAATCGGCATTAGATTTATCAGAACCTTTCAATATCGTTGAAAATATGCCGAAGCGATGTGGAAGACAGACTACTAGAGCCAATCACCCTGCAGACACGCCAACAGAGTATTGGAAAGTTTCTTTGTACTATGCGTTTATAGACCACATGAGTCGCGTCTGATAAAATCAGAAAATCGCTTAAATACACAGTATCTGCTTCCTCGTGTTATAGGAAATATTACGAACGAACAAATCGCGACATTGTATGAGACATACCAGACTGACCTGACATGTAATTTAGTCGAATTCAAGAGGGAGATCGCTCGATGGCGAACACGCTAGAGTATAGCACCTCGCGATCAGATGCCAACTTCACTTTGTGAGACACTTGATGCGGTAAACCCTTCTATAGATACCATCTTGTGCATCATGTTGACAATACCGGTAACAAGTGCTACCGCAGAGCGATCGTTCAGTGTACTACGTCGGTTGAAGACATATGTACGGTCAACAATGAATAACGATAGGTTGTCATCGCTAGCATATCCATCGTGATTTCAGTGTGGATTTAGACAAAGTTATGGAGAAGTTCGTGTCTGCTAAAACACGAAGAACAGATTTTGGTCAATTCTAAGTAAACTCTGTCTAACAAAATCATGAAATCAATGTGTTGCTTATGTATTCAATTTACCCATGAAAACACCTCAGAACGGACCATTTTGCATCTAGTCAAAAGAAAATTTTCAGACCCCCCCCCCCCTTTCCAGGTTTGGTTGCTTGCACTGCAAAAAAGACTAGCTACGTCCCTGACCACTATCTTTTCTTATCAGAGACATATGAGCCGGTGGCAAGGGACACATGCCCCCCCCTTTTGGCAAAATTTTAAAAAGCTGGATTTTTAGTATACTTTAGGATTTTTGTGATATTTATTTGGAATTACCATTATTCAAGGGAGACGAGAGAGAACATATCCATATATATCAGGTGATTCATCACCAATCTGCAAGAGACACCTTGAGTCGATGCTAAAAGGAATAAAGTCCTACTTGTGTCTAGTGCAGACCGGCCATGGTAATGTGGAAGGAATATTGTTTGGAACATGGAGAGGGATCAGAGCTTTTGGATAACCAGCAGTGAGCATCAAGGGACGATGCCAAAAAGAATATTTTCTTTCTCATGCTCAATGCAGGTCATCCAGCTTGCAGATCTCCAATTCCATTTAATCAAATAGTTGTTGATAAAAGATATTGACAAAGATATCTGAGTATAGTTGGGTCTTCATTATTCAAGATCCATATGAGTTTACATTTGTCATCTAAATATTGAAAATTTTGACACTCGGATGTCAAATATGTAGTAAAAATTTCCCTATGGTTTGCATGGCAAGTACAATGAAGTAAATAATGGATCTCATCTTCTACCTGACCCGAAGTGCACCTGCAACAGATGCGGTTTTCCCGGAGAGTACCCTGGTATCTTCCTATTTCTATTTGTAATTTGTGAGCTGATATTCTTAATTTGGACAACCTTCTTCTCTGCTCAAAATTTTTAATGATTGACAAATAATTCTCATATCCAAAATTGGTTTTTATTTTTAAATAAGTTCTTAATTTTCCCTCTTTAAGTGAATGGGCTTGTTTTGTCCACAATTCTAAATAGTGTTGTTTTACAATTTTATTGCATTTATATTTAAAGGTTGATGTTTTGTCTCAAGAATTTAGTTAAGCTTGGCATATTTTGCAAAATATGTTTTACAGAGCCATACCATGATGGTTGCTTGCCTTCATATAAATGTTTAGTACATTTATATGCAGCTTTAAGAAGTGGGAAAGATGAATCCAGATTTTCAAGTCTATGCCAAAATCTTAAAATTTGCTTTAATATATCGAAATGAAGAGGGAACCGGCCTAGTTCTGACTGTACTGCAAGATTGGTGCTTTTTTTATGCACTCCCAAAAGAAATTTACAGAACTTCAAGTGTAACTTTTCACAATGTAGTTTAGAAAAAATTTGGTCTATTGGAATATTTCCATTTCCAAACCGTGAGGTAAACGGGTTAAAATAACCCCACATTTCACAGCCACATAACAGAATCGGCTTAATAGTGTGATCAAAAACGTGAATTGAGGTTTTAACTTCAGGGTTGTGGACTAGAAAATCACTCTTCAATTTAAAAAGGGCCTTTAAGGCTTTCGGATAAAGTTCATTTTGAGCAAAGTTGAAGGAGCCAGAGTTGTTAAACCATATTCCTAAATATTTATGACGAGATACACATTCTAAATTATTATTCTGAAATACAAACTTATGTGAAAGATGTTTGCCCGCCTTGTTAAAAACCAAAATTTTTTTTTTTTTTAATATTGATATCAAGACACCAATCAGTACAAAATGCAGAAAGTTTGTCTAATTTTTCTTGCATTCCTTCTGCTGATTTGGATAATAAGACAATGTCATCAGCATACATCAAACAATGGATTGGGGAATTATCTAAAATGACTGGGTCTTTTGTGTTACTGAGATAACTGGGAAGATCATTAATAAATATTTTAAATAAGTTAGGCTCAGGTTGTCCCCTTGTTTTACTCCCAGTTTGGTGGCGAAAAATTCTGTTAATTTATCGTTTATCTTGACACAAGATGTACTATAACTGTACATGTTTTTTATGATATTATAAAATCTTGAACTAACCCCTATTTCTAATAACTTGAGTTTAATTCCTGTATGTATAACTTTATCAAATGCTTTTTGAAAGTCGACAAAGCAGGCAAACACCCTTCCATCTTTAGTTTTACAATACTGGTCAATTATACATTTTAAAATAAACATATGATCAGATGTTCTAGCTTTTCTAGTGAAACCTATTTGACAGTCATCAATAATATTATTTTGCTTTAAGAAGGAATCTAGTCTTTCATTTAAAATACTGTTGAAAACTTTGCCAACTGAGCTGGTAATAGTAATACCTCGGTAATTGTTGGGATCTGTGGCATCACCAGATTTATGTATTACAGAGATATAACCTTCAGCCCATGACTGTGGATATTTGCCATGAGACAGACAGGAATTAAATAATTTTGAGAGACATGGCAATAGTACTGTTTGGCTCTGTTTTATCATGGTATTGGAAATATTATAAAGACCTGGGGCCTTCTTGTTTTTCAGCTTTGATATTGCTGAGGTGATCTCTTTTTGGGAAATAACATTATCTAAATCATTATAACATGGTATCTTTTCAAGGTCATCAAGTCTTCTCTCCAACTGAGATAGTCTTACTTTAGTAACGAAATGTCAATATAAATCTGGAGTTGGACAGTGAAAATGCAGTTGGGCGTGACATAAAATGTCCATACGTCAAAAAATGACCAGATTCGTGTTCATGTCTTAAGAGTCATTCACAGTGATAAAAAAATGAACAATTGTTGTCCTTAACCTGATAGTCCATGTTAACATAAAGTCTTTTCAGTACGCCAGTGTGTATTAATCAAAGTTTTGATTGATCCGAGTAAATATTTAGACCACCCGCGTAGATTCTGCAAAAAAATAAAACAAAACAAAAACACACCAAGGCGAGTTTTTCTACATCGGCTGCAAATGGTTCAAAAAATAAATTTGATATTTTCTGAAAATATTGTAGTTCAAAATTAAGTCAAATTTATTCTATAATCATCTTTTACTAATCCGTAACTAGAAAGGTGTTTATCTAATAATCTGGACACGCTTGAAAAAAGTGCTGCGTTTGTTTACATGTCGTCACGATTTACGGAATTGACCGAGTTGCAAATGAAATAGATGTCGTTTTGAAATTTGTTGACTCGGGAATGAAAATACAAGATTTTAATTAAAATTCCGCGAAATGTTGTTGACGACTTTGGCCTATGTCTATGAATAACATGACGTCATGACTTTGATAGCGAGATGTCATGCTGATTAATTTAACAATGTAAGCACCTTTTATTGTCTTTTGTTACTTAAATACGATTTTTAGAAGTTCATGATATCATTTTAGTTTTAAAATCATTTATCGGAGATTTTTTTTTTTTTTTTTGGCATTCTCTTTGTCAACTTTTATCAACTTCCGGACGAAAAGATTTCAATCTCATCATAAGGAAGATTGTGTGTTGCATGCGCATGCCCATGTTGCTGTAGAGCTCTCTGTGCTCGCTATTAAGAAAAAAAGATTGTTAATTGGAAAAAAATCTAAAAAAAAATAATATTAGTATAAATTGCTACAAAACTTTTTTGTTTAATTTTAAGACTTATTCAGTCTTAAAATTAAACAAAAAAGTTTTGTAGCAATTTATACTAAAAAAAATCTAAATTGAAAAGATATGAATAATTATTTAAAACAAATTGTAAACTGGAAAAAGAATCTAAAAAAAGATATTAGAATAAGTCTGTTAAAATTAAACAAGCAATTTATATATAAAATTTCTACTTTGAAGATATGAAAATCTTAAATTTGAGATTAATTTAAATAAAAAAATCTTTCTAAAAAGTCTAAATTCTAAATATTCCATGATAATTCCACTAATAAACAATTTTCATAAAACCTTAATTCAAAATTTGACTTGTTTCATAAAGTATGATATTAAAAGATATGTGCTTATAATGTACTGAATTTTTTTTTTTTACTTTCATAAATCTTGGGATAAATATGATAATAAAATATCTCTTTACTTCCTACTTAGTTTATTAACTTCTATATTAAAGATTAATTGTGGACTTGGAGTACATTGATTTTTTCTTACTTTTTTTTACCTATTTTTCAAAATGTTGGTATAGGTTGGGATAGGTTGAATGTATTTTCATAGGTACAGGTAAGATATTTTATGGGTTCCATAAAATATCTTACCTGTACCTATGAAAAACAAAATGTTGTGTAAGTGAGACGACACCGGTCTAATGAACAAAGCGCAAAGGTAAATTTGCCGACAGCACATGATAAAAAAAAAAAATGAAAAAAACCCCAGACAAACACGCCACCAAATAATAGTTAATCATTGTCACCATTTTTATTATTATTAAACACAATTTGTTCTCTAACGAGATTGAAGGCATTTAAAAACTTCTAATATTACAAATATTATGCAATTTTATCTCTAACGAGATTGATGACATTTACAAACATCTAATATTACAAATATTATGCAATTTTATCTCTAGCGGGATTGAAGGCATTTAAAAACTTCTAATATTACAAATATTATGCAATGACAATTATGAGTCAGTAGAAAAGATAACAAATAAACGTCAACAAATCATTATACAATAAATAAATTTGAACAGTAATGTTATGCAGAGAGCGGATACACTTTCTTTAATGACTAATGCCACTTCCAGGCTTTTCTCTGTGTACCCTACAACTAGACACGACGAGTGTCACTAGTGGAACATGCGCTGCTTACCCCTTCGGAGCACCTTAGCTCACATCCGGTTTTTAGTTTTTGCATAGTGTTTTGTGTATTTATTCTTTTTCTTTTCCCTATTATACTTTCTGTCATTCTTTTATTTACGGCTTCTGATTACCGCTGTGGTAACTTTCACTTCTGATTACCGCTGTGGTAACTTTCACTTCTGATTACCGCTGTGGTAACTTTCACTTCTGATTACCGCTGTGGTAACTTTCACTTCTGATTACCGCTGTGGTAACTTTCGCTTTTGATTAGCGCTGTGGTAACTTTCGCTTTTGATTAGCGCTGTGGTAGCTCACTTCTGATTACCGCGGTGGTAGCTTTCACTTCTGTTTACCGCTGTGGTAACTTTCACTTCTGATTACCGATGTGGTAGCTTTCACTTCTGATGATACCGATGTGGTAGCTTTCACTTCTGATTACCGCTGTGGTAACTTTCACTTCTGATTACCGATGTGGTAACTTTCACCTCTGATTACCGCTGTGGTAACTTTCATTTCTGATTACCGCTGTGGTAACTTTCATTTCTGATTACCGCTGTGGTAACTTTCACTTCTGATTACCGCTGTGGTAACTTTCACTTCTGATTACCGCTCTGGTAACTTTCATCTCTGATTACCGCTGTGGTAACTTTCACTTCTGATTACCGCTCTGGTAACTTTCACTTCTGATTACCGATGTGGTAACTTTCACTTCTGATTACCGCTGTGGTAGCTTTCACTTCTGATTACCGCTGTGGTAACTTTCACTTCTGCTTACCGGTGTGGTATATTTCATTTTTTTTCATCATCCGCTCATTATCCGCCATATCCAGATATTGATGGTACTTTCCTCATAAATATTTATCATATTTAAATTAGATTTTGATCACGTGACTGCAGTTTCAAGCTTGATGAATCGTTTATTAGATTTGTCAAATAAGGGTAATAACAAATAATAGCATACAGTACGGAAATTCAAAGTGTCCGTCAATGATTCGAAAATTAAAAGTTATTGTTTATTTCCGCAATGTTTTTCGTCTGCTAAAATACAAATAGTTTTGTTGTTTTCTTTCAAATTTAGCAATTTTTGAACTTGCGTGCTTGCAAAAATGACAATTTTTTATTTATCATGGGAACCTCGATTTTAGAAGCTAGAAATATAAGGTTTGTGAATAGTAATTTATCCAGAGTTCAGGAATCCAAATTAATTCCGGCAAGTTGACCACAAAATATTATTCGTTTGATAAATTTGGTGTCGAACTCCACACCAATTTCATGTATTTTAGACATTTTACATAGACTGTTAAGGCCAGTGTAAGGGTTTGCCGCCTCGGATTTTCATACACTCCAGGAACCTCGAATATTTCACGGTTGTCATTCATTTTTATCTCATTTAATTTGGCTTAATTCAAAGTCCCTTTTTCAATTCCGGCAATTAGCATGCATGCAGTTATGAAAATTATCTTCTATATAGATCATATAAAAAATGCAGACAATTCAATCGTAACTACTCGGCCATTCTCGCTACACTGCAAATAACCTCGTACGTACATAGTAGAAATTCTTCTTAAATTGTTTGCCGGAAGTTAAGTTAAGTTAAGCCGCACAAAAATTTAGTCCACGAAAATCCAATATGGGAGACATTCTAAGTAAAATCTAATCATGCAAAACTAATTAAAACTTTAAAAATTGAAATATAGAAAATTGCTTAAAATATAACTTTATCAAACTTTCATGTAACTGACATGTGAAAAGTAGTGCGATTTATACGCCTAATGCATACGAGGTTATTTGCAGGGTAGCGAGAATGGCCGAGTAGTTACGATTGGCAGACAATTGAGTTGCCGCCATCTTAGATATGCAAATTAGCAAATGTAATGTCATTTCTGGATATAGTTCTATGTACTATCTACCATGTGTTTTAAAGCACCATATGCTCTGGATATTACAAATTAAAGAAACAAATCGCATTCGGAATATTTAGAAACCTACAAAATCCGATAATTTTAAACTAAGTTTAGATTTGTTTTTGGTGTTTAGCACCACTTAAACTAAGTTTAGAACAACTGTATGAAACATTCTTAGATGGTGGTAGGCACTTTTCAAATCATGGTATGAAAATAAAAAAATGATAAAAAATGATTTTCTCTAATTCTTTGGCTGTTCTTCGTGTTTTTTTTACCGGCGAGAGAAAAATGTGTTCCATCACGTGTGATTTTTTTGTTCTCGGTTTCTGATTGGATCTTCGAAAGGTCATGACCCAGAATTTTTAAAGATTTTAGTGCCTTTCAAATACTTTCTTCAATTGTAATTTGTTATTAACTGTTGTTTACTTCAAATGAAAAACAGTGTCATTTCAATATTTTGTTTTCTTCAAGCGACATCGTTATGAATAGCGTATGCATATCAACACTAAAATACGTCATCAAATGGATTGTGATGGGTTCCCCACTGGGTATTTAAAGTGTTATATTTTTAAAACGAAATAATTGACGTATTCAAGAATTAGAGAAACAGAATCGACTGTAGAAATACGATAATCAACTACTCGCAAAGAAAGATTATATATGTCTAGTAATAGCCGCGTCTTCGTATATGTGTTTTAATAATGCTTTGATGTCACGTGCAAAAAAGGGTTGGTCTGTTGCTATAGTTATCCAGTCTCTTTTCAGTAACATGGTCCGTTTGAGATCTATCTATTTGTTATCGTAGCACAATCTTATCGGTAATCATATAGAGTAGCGGCGTAAATTGAATACCTTGCAGTGGCGTAGTTGCATATGTATGTCACGCCATGGCGTGCACATCGGCAGGTTAAAAAAAAAATTGGGAAATAAAATTTTTAAAAATGATCTTTTTATTGCTACTTTTAACAGTCTAATTAATAATAAATCGGTACAATTAATATATCGCTATAATAGAACGTACTAGTAAAGGATCTAAGCATGGTAATATACAGACTAGCAAACGTTACGCTAACGTCCGCATTTCCTATTACACCATTAACGATTTCATATTTAGTGTTCATAATTCATTTCCGATTTAAAACATCTTTACAAAACATCATGTCAAAACGCGAAAAGCCTAGATGTCAAATAATTGACCATTTCTTCACTAAAGCCGTACCAAGTACGGAACAATGTACTGTAGATGAAGATGCTTCAAGTGAAGAATCTTCTAATGTGGCACTTCCGCAAGACATTGAAACTGAAAGATCAGCGGCCAGTTGCATTGACAGTTCACCCTAATAACTAGAAGGGGCCCGGGTGGCTCAATGAGTTAGGTAGTTGGATTACCTAACAACTCGTACAAGCATATCACCAATACGGCGTGGGTTCGCGCCCGGCTTCGTAAATGACAAAAAGGGTGCACTCGACTTGCAGCCGCAAGTGATAAAGTTTACCAGTTGCTTGCCCATGGTCAGTGGTTTTCTCCGGGTACTCTCGCTTCCTCCACCACTAAAACTGGTCGCCATGATATAGCTGAAATATTGCTAAGCACAATAAAACAAACAAACCAATGCATAGATATATATATATCATGTCTGCATGAATCTGAAACTTAGATTAGCCAAATCTTTCAATATATCTGAAAGTATTCCCAGGCGATGTGGTAGACAGACTACCAGAGCCAATCACCCCGCGGAAACGCCAAAACAGTATTGCCGAATTTCTTTGTACTATCCATTTTTGGACCATTTGATTACAGAACTTGAATCACGTCTCCTTAAATCGGGAAACCGCTTCCATGCACAGTATATACTGCCCCGTGCTCTAAGCAAAATAACTGATGATCATGTCGCTACAGTATACGAGGCATACCAGGCTGACATTGATTTGTCATTAGAGGATTTCAGGAGAGAAGTTGCCAAATGGCGAATCCACTGGGTCATTACAAAATGTAATGATTTGCTAACAGCATTTTGTAGTTTAGTTTAAGCATATTTTATTTGCTCAAATATGCAAAAAGGATAAGACACAAGTTAAACAAACTTATGAAGTCTTCTCCTATATACAATAAGTTACAACATTATTTGATAGAGCATGCATGCATATGAATATTTCTTACATTAATATGTGTAAATTGAAGAAGAACAGAGAATGAAGAAAGGAATTAGAGAAGGAGAGAGAGAGGTTGGTGGTGATGGTGTGTGTGGTTGTTCATTTGGTGAACCACTTAAACAAGAAACCTTTCAGACCTCTTTATATATTCAAACACGTGCTTAAAAATAATTTCGTTCTGTTCATTTGAAAGAATAGGATTACCACTGGTTAAAAGCTTGAGGTCTATAGCACAGTCATTAGGTAGCCAGCTGAGATTGTGAAACAATTTATATCTCATATTTACATAATGGGAACAATCAAAGAAGAAGTGATACGAATCTTCACGATTGGTCCCACAACGACAAGACGGATCTGAGACTATATTTACTTGGTACAAATCATAATTTAAGAAAGAAGCAAAACATCGAAGTTGGGTTAATGCAATATTAAGTTTTCGAGGTCCAATTTCGAAATGTTTAGGAACTTGTCTATTATCTTTCTGTTTTCTTAATTCAGTTTTAAATTTTGCAATAGATTCCATATTTCGAAGAGATGGATTTAAGCTATTCCATTGACGTATTGTTGAGGGAATAAATGAGTCACAAGTAATCGATAGTCTGCAAAATGGATAAACGGTTGTACTTTGAATCGTTGGAGGAATTAAGTCACAAAGATACCTGGGTGCATTATTATTTTGAATATTATAAAACATTTGTAATTTTCTCCTTTTTCTTCTTTCTGTCAATGATTCCCAGCTTAACTCTTTATAAATTAGAATGGAACTAGCAAATATTGGAAGACCAGTAACGATTCTAGCTGCCTCAAGCTGCAACTGATCAAGTTTATTAGAATTTCCCACACCACAATTATCCCATACTTCACTAGCATATTCAAAAATTGGTCTGATGTAAACTAAATAGAGTTTCTCTAAATTTTTCCTAGAAAGTTTATATTTTAACTTTCGAAGAACATTCAGCATTTTGTACCACACTTGATTCTGTAAATCCAGTTCTCGATTCTTCTATTATGTGTTTTGTTAACCATGCCAGTAGCAAGTGGTACTGCTGAAAGGTCATTTAGTGTACTGAGACGAAAACTTATGTTAGGTCGACTATGAAGAATGACAGGCTATCTCCCCTTGCATTGATACATATTCACCAAGATTGTGAAGTGGACTTGTACAAAGCAATGGAGTGAACAATTTTAGGAAATTCTTGTCTATCAAAGTCGTGTAAATTGTGCTGGATTCTATGTTATATGAAACCCCTTCCCAATGCTTATGGCGTGCACACTAAATAGCCTCAGCTACGCCACTGCCTTGTACGACCTACTATAGTATAGTGGCGTAAATTATTAAAGCAATTTTAAAGGTTGTATATTGACAAAACACATGAAATAATATTGTTACACAATCAGTAGGACAAAATATTATATCAATATATACAACATATAATTCAGCGATGCAACACATAAGTGCATTGAACTTGTCATCATTCCGGTGGAAGTTCCTACATCGAAATTCGGAAAGGTATGTCTGAAACAGGGCCCTGGACGTTCCAAATTGTCGACGTAGTTTTCGTTTCACGCACATCTACATATTCTCTATATATTTTGAGTGGATATCTGTGTTTCGTTTCTCACTTTACAGGAACCCTTTTAAAATTGCAATTAAATATTTAAAAAATAATTTAAGCCGTCCATTTGAAAATTGCGAATTTACGCCGCTGCTCTATAGGATTACCATCTTATCGGGGAATGCTAAAAATATAGATTGGTCAACGTTTGCTTTGTAACATTACAAGGGCCCGGGTGGCTCAATGAGTTAGGTAGTTGGATTACCTAACAACTCATACAAGCCTATCACCAAAACGGCGTGGGTTCGCGCCAGACTTTGTAGATTACAAAAAAGGTGTACTCGACTCGTAGCCGCAAGTGATAAAGTTTACCATGGTCGGTGGTTCTCTCCGGGTACTCCGGCTTCTTCCACCACTAAAACTGGTCGCCATGATATAGCGGAAATATTGCTGAAAGTGGCGTTAAACACCAACAATCAATCAAATCTCAAAAATATTCCTTGTCTGAATGAAATTAATAGTATTATGTGTATTACCATCTGATTGTACGTCACAAGATTATATTTTGTAAACCCCGCCATATTTGTGTACTTCTTACAAGCCAGTGTCTGGATCTTCAACATTATATGTCGTGGCCTTTTTATGTTCAATAATTTGAGGTGAGAGGTGACTGTTCGTTTTGTTGATATTGTTAGAATTGTTGACTGTCATTGTTTATATAAATATTGTCATACAGGGTGACTGTTCGTTTTGTTGATATTGGTGGAATTGTTGACCATCATTGTTTATATAAATATTGTCATACAGGGTGAATTCAGCTACAAAACGTGGCGGAGTTATACATTGTTGTAGATTATTCTAGGGTGATATCATTTTGGTTGTTTAAGGTATTAAAACAAAACGTTCTTACGACGTAACCAGTATTGAGTTTACAGTAGTCATTAATTACAGGGCCGTAGCTATAATCCGACAGTCCGATAGTCCGACAGTCCGATAATCCGACAAATGCTTTAAATTGATGAAAGTTTTGAAAAATAATTTGGCCAAAGATGATATATTCGTAATTTCAGGATATGGGCCATTCATATTTATACGCCCGTCAAAATACAGGCTTATTATGGCATACCGCTGTTCGTCCGTCCATTCACGCCTCGTACGATAACATCTCTCACTTGTTCCCCCTTTTACTGATAGGTCACGTCGTGACATACATTGTATTGATAAAAGGGGGAGCAAGTGAGAGGTGTGATTTTAATCAGTTTGGAAAACGCCAGTTTTCTTATGGTATTTACAATTAATTGGCTTAAAAAATGCAGCATATTAATTACTGTTCTCACGCTGAGCAACTGACCTTCAATTGTCACAAAGGGAGGGAGGGGCGTATCATGGCACAGTTGTTTATTTTGTCATATTCCGATGCTGTTTCTTTCCGTGATATAAGGGGTCACTTAGGGACAATTCCTTCAATCGTAACTTTTTATATATGCGCTTGTCGTAGAAGGCGACTATAGCAGGGTCACCCGTCGGAATCCCGGGGAATAAAAATAGGACCAACTTGTCGTCGGAAGAGGCAGAAAAACATGTTCTCGTGTTAAGTCGTTGCCCATGTTGACCCATCCCAGAGTCCACACTTTCTTATTTTTTGTACACATTATTGTATCCAGCTCTATTGATGTGTCGACATTGCTTTTTAACATAAATATTCCATGATAAAGGGCGGGGGACACTGGTACGCTCTTCTTTTTGTCTTTTCCTTTTTTTTGTATTCATTTATTTTCTTTTTCTTTTCAATAGTGACTTTTCTTGGCTGGACTCGGTTACACGCTACTTGAATAAAGCCTGAAGTAGTCGCTACTAAAAACTAAACGGGATACTTACACTACCGGTTCATCACGACTGGATCCAGGTTTTTATGGAGTCCGTGTTGTTCATATATGTGTTTTTTTGAGTTCTTGTGTGTCCCTGCCAATTGTTTGTCCGTCTATGATATCGTGTGTCCGATGTTCTGGACCTTTCTTTGGTGAGTAAACGGTTCGGTTTCTGGCCCCATATTACACATGTCATAGTGTTAACTTTCAAAGAAATAAAGCATTTGTCGGACTATCGGACCGTCGGACTATAAGTCGGACCCCATTAATTACTGTCATGAAATTCACACTCAATCATATCAATATGAAAATGAATTATTGAGGAGGGGTTGGTTTCAATTATTTTTAGATTATTTAGAAAACTAACTATGTAAAATTCACTAAGACTTCTGAATTCTTGTTGTTGATCATATCTTTATCACTTGCGAGTCGAGTGCACCCCTTTTTTGTAATTTACAAAGCTGGGGGCTAACCCACTCCGTATTGGTGCTAGGCTTGTATGAGCTGTTAGATCCAACGATATAACTCATTGAGCCACCCAGGCCCTAAAAGTTTAAAGATTTATTTTACTTTGAAAGAACCTATCGGTGAATGTGACCTTACATACTGCTTTATCGTTTGTCTTCATCCTACCAAACTATTTTGCGTACAAATGTTACCACAGTGGAGTCACTTTTAGGATTACAGAAGATTTTCTGAACTTGTTGGTGAGGGCTATAATATAATTTGATATATTATTTTGAAGGGAATCATAAACAAATATCAAATACCGCAACAATGTCCTATTCAAATGGGGAAAAAAAAGGGGGGGGGGTAACTCAAGGAAAATATTTGTACGCTTGTGCCTTTCAAGTTTAGAATGAACCCGATTCAAAACCTGTGAAAAAAAATCATATACATATGTAGTATCTTAATCTGATTAATCTAAAAAACACTATTTTTCGCATTTAATACTTGTAATTTAACCAAATAAAAATTGTTTCGTTTCCATTTATATCTGCTTCGTTTCGTCTCTGATGCGTCTAGTTTCGTTTGATTCTGTTTCGTTTCTTGTTTTACAATCACTCGTGGGTGCTGTGCGATAGTCTTCTTCATCTTCTTCCCGTATAGAGTGTACTCAAGGCAGAGTGTACTCAAGGCTGAGTGTACACAAGGCAGAGTGTACTCAAGGCAGAGTGTACTCAAGGCTGAGTGTACTCAAGGCAGAGTGTACTCAAGGCAGAGTGTACTCAAGGCAGAGTGTACTCAAGGCAGAGTGTTCTCAAGGCAGAGTGTACTCAAGGCAGAGTGTACTCAAGGCTGAGTGTACTCAAGGCAGAGTGTACTCAAGGCAGAGTGTACTCAAGGCAGAGTACTCAAGGCTGAGTGTACGCTTCAATATTAGTCTTGAAGCAGGAGAGATATCATAGTTCACAATTAATTTTATATACAAAACAAGTAAAAGTATACACTATTGTCATTTCTGTTAATAACAAAAAAAATATGAACATGATAAGCACCATATGCACAAATATCACATTATAAAATGCAAAATAATGTAAAATTGTTGAACATAAATTTGATAAAAAAAAAATGAAAATTATATTTTGAAATTATGTGAATTGGTGAATCTAACCAAAAAAAAAAAGAAAGAAAAAAGGAACAAACTATGCAGATTTATTTAATATATTTCTATACTTTGATATTATGAATGTCATTGTAAGTATTTAGCTTGAAATGAGCACTCATCTAAAATCAATTTATTAAAATCGTATTTGAATTATTTGTTTCTAAGCAATATATTTAAGCATGGTTTTCATTGAAAAATACAAATCCGATTGAATATTTTATTAGCTCTCACCTTATATATACCTATTTAACTGTATTACTTTTGGAATAAAGTATTAGTATTATATACATTACAATATTCTGATAATTCTAAATTTAAAACTATCAAAGTTCTGATTTTCAGGAAACATTTTCATTCGTAGAATTTTAGTATAATGTTCAATTATATTTTTTAATATCTCTTGCTTGATTACAAAATTATTATATATATCTTTATTCTCATAAAACCAGTGCATAGCAATGATACAGATATATAACAATAATACTAAAATATTAAATAACAACTATTTACAAACTAAGGAGAGAGGCTGCAAAGTACTAATGATATTTTTTCTACAAATTTTATCCATTTAATATCGAAATTTGTACGAATACAAAATGGTGTGATAAACTATACATAATGCATGCTATTTTGGATTATTTTTCACCAATAATTTTTGCCAAAAAGATATAATTCTAAGTTTAATGTCGTTTTCGACCAGATATCTGTCTAATTCACTATATCACTGTATCTACCTTATTCAATAAACTCAGGCGCAGTAGACTGCGCTACAGGAGCAGTAGATTACGCTACAGGAGCAGTAGACTACGCTACAGGAGCAGTAGACTGCGCTACAGGAGCAGTAGACTGCGCTACAGGAGCAGTAGACTACGCTACAGAAGCAGTAGACTGCGCTACAGGAGCAGTAGACTACGCTACAGGAGCAGTAGACTGCGCTACAGGAGCAGTAGACTACGCTACAGGAGCAGTAGACTACGCTACAGGAGCAGCAGTAGACTGCGCTACAGGAGCAGTAGACTACGCTACAGGAGCAGTAGACTGCGCTACAGGAGCAGTAGACTGCGCTACAGGAGTAGTAGACTGCGCTACAGGAGCAGTAGACTGCGCTACAGGAGCAGTAGACTACGCTACAGGAGCAGTAGACTGCGCTACAGGAGCAGTAGACTGCGCTACAGGAGCAGTAGACTGCGCTACAGGAGCAGTAGACTGCGCTACAGGAGCAGTAGACTACGCTACAGGAGCAGTAGACTACGCTACAGGAGCAGTAGACTGCGCTACAGGAGCAGTAGACTGCGCTACAGGAGCAGTAGACTGCGCTACAGGAGCAGTAGACTACGCTACAGGAGCAGTAGACTGTGCTACATGAGCAGTAGACTGCACTACATGAGCAGTAGACTGCGCTACAGGAGTATCAATTATTTACAGATCATTATCAAAAGAAGACAGAATGAGTAGATAATGTATACTTGCTACATAAAAACAGACGATAGGTGATACACAAGTTAATACGGTCAGAGGTTACGACTTGGGTCTACTCGACTCATACTATATATAATACCAGGCCATGTGCTTAGCATAGTGATATATTTTAAAGTGGATTACAAATACATTCTATCACAAATAGTGGAAATATTTGGGAAGTGTACATAAAAACCTACAGAAGTTAGCCCCATGACATATGGCATATAATTCGGAGTAGAGGCCTTGAGGTTCAAAATGATTTTTATAAAATTTCAATTCTACCTTTTCTAACACGTCATTGTTTCCAAATCCCCACATTTTGTAGCCATATAGTAAAATTGGTTTAACCATCGTAACGACTCAATAAACATGTTATAGATGAGTTGTGTTTTCTTGCTAATTTTAGTACTTCATATGTTGAAGCTCGTGAACAGTTGACAAATAATCTGCAATTTCTAGACAGTTTACTTATTGTTGATTTACTCCCACGAATATGACAATTCTGTACTGTTATAACTCAATATATTATATACTTTCAAAATCTTTTTTTTCTTTTTTTTTTCTCAACGTTGTTATAAAATGTAATTGTTATTTATACATTATTACTTGCTGGTGCATGGAATATAAAATTGTATGTAAATATGTGGAGAGAACCTTTGTAAGTTGGAATAACTTGTGTCCGATCCAAATGTTATATAGTTAACAATAGAATACGTTTAATCTAATCTAAAGTACTTCATATATAGAAAGAGATACGATAACGTAACCCTCAGTCCGCTTTTGCTCCCAGCGAGGGTTACGAATCGGTCCCATTCAATGTATGGAAGCAGCACCCGGAGTGATTCACACCGGGCGTTTTTTTTTGTCCTAATTCCGTTGTAAGTGGTTGGAAAAATTAACGGGGGTGAAAGATAAATATATTTAGGTAAACCTTGAGGTGTTAAGTAAACGCTGCATCAATCCATGGTTTACTTATATCCATCTGAAAATTTGAATGCATGAAATCTTCTTTCTGTCCGACATTTTGTTTACAAGTTGCTATTTCACGTGCACTTACCTCGTTTTGGAGATATCCTTATTTGGATCAATCGTAGTAAAACATCATATTATTCCCTAGTATTCGCATAGTAAAGTTTTTCATATTTGGCATTCAGATCCATATATGGATAGGCTCCGCCCATCACGAGAGTATACGTAAGGTCAAGAAACAATTTTCGAATACTAAGTCGATCGTGAAGGTAGAAACAGGTATTGTAACACTTATTTCGTATCGCCATTACTTAAAAATTGTAGGGAATAATAAGTTATGACCAGATATGCAAAAAGAAAGTTGAAATATTCACTTAACGAAAATTTTAATTTGCTCCCATACGTTGAATGGGACCGATTCGTAACCCTAACTGGAGCACAAGCGGAATGAGGGTTGCGTTATCGTATCTAACATAGAAACAACTGCTTTATCCACTAAACGCGTTTTTGCCAGATTGAAATAACAAGTTTTGCTAAAAATAATACCGAAATAATTGAAATTTTTGACTACTTCAATTTCAGAGCCATTATACAGTAAAACCTGCCTAAGTAGTCACCTCTATTAAGCAGTCACCTGTGTTAAAAGGTCACCTTTTTCAAGTCCTGTCATAAAAAAATCCATATGAATTGAACCTCATTTAAGAGGTCACCTGTCTTATATAAGGCCAATTCTTTGTTGTCTCAAATGTGATCTCTTAATACAGGTTTAATTGTATTTAAAAGATAAATTTTGAGGTGTACGACCACTCCCAAATATGACAATTTTAGTTTTATCAATGTTAGCTTTCAGCTTCCAGGGTAAACAGTATGAAAATTAATGAAAAGCATCTAACTGAGCCTGTAAATCGCTCTCAGATTCTGATAATATAACCGTATCATCAGTGAGCCTGTAAATCGCTCTCAGATTCTGATAATATAACCGTATCATCAGTGATCCTGTAAATCGCTCTCAGATTCTGATAATATAACCGTATCATCAGTGATCCTGTAAATCGCTCTCAGATTCTAATAATATAACCGTATCATCAGTGATCCTGTAAATCGCTCTCAGATTCTGATAATATAACCGTATCATCAGTGATCCTGTAAATCGCTCTCAGATTCTGATAATATAACCGTATCATCAGTGATCCTGTAAATCGCTCTCAGATTCTGATAATATAACCGTATCATCAGTGATCCTGTAAATCGTTCTCAGATTCTGATAATATAACCGTATCATCAGTGATCCTGTAAATCGTTCTCAGATTCTGATAATATAACCGTATCATCAGTGATCCTGTAAATCGCTCTCAGATTCTGATAATATAA
This sequence comes from Bathymodiolus septemdierum, assembly GCA_963383655.1. NCBI lineage: Eukaryota > Metazoa > Mollusca > Bivalvia > Mytilida > Modiolidae > Bathymodiolus > Bathymodiolus septemdierum. The sequence goes on along the minus strand of OY726525.1, from coordinate 7,457,407 downwards.
CCGTATCATCAGTGATCCTGTAAATCGCTCTCAGATTCTGATAATATAACCGTATCATCAGTGATCCTGTAAATCGCTCTCAGATTCTGATAATATAACCGTATCATCAGTGATCCTGTAAATCGCTCTCAGATTCTGATAATATAACCGTATCATCAGTGATCCTGTAAATCGCTCTCAAATTCTGATAATATAACCGTATCATCAGTGATCCTGTAAATCGCTCTCAGATTCTGATAATATAACCGTATCATCAGGGAGCCTGTAAATCGCTCTCAGATTCTGATAATATAACCGTATCATCAGTGATCCTGTAAATCGCTCTCAGATTCTGATAATATAACCGTATCATCAGTGATCCTGTAAATCGCTCTCAGATTCTGATAATATAACCGTATCCGTATCATCAGTGATCCTGTAAATCGCTCTCAAATTCTGATAATATAACCGTATCATCAGTGATCCTGTAAATCGCTCTCAGATTCTGATAATATAACCGTATCATCAGTGATCCTGTAAATCGCTCTCAGATTCTGATAATATAACCGTATCATCAGTGATCCTGTAAATCGCTCTCAGATTCTGATAATATAACCGTATCATCAGTGATCCTGTAAATCGCTCTCAGATTCTGATAATATAACCGTATCATCAGTGAGCCTGTAAATCGCTCTCAGATTCTGATAATATAACCGTATCATCAGTGATCCTGTAAATCGTTCTCAGATTCTGATAATATAACCGTATCATCAGTGATCCTGTAAATCGCTCTCAGATTCTGATAATATAGCCGTATCATCAGTGATCCTATAAATCGCTCTCAGATTCTGATAATATAACCGTATCATCAGTGATCCTGTAAATCGCTCTCAGATTCTGATAATATAACCGTATCATCAGTGATCCTGTAAATCGCTCTCAGATTCTGATAATATAACCGTATCATCAGTGATCCTGTAAATCGCTCTCAGATTCTGATAATATAACCGTATCATCAGTGATCCTGTAAATCGCTCTCAGATTCTGATAATATAACCGTATCATCAGTGATCCTGTAAATCGCTCTCAGATTCTGATAATATAACCGTATCATCAGTGATCCTGTAAATCGCTCTCAAATTCTGATAATATAACCGTATCATCAGTGATCCTGTAAATCGCTCTCAGATTCTGATAATATAACCGTATCATCAGTGAGCCTGTAAATCGCTCTCAGATTCTGATAATATAACCGTATCATCAGTGATCCTGTAAATCGCTCTCAGATTCTGATAATATAACCGTATCATCAGTGATCCTGTAAATCGCTCTCAGATTCTGATAATATAACCGTATCATCAGTGATCCTGTAAATCGCTCTCAGATTCTGATAATATAACCGTATCATCAGTGATCCTGTAAATCGCTCTCAGATTCTGATAATATAACCGTATCATCAGTGATCCTGTAAATCGCTCTCAGATTCTGATAATATAACCGTATCATCAGTGATCCTGTAAATCGCTCTCAGATTCTGATAATATAACCGTATCATCAGTGATCCTGTAAATCGCTCTCAGATTCTGATAATATAACCGTATCATCAGTGATCCTGTAAATCGCTCTCAAATTCTGATAATATAACCATATCAGCATATAGCATTATAAGTTATTTCAAATAAATATTTAACTGGTTTTCAAGATCACCTGACATTATTCTAGGTCTTCAACATTTTTAGCTTGTACACAAGTTTCTATGTCATTTATGAAATTTTAAAATGTTGATATAGGTTAAAGATACACATTATTGTTAGGGTTTTTAAATTTTCAACTTCCTTAAATTAGATCAATAATGACTAGTGTTATAATCACCACTCAATAATGTCAGGTCTTAACAAGTTTTGATAACCAGGTAGCTGTCTACAGACATCAAAATCAAACGTTTTTTATTCACTTGTTCATTGATTTTTTATAAACCAATCTTTTTAATGGTCGAAGAAAAATGGAAAAAAAATACTAATATTTCAGGATTATTCACAATTATTGAAAGAAAACGCATGATATTCATTGGATAATCGGTCGATAGATGATATTCGGGATGTTTTATTACTCACAGCGTCATATGAGCAGTTATGTATTTCAGACATTGCTTTGCGATAGAGGTAAAATCCCGAGAATTATTGATTGCTTCACTTCTTTTCCTTTTGAAATGCCCCGATGTCCTAGTAATAAATTTACCGTGTCAGGTTGATTGATTGATTAGTGTTTTATGTTGGCGTTAAACACTAACCAATCAATCAATCCGACATGGCAAATTTATTACCTGGACATCCGGACATTCAAAATTGAAAGAGGCAGAACAATTAGGAATCCTCGGAATTTTACCTCTATCTCAATGGAAATTTTGAATTTTATTTTCATAATTTGAAATAAACCTGTCATAGTTATAATCTGATGAACATCAAGTTAGAAATGTGATTTAGTTTGAATCAGGTCCAGAAGGGAATTTAATTACTATGTTTAATATCTATTAATATATCAAATAATTAATTTGAATTCAAGTCTATGTAGAAACCCGAGTATTATGCTTGGCTTCATCTCCTAACATATTCTTCATATCTCAAATGATGATCATTGATTGGTCAATTACATAATGTGATGTTATTCCGATAAAGAGAATAATAAACTCCGCCTCCGTTGGTCTAGTCAAGGATTTGTATACTAAAGTTATGCTATGCAAATCCTTGGTCTAGTACAACAGTTATGTAAGGAATATTTTCAATTTTTGAACAGGTTATTATAGGATTAAACGCATTTTTCCGGAGTTTATTGATGTATCGTGTCGTGACATCTGGTCGGTCATGCAATAAAGTCGGTCACTTGTTTTAATTGACAATTCTAGCGCAGCACGAGACCAATGACGTCATTCTGTATATTCATAGGGTACATAAACACAGGGAATTCTTTTCAACGTCAAAGTTACAAGATGAGATTAAAACAGAGAAGTTTGAATTGAATAAATTCAATGCAAGTAAAAAAGATCATTTTTACTAATGTCTTTTTTTCCTGATCATTATGCTTGTTAAATATGTTTCCATCGATGGTATTCCCCAAGCATTTGTATTTTTCCGGTTTGTTGACATAATCGTCATCACAGTTCATGACCGTTTCTGGAATGTAGGCCAAGCAAATTGTATTTTAAAATACTTTGAAAATATGATGATTGTTCTTTCATATTCCACCATTTTCTAGAAAATGGCCAATTTGACCGGGAAAATACATACAACTGCTCTCCATTAGTCTCACAATGGCAGATTATTTTGCATTTCCACTGCTGCTTTAATAAAGGACGAAGTCCTTTTAACGGTAGGCTGTCCGATTTTTCCTCCTATATTGATAGCCAAATATCTGTTCACCGGAAGTTTAAAAAAATAGATCAATTGATATTTAGAAACGCAAAAGAAATATATTTCAATGAAAAATTCCCAATTCTTTAATCATTTACTCTATGCAAAATCGAAATAAACTTGAAATAAAATTCTAATAAAAAAATGTCTTTCTACGAAACTCTCGACGGAAGAGCCATAACAAATCGGTTACAAAATTTCTTTGTGCTCTCCGTTTTACTCCACCAATAAAACTGACCCCCATTGAAATGTGTTGAAAGTGGTGTTAGACACCAAACACAGTAGTCCGTACGTTTCCAATCGTGTACGTTTACATTTTTTTATTTTATTTATTTTTTTATTTTTTTTTATTGCATAGAACGCTGGGTTTTATGCAAATTCCCGATTTTTATCGTAGCATTACTGAAATTGTAATTTAAATCGTTTGACTGTTCATTTCAATAACAGGTAGCTAATTAAAGTTATCAATAACGTTTTTACCTGCATTAGAATGGAATAAACCTACAAAAATCATGTGCTTTGCCTTTAGTCCTTTACCATTAAAAAGTTCATTATGCCAAATAATTGTAATCTCCAATATATTTTTACATATATATTACAATGAAATAAATTTGATAATTGGGATAGCATAGCGGTGCGTGTATAGGTCAACAGATAAGAAAAGTTTGTAGATGCCAAAAGGGTTATCGGAAGTCATAAATCGAAGAAGGGCAGACAATGCAATGGCCAAACGAAAAAGGACAAAACGATAAACAATTGTCTACTAAAAACTACACAGAAAACTGAAGATTGAGCAGCACGAATCCCACTTAAAGCACGGACGGAACTCTGTCGGTGACAACTTGAGCCTTTAGTTTTACATTGTATGGCAGTTCCAGGTTTTTACGATGATCCGACAGTCTGATTGTACAAAATATTTGAATGCTACCAAAATCTGTCGAAAATAATTTAAAATAGTAAGAAACAACGAATTTTCTTTATTTAAGCATTTATTATGCCATTCATAATACATCTGCTCAAAATCTTCCTTAAATAAATACTATGATTAAACCGCTTGTTGTCGAATCTTTAACAGTTAATAACACTACTCGAAGAAGGAATATATTATCTGTATAATTTTTTAATAAATAATTTTAAAGAGTGTGATTTAGATTTGAAGATTGCCTAAATATAGAGAGACCTAGATATATTAATTCAAAATTTTGTATATGGAGACAGGGACTTTATTATTCTATTTTGTTCACTTGGAGGTAGTATTTCCCGAAATTCAGGTATACTTTAAAATGTTGGAATGAAGTTCATCAGTATTCATGGTATTGCAGTGTGAGTAACCAAACATCATGTACACCTTTTATGAACATGTAGGCCTATAGGCTACACCAAGGTACATGCCGATATGGCTTGTAAACGTCCATTTTATTTCTTAATATGGTCGTAATAAAACTCTTTTCTTGCGACTTAAAGATAATACTTTTGTTTTACATATACTCGTCAACTAAATCTATACTTCTAACAGGTATTATCTGATGTTCTCGTGGCAAGTAGAATTTTGATTGGCTAAAAAGGTACTTTTAAAACTTCAGGGAAGCCGTGCGGTGACAGAAAATCAATAATCCCTCTCACCTATGTGCTGTCCATTTGCAATGTGCACAACAGACCACAGGTACTCGGGGATAGGATCCCCCCTTTATTCCGTGAAAACAAAATTCCCCGTTTTTTTCTTTCTTTTTGGTATTTTTGTGATTAACTTGTGCTATATCATCAGAGAAATCTCACTATTTCCTCCAGTTTACTATCCAGCCCCTGCCACGATCAATATTAATATACTAGAAGGTAACTAGTTTCTCTGGGCTGACCTACATTTCTCCGAGGAAAAATTCGGGGAATCCTATCTATATAATAACAATCAAACACTTACCAATCGAAAAGCGGGCATCAATCCTTACTTCGATCATTTATCTGTTAGAATCAACTTGCTTTTCAGTCATGAAAGGCGATTTAGTCCTTGAATTTAATCGGAATTCACTCGCGAGTCGTTCCATTTGAACCTCGATCAACGGAAGTCGTAAAATCCGCCAAAAAGACGTTCGTAATTCTCTTACCCTTTGGTTTTACAGATGACATTTCGGAATTTCTCCAATGGACAGGTACCCCATACACATTTACCGACAAGGAACCAGGTTAGTCTTGTCGCACTCGTCGCAACTTCGGCTGATTCCGTACCTTCATCATACCTCGTCCGTATTACGATAGCTCCCATTGGAACTACTTTCGGAAATCTTCAATGAAGGAGGTATTAAAATAATTTCACTTTTGAATATTCGTCCAATAATAATATATTTTCATTCGTCGCAATGTCGGCTGATTCTGCACCTTCATCAAAGATCAATATTTTTCAAAGCAAACTCATCTATTGTCGCCATTTTAGAACTTATTCGCGGTGCGCAATGTTTGATTGAAGTGATACGGTCTTCCGGCGAAGAAATGTGATGCGTAGACGTAGAAGCGGACTCACCCGAGGTTTGCCGATTGAGACTTGTCGCTTAATAATTACGACTTCCGTTGATCGAGGTTCAAATGGAACGACTCGCGAGTGAATTCCGATTAAATTCAAGGACTAAATCGCCTTTCATGACTGAAAAGCAAGTTGATTCTAACAGATAAATGATCGAAGTAAGGATTGATGCCCGTTTTTTGATTGGTAAGTGTTTGATTGTTATTATATAGATAGGATTCCCCGAATTTTTCCTCGGAGAAATGTAGGTCAGCCCAGAGAAGCTAGTTACCTTCTAGTATATTAATATTGATCGTGGCAGGGGCTGGATAGTAAACTGGAGGAAATAGTGAGATTTCTCTGATGATATGAAATAGTGAGATTTCTCTGATGATATAGCACAAGTTAATCACAAAAATACCAAAAAGAAAGAAAAAAACGGGGAAATTTTTTTTCACGGAAAAAAGGGGGGATCCTATCCCCGAGTACCTGTGCAGCAGACGACACACATTTCACAAGATGACAGAAAATCAATAATCGCTCTCTGTGATCTTTGTCCAAAGATACACGTATTTATGTTTTTCCTATAATAAGGACATACTTATTAATGTTGGAACATTCAGATAACAATGTTATCAGTCGTGAGATGTTATATATCCCGTTTTAAAGGGCAGTGGTTTTGCTAAAAGGTGAGGCGTTCACCCGCGCTGTACTAGTTAAAGGGATATTGTCTACCACAATCATAATTTTTTCATACCCAAAATTATTGTCGTTTTCCGTACTGACATTCATAAAATGAAGATTAACATCGAGTTATGCTGCAAAAGATACGATTTTTTGACAATAAAGACCCAAAACTATCATTATCGGAATTATTGTCCAGGATAACAAGAATTCAAATCTATTCAAATGACCTTCTATGTGAACCCGTCTTGAGCATGCGCACTGTTTAGAAACAATAAACAACATGTGGTTCTTGGGCAAAAGAGAAAGTGTCAACGAGTGGAAGAAAGTGGACTTTGACGGATTCAGAGAGAAAGATGAATAGAAGTGAAGTATCTTCCAAATGGAACAAATGCAGGATATATGTAGGGGATCAGTTGGACCGTTGGAACGAACTCAATGAAGTGCTACGCGTCCAAACTCGCGCTGAAGTGGCAAAGATTTTGCTTGATAGGTAAGCCGAGCATGTTTTTTCCATCTTTTCTCAATCGTTTTTCATATTTTATGAATTTATGATGATGCCTATAATCATTTTCGGTAGATATTATTCAATATATGTAATCTTGCACCTGGCAACAGCAAATTATAGTCAATGAATAGCATAAAACGGCCGTATTTGCGAAGTAAACAAACACGAATTTTAACATCCATGCTACAGCATCCAGGCTACTGGCATAAAAATAGATACAAATAGATTTGGCCTTGTTCAGGTCAGTGCATAATTAATTAGCTTCCAGTAACGATGGTCAGCTTTTTGAAATCGAAAAAACAACGTTTCGTAGCGTATTCGCCAATAATTCGGTGTTTAATCTTCATTTTATGAAGGTCAGTACGGAAAACGACAATAATTTTGGGTATGAACAAATTACGATTGTGGTAGACAATATCCCTTTAAGCTTCAATGTTTGCACCATCCAAGTTTTATAATTCAGTGCCGTCATTAGGTTAACGTTAAGATACAAGCGTCTTTGTGATTCAAACGCACAATTAACCACTTATGGAACAGTAGCATCACCAAACGGGAGAAGCGATGAATGATTCCTATTGTTTTACAAAAATATGGCAGGATGTAGTCAGTCTAATAGATTGTATTGACAAAAGCAAAAACACCAAATTCACTGGATTAAATACTTGATTATATGGGTAAGCAAGTTTAATATTTGCATCAAATAATTAATTTTTAATACTTCAATTTCAAACTATTTAAAAAAAACATCTTCTGAAATTTTTCAGACAAAACAATTACACTGAAAATACTTTCTTAATCTGGTTTACTTTTTAAGTTTGGTTGGTCTATAACAAAATCATGTGCTTTATTGACCTTTGACCGGCCTTATGTGACGTAATAGGACGCTATTTGGAAAAAGGATAGTAAACAAATATGGGTCAGTGTGTCATTATTATTGATCTTTTTTCCATGGAACTTTACACATGTGAGCAAGAATAGATGAGGAACATAATTAAAAAGAAAAAAATGTTTACTTTTCAAACATGGAAAAAATAATCAATCATTATCCAATGACTGACCGACTTATTGTCATACGGGGATATAACATGGACCCATTCACTCACAAACGACTTTTATGCAAGTTTGTGAGTGGACTTTTATTTGTTTGTGAGTGAATTGGTCCAGGTTATACATCAATAAACTCCGGAAAAAATGCGCTTAATCCTTATAATTCTGTAACTAAATATTTTCATTTCATTTTTTTGGAAAATTTACCTTTGGGGATCCCCAGTACGCACATGCATAGCTGTGGAACCGTAGCCCTTGTGGTCCTTGGCCAGTTTTCTGATATTTGCGGACCATAGGGCTACGGATTTCACCCTATCAAAAACTTTCGAAACTGCGCAGTGAAAATGTTGCGCCGCTTTTTTGCAAACTTTTGTCATGAAATCGGGTGCGAGAACGATCAAACATATATATTTCGTTTCGTTAAATATTTATCTACATTTTTCTATACTTACTTAACTGTTAATATTCATTTCCAGCTCATTATCATAACAAATGTCTCGATTTTAACTGATCCCGCTATCTTGTCATTGTGGTATTCTCGCTTTGAGGTCACGTGACTTTTGAAGTTTCGAGAGGATGGGTATGAAATTGTATATTTGGATGAGACCTGGGTTAATCAGAATCATGCCACTGACTACATGTGGTTATCAGTTGATGGTTCTGAGGCCCCAAAGATCTCTTCAAGAAAAGGTAAAAGGTTGATAGTTTTGCACGCTGGTAATCGTGAGGAGGGTTTGATTGATAGGTGTGATTTGGTTTTTCTTGTCAAAGCTAAAGATGGGGATTATCACCAAGAAATGAACGGGCCCACCTTTCTAAACTGGTTCGAAAATCAGCTTATGCCAGCATTAAAAAGCCCAAGTGTTATCTTTTTAGATATTAATGCCAGTTATCACAACATCAAGACTGAAGAAACTGTTGTGCCAAACTTTAATCAGAGAAAAGCTGTCTTACAAGATTATCTTTCAAAACACAACATTCCTTTTCAGCCCCTTGAAACTAAAAAAAAACAACTTTATGAAAAAATCAAATTTAAGAAACCCCTTTCCGTTTTTAAAACTGATAAAATTGCCAACCTACACCGTCACGAAGTTCTAAGAACCTCTGTTCGCCATTGCGAATTGAACCCAATAGAACTTATTTGGGCACAGGTTAAAAGGTTTGTTGCAGAAAACAATACAACTTTTCGTTTGAAGGATGTGAAAGAACTTGTTTATGGGGGGGGGGGGGGGGGGGGGGGGGGGGGGGGGGTTTGGCAGAATTACAAAGGAAGTTTGGGCGAAGGCAGAAGACCATGTATTAAAAATAGAAAAGGAGTATGGGAAAGAGAATTGCATTGATAGGAGTGAGATACCTCCAATAATAATTGATGGGTACACCGGTTGTAAATGACAGATTGAATGGGTACACCGGTTGTAAATGACATTGAATGGGTACACCGGTTGTAAATGACAGATTGTACATTACCTATACAATTTTATTCATATCCAATAATTGTGTATTTTATTCATATCCAATAATTGTGTACTCTATGTCTAACTTCAGTGAATTTATTAGCAGAAAAGACCGTTCTTTTTAGAATTATTTCCGAAAGATTGAAATAACTTGGTCAAATTAAAAATCTGTAATTATGGAAATTTATGATTTCACGTTTTATTTCAAAATTTTCCAGACAAATCTCAGGTAAGCCTGTGTATAAATGCCACGTAGTCAAATGCATTAACCATGATTACGACCGCGGTGAGTTGGCTGTCACATTTAACGAGCAAACTTGGCGTATTTTGAAGAACTTAGCCTGAAACAAAGAAAAAAAACCGCTAAATATTGGTAATTTTTCAGATGAGCAGGGCCTTCAGGATAATTTCAACCGTAAATATTTATACAATTCCAAAATGATAGTAAAATTCCTGACAAAACTCGTTGGATGCGTTAAAAAAAAATCTAAGGTTAAAAAAGAAAGATTATTAAAAATATCATCAATATAGAAAAAAATAAAAAAAATTTAGAGACAAACAATTTGGTCTATTGATAATCTTAGATTGTTGACCCAATTCACAAAATGTAACCTACTTATGTCACGCTTATTTGTGAAGGTCTCTGTTAACACAATGAAGGACATTCTTTGTGCGCAAAGAAGCACAAAATAACTACTATGAAATATCTAATGAGCACGAAGTACGAACATATTAAATTTCAAGTAATCTCTTTATAAGTTGTGACAAAATAACCTTTATTAAAGACATAATAAAGTAAAATTCATACGTTTTTTGCGTGACTTTTATTAATTTGAAATAATAAAAGTCACGCAAAAAGCGTATGAATTTTATTTAATTATTAAAAGTCACACAAAAAACGTATGAATTTTATTTTATTAATAAAAGTCACGCAAAAAAACGTATGAATTTTATTCTATTATGTCTTTAATAAAGGTTATTTTGTCACAACTTATAAAGATGTTGAACGGTAATGGTAAAGTAATAATTTTTTGATTAGAAAACGGAAAAATCTAAATATTTCGTAAAGCGTAGATTTTTTTTTAACGCATCCAACGAGAGTTTTGTCAGGAATTTTACTACCATTTTGGAATTGTATAAATATTTACGGTTGAAATTATTCTGCAGGCCCTGGTCATCTGAAAAATTACCAATTTTTGGCGTTATTTTGGTCTTTATTTCAGGCTAAGTTCTTCAAAATAGGCCAAGTTTGCTCGTTAAATGTGACAGCCAACTCACCGTGGACGTAATCCCATATAACAATAGGAACGACGGTGGTCCCGCAGCTGGTCTATTGTCTCTCGTCGAAGTGCCGGGGAAGGCTATATATATATATTGTTCCCTTCATGGTTAATGCATTTGACTACGTGACATTTATACACATGCTTACCTGAGATTTACCTCGAAAATTTTGAAAAAAACGTGAAATCATAAATTTCCATAATCACTTGGGCTTTTTAATGCTGGCATAAGCTGATTTTCGAACCAGCTTAGAAAGATGGGCCCGTTCATTTCTTGGTGATAATCCCCATCTTTAGCTTTGGCAAGAAAAACCAAATCACACCTATCAATCAAACCCTCCTCACGATTACCAGCGTGCAAAACTATCAACCTTTTACCTTTTCCTGAAGGGATCTTTGGGGCATCAGAACCATCAACTGATAACCACATGTAGTCAGTGGCATGATTCTGATTAAACCAGGTCTCATCCAAATATACAATTTCATACCCATCCCCTCGAAACTTCCTGATTTTTCGGAGGTAATTACACCGATCATTTATTACTGACCTCTGATCATATAAAAGCCTCCTATTATCGCCGGATTTTTTGTACTTATAACCAAGATCTAATAAAGTTAAAGTAAGCGTTGATTTCGAGATTTTAATTGTATCTTCAATTTCTTTCTTAATTTTTGAGACTGTTGGGGCAATTTTCCTGTTGTACATGCTATGAACGGTCCGTTTAATAACGCAACGGTCAAAATCATCAAGAGTTTTCTTTCTTTCTTTCGGTCTGTTGGATTCAGGAGGACTTTGACCGTTTACAACTCTATACACAGAACTGTAAGATATGCCAGCAGCCTTGCATGTTCTTTTAATCAAATTATCTGGGGAATAAAATGGTCTTCCCCTGGCCTTCTCAAGCTGAAAAAACTTGAATAGATTTAACACAATGTTTTTACAATCTTTTGACAAGTCCTTTGTTTTACCCATTCTTGCGATGTTTATATATATGTTAAGATGTCAAAAAATAGGTTTATGAAGAAATTTTATGTGAACTTTTAGAAAGATTTTAAAGTTTAAAAATGGAGTGTCAAAATATGCCTGTACACGTGTCTCTGTCTCTATCAAGGTAAGATTTACCTGGCTGCTACCTCTAGTTAGTTTACTCCCACCTCTATTTTGGCGGTAAAAATCGGGGGAAATGTCAAATTTCAGATGAGTGCAGCAATAATGAAAGGTTATTGTTAGATGAAATGCATATTTTAAAAATGGTAGTAAAATTCTGCACAAAACTCGTTTACTGTGTTTTGAAAAAATGTATTGTTTTCGAGAAAACTCAAATTTTCCGTTTTTTAATCAAAAAATTATTACTTTAGTTTGTTTGTTTGTTTGATGGTGTTTAACGCCAACTTTCAACACTATTTCAGTTATATCGTGGCGGTCAGTTTTATTGGTGGAGGAAACAGGAATACCCAGAGAAAACCACCGACATGCCGCAAGTCACTGACAAACTTTATCACATAATGTACACCTCGCCCTGATCGAGATTTCAACTCACAGCATCAGTGGTGATAGGCACTGATTACATAGGCAGTTGTAAATCCAACTACCATACGATCACGGTCACGACGGCTCAGCTAATAAGGGTTAATTTTCACAACTTATAAAGATGTTGAACGATAATGAAGAAAATGAGTATCGACACAGACCCGACTTATTATACGGAATTTGTTGTGCTATGGTTCGTTTCACCTTTCACCTCTATCGATCCATTCTCTATCCAGAGTTGTCGTTCCTACTACGCTAAACTCTATCTCTGTCAACGCCCATTTTACAAGATTATTGTAAAAGTTAGAAACAGTAAAAAAAATGTACTTAAATTTGTTTTAATTATTATAAATATCAATAAAGATGAAAATAAATCACTCATTTCAAATAAATTATCTCTTAAAAATGATCCCCCCCCCCCCCCCCCCCCCCCCCACTGCTTGGAGAACTATTTTGCGGAGGTAAAAATTAAAAAGTTAAAAACCATCACAAATCATTTTTAAGAGAGAATTGATTTGAAATGAGTGATTTATTTTCATCTTTATTGATATTTACAATAATTAAAACAATTTTAAGTACATTTTTTTACTGTTTCTATATTTTACAAAAATCGTGTAAAATGGGCGTTGACAGAGATAGAGTCTAGCGTAGCAGGAACGGCAACTCTGGTATATCTTGTGACTTTTTGGTATCTAAGCACAATCTTATCGGGGAATGCTAAAAAGGGTATTACATTTCCGTTTTCTATTACACTGACAATAAGTTCATTAACGTTTATTTTTGACCCATTTCTTTAAATGTATGACTTGTCTGAATAAGATTAATGGTACATGTATTATGTGTATTACCATCTGATTGCACGTCACAAGATTATATTTTGTAAGCCCCGCCACATTTTTGTACTTGTTCCAAGCCAGGGTCTGGATCTCCAACGTTATATGTCGTGGCCTTTTTATGTTCAATAATTTGAGGTGAGAGGTGACCGTTCATTTTGTTGATATCGGTGGAATTGTTGACCGTCATTGTTTATATAAATATTGTCATACAGGGCCAGCTACAAAATGTGGCGGAGTTATACTTAGTTGTAGCTTATTATAGGGTGATACAGTATACAATTATTGCCTTCATATTAGTTGAACATCAGTAGCCCTTTTCACAAAAATTCTTACGATAAAAAATTGTCGTAAGTGTAAAACTAAGATTAAAAAGAGTTTCACAAAAATACTTACGATAATCTTAAGTGTAAAAATAGTCCTAACTTTACGTGTAAAACTACCATGTCCTAAGTGTAAAATTTTGATCGTAAGAGAAATTTTGGTCTTATCTTTTATCGTAAGTGAAAAAATAGAAAAAAAGATGGACGATGTATTGGCGCTTCGACTTGAAAATAAGAGAGCAATTCATCGTCAGCGCATTTTCTCTGACCGTATGACAAACCTATTTACACATATTGATAAATGTTTATTGAAATGAATATGGTTTAATACAAACAGACGCTACAAATGGCATTGTTGTTTACTCCTTTTTCTGGCGTGACTAATAACAGAGTCTGTCTATAACGATGCATTCCGTACATTTACCTTTTCAATGCAGCAGTGTATCGTTTACATGACCAAAAAAATCAAGATAATTCTCATTAATTTTAGATTTCAAATTGGGAACGATCGACAATCGAAAAGACTACTTGCAAACTTGGGGAGAATTCTTTTTTTTTCATTTTTTTTGGGATAAAAACAGGAATACGGGATTTTCTTCTAGACATCTACTTCGCTTACAAAAGTTTTGTATGAACAGCCGCTTTAGGACTGGAATTTTTTGGATCCAATGATATCGTTTTGATTTTGCCTTTATATTAGTAATATAATTTATTAATTTCTGCCAACTTCGATGATCATCGAACACTGGCAATACATAAACTTGTGTACATTCTTCTGTTATATTAATATTAATATATAACAGGGATATTTATTCGTCTTCATGATTGATAGATGATAAACACATCTTAATTTGGGTTATCTCAGAAAAATCGGGATAAATTTTCATCAGTAAAAGAACAAGCGTTTAATTTTATGTGGGATGGGATTAATTGGAAAAAAGGGGTATATATTTTGCTGACAAATAACTGATAAAATGAATTATATGAATAGGGTTTTTTTCACACTCCAGATGCACTCCCCTAAAAAATACTTCTACCAAAAGTAACCACGCGTGGATGATGACGCACAACTCCAAGTAATGATAATTATTATAGATCATTTTAATTTACATGCATTAGAAATGTTCCTTTATACGGAAATCATACCCGTTCATATTTTGTGCAGTTATTGGTGACCGATTCATATACATTTTTTTGTATTAGATAAAAATTCAATATAAACATGCAAACACATCATAGCATAACAACTGCATATAAATTAGTGCCGGGGATATTTCATAGAATAATCTTATTAAAAAAAATGCTTTGTTGTGCTATGGAAATGAAACTAGGTTGTTAAGGAAGATGGTTTATGGAGTTTAACGCCCCTTTCAACAATATATCGGTCAGTTTTATTGGTGGAGAAAACTGGAGTACTCGGAGAAAACCATTGACCTGTCGCAAATCACTGACAAACTTTATCACATAATGTTGTATCGAGTACACCTAAGGAAGAATTTTTTATCGTAAGTGTAATTTTAGTCGTAAGATTAAAATTTGTCGTAAGATAATCTTTGTGAAAAGGACTTAGGAATTGTCGTAAGATAATCTTAAGTGAAAAAGTTAGGACTATAGTTACGAATTTTTGTGAAAAGGGCTACAGAAGCTTTCAACCCGATATTCAACTCATATGAAGGCAATAACTGTTTTATTATACCGAAACTACTCATAATGTTTATAATGTAAATGTTGTGTTTTGCAAAAGACAAAATAATTTCCGGTATAGAAAATACAATTACGGAACATGGATTTTAAACACACTTCCGGTTATTAAGGGTTGTAGACGCGGAGACAATCTATTGCTTCTCTCTACATTATGTATGGTTGGGTTGTTCACCAAGTTGTCTCCCTCGTCAACAATTTTTCCGAAAAAAAACCGTCTGAATTGTATTATTACCTTTATATATTAAAAAAAATATGTAAGGTTTAATAATTTTGTTTGTTTCAGGTTTTAATAGCAAGACGTTCTCAAGACGTAAGCAGTGGTTGTATAAAGACTACAGTACGCACAGTAACGAAACCTACAATCGTTTATAGATAGGGGATATAGTACTAGAAGTGAGATGAATATCCAGCTAGACCACTGTTACACGTTAAAGCAAACAAAATACATAGAAGACTGCAGGCGTAATGGAGTGAGAGTTCTTGTGGATGCGAATACTGGCAAAACGCCATATAACTGTGTAATTTGTGATTTGGGATTTTTCCAACGTAGTAAGCTATATGAGCACAAGAGAACAACACATGGTGGTCACGTGAGCTGTCTGAAATGTAATAAAGTATTCAGCTCACTTAGAGTATTAAAACGTCACATGAAAAATCTCTGTGAAGCTCCACATTCAAAGAGCGTCGGAAATGTTTGTAAACCATATAAATGTTCTTTGTGTGGAAAAGGATTCACGCATATGAGTGCGAGGCATGTACACGAACAAACGCACGTGTCACGGAAGCCATTTACGTGCTCAATATGTAACAAAAGGTTTTCAGACCACAGGAACGTCTTAAGGCACATGAACATACATAAAGACGATAAACTTTTCTCGTGTAAAATTTGTGGCGAATCTTTCAGCTTGCATGAAGATTTAGAATTACACATACAGACACACTCTGGTGAACATGCAACGCGTTATATCTGTAATATATGTGGTGAAGGGTTCAGTCAATTCTACCTGCTAGACGAACATTTCACTTCACATACAAAGAGAAACATGTTTGAGTGTGAAACTTGCAACAAGACATTTAGCCGTAAAGAGCTATTAGACAACCACGTGGTTACTCACTTGGAAACCAAACCGTTCAGCTGTGGAGAATGTCAAAAGCAATTCAAGTTCATATCAGATCTGAGGGACCATTTCAAAACACATTTAGAAATGTATACAAATACTACGTCAACGTTATTAGAGTGTGAAATATGTTTCAAACTATTAGCCAATAAGATTAGTTTGCAAAATCACATGAAAATTCATACGGGAGATTATCCGTTCATATGTAAATTTTGTGGAAAGGGGTGTTTACATCATACTAGCCATCGTTTACACGAGAACACTCATATAAAAGAGAAGGATAACTGTGTGTTCATGAACATGTAACCCATAACAGGAAATTATGTGATATCGCTTAAGAGTTCAGAGAGGGATTTTAAAGTGTTCACCGATACTGGTGATGACAATCTGGGAATGAATGGCCAATATTTAATTATGTTGTGTTTTCGTTGGATATTTTTTAACATTCAAATAAATGAAGAACGACTAGAGACAATCAATATATATCTTTAACCTGCTGTGATTATGTTGCTTTAAGAAAAAAATGTAAAATGAAAAAAAATCATAAAATAAAAACAAACATTAAATCAGTAAAATGTGTGTTTTTTGCCATTTTTTTTTTACTAAAGGATCAGGGTGACCTTGAATAAAATTGATGACGGGATTGTATGGGTTTGAAAAAACACCCATATTCATATATTGTGCCAAGCTATTCCTATATTATGCTAAAATAAACACATGCCCATTACTTTGATTATAAATAATAATCTGCAGCACACCAAAGACACCTTAAGGGAAACCCTAACACCAAAGACACCTTAGGGGAAACACTATCACCAAAAACACATAAGGGGAAACCCTAGCACCAAACACACATTAGGGGAACTCTAGCACAAAAGATACACTAGGGGAAACCCTAGTAACAAAGACACATTAGGGGAAACCCTAGCTCCAAAGACACATTAGGGGAATCCCTAGCACCAAAGACACATTAGGGGAAAACCTAACACCAAAGACACCTTAGGGGAACCATAACACCAAAGACACACTAGGGGAAACCCTACCACCAAAGACACATTAGGGGAACCCTGGCACCAAACACACATAAGGGGAAACCCTCGCTCCAAACACACATAAGAGGAAACCCTAGCACCAGACACCTTAGGGGAAACCCTAGCACCAATGACACATTAGGTGAAACCCTAGTACCAAAGACACATAAGGGGAAACCCTAACACCAAAGACACCTTAGGGGAAACCCTAGCACCAAAGACACCTTAGGAGAAACCCTACCACCAAATACACATTAGGGGAACCCTAGCACCAAAGACACCTTAGGGGAAACCTTAGCACCAAAGACACATTAGGGAAACCCTAACACCAAGGCACATTAGGGGAAACCCTAGCACCAGACACATTAGGGGAACACTAGCACCAAAGACACATTAGGGGAACCCTAACACCAAAGACACACTAGGGGAAACTCTAGCACCAAAGACACATTAGGGGACCCCTAGCACCAAACACACCTTAGGGGAAACCCTAGCACCAAAGGCACACTAGGGGAAACCCTAGCACCAAATGGACATTAGAGGAAACCCTAGCACCAAAGACACATTAGGGGAAACCCTAACACCAAAGACACATTATGGGAAACCCTAGCACAAAAGACACCTTAGGGGAAACCCTAACACCAAAGACACATTAGGGGAAACCCTAACACCAAAAACACATTAAGGGAAACCCTATCACCAAGGAAACATTAAGGAAAACACTAACACCAGAGACACATTAAGGGAACCCTAGCACCAAGGACACCTTAGGGAAACCTTAGCACCAAAGACACATTACGGAAAACCCTAACACCAAAGAAACCTTAGGGCAACCCTAGCACTAAAGACACATTAGGGGAAACCCTAACACCAAAGACACATTAGGGGAAACCCTAACACCAAAAACACATTAAGGGAAACCCTATCACCAAGGAAACATTAAGGAAAACACTAACACCAGAGACACATTAAGGGAACCCTAGCACCAAGGACACCTTAGGGAAACCTTAGCACCAAAGACACATTACGGAAAACCCTAACACCAAAGAAACCTTAGGGCAACCCTAGCACTAAAGACACATTAGGGGAAACCCTAACACCAAAGACACATTAGGGGAAACCCTAACAGCAAAGGCACATTAGGGGAACTCTAGCACCAAAGACACATAAGGGGAAACCATAACACCAAAGATACATTAGGGGGAACCCTAGCACCAAAGACATATTAGGGGAAACTCTGGCACCAAAGACATATTAGGGGAACTCTAGCACCAAAGACACATTAGGGGAAACCCTAGCACCAAACACACATTAGAGGAACTCTAGCACCAAAGATACACTAGGGGAAACTTTAGTAACAAAGACACATTAGGGGAATCCCTAGCACCAAAGACACATTAGGGGAAAACCTAACACCAAAGACACCTTAGGGGAAACCATAACACCAAAGACACACTAGGGGAAACCCTACCACCAAAGATACATTAGGGGAACCCTGGCTCCAAACACACATAAGGGGAAACCCTCGCTCCAAACACACATAAGAGGAAACCCTAGCACCAGACACCTTAGGGGAAACCCTAGCACCAAAGACACATTAGGTGAAACCCTAGTACCAAAGACACATAAGGGGAAACCCTAACACCAAAGACACATTAGGGGAAACCCTAGCACCAAAGACACCTTAGGAGAAACCCTACCACCAAATACACATTAGGGGAACCCTAGCACCAAAGACACCTTAGGGGAAACCCTAGCACCAAAGGCACATTAGGGGAAACCCTAACACCAAGGTACATTAGGGGAAACCCTAACACCAAAGACACATTAAGGGAAACCTTAGCACCAAAGACACATTAGGGAAACCCTAACACCAAGGCACATTAGGGGAAACCCTAGCACCAGACACATTAGGGGAACACTAGTACCAAAGACACATTAGGGGAACCCTAACACCAAAGACACACTAGGGGAAACTCTAGCACCAAAGACACATTAGGGGACCCCTAGTACCAAAGACACCTTAGGGGAAACCCTAGCACCAAAGGCACACTAGGGGAAACCCTAGCACCAAAGGCACATTAGAGGAAACCCTAGCACCAAAGACACATTAGGGGAAACCCTAACACCAAAGACACATTATGGGAAACCCTAGCACAAAAGACACCTTAGGGGAAACCCTAACACCAAAGACACATTAGGGGAAACCCTAACACCAAAAACACATTAAGAGAAACCCTATCACCAAAGAAACATTAAGGAAAACACTAACACCAGAGACACATTAAGGGAACCCTAGCACCAAGGACACCTTAGGGAAACCTTAGCACCAAAGACACATTACGGAAAACCCTAACACCAAAGAAACCTTAGGGCAACCCTAGCACTAAAGACACATTAGGGGAAACCCTAACACCAAAGACACATTAGGGGAAACCCTAACAGCAAAGGCACATTAGGGGAACTCTAGCACCAAAGACACATAAGGGGAAACCATAACACCAAAGATACATTAGGGGGAACCCTAGCACCAAAGACACATTAGGGGAAACCCTAACACCAAAGACACATTAGGGGAAACCCTAACACCAAAGACACATTATGGGAAACCCTAGCACAAAAGACACCTTAGGGGAAACCCTAACACCAAAAACACATTAAGGGAAACCCTATCACCAAGGAAACATTAAGGAAAACACTAACACCAGAGACACATTAAGGGAACCCTAGCACCAAGGACACCTTAGGGAAACCTTAGCACCAAAGACACATTACGGAAAACCCTAACACCAAAGAAACCTTAGGGCAACCCTAGCACTAAAGACACATTAGGGGAAACCTTAACACCAAAGACACATTAGGGGAAACCCTAAGAGCAAAGGCACATTAGGGGAACTCTAGCACCAAAGACACATAAGGGGAAACCATAACACCAAAGATACATTAGGGGGAACCCTAGCACCAGACATATTAGGGGAAACTCTGGCACCAAAGACATATTAGGGGAACTCTAGCACCAAAGACACATTAGGGGAAACCCTAACACCAGACACATTATGGGAAACCCTAGCACCAAAGACACATTAGGTGAAACCCTAGTACCAAAGACACATAAGGGGAAACCCTAACACCAAAGACACCTTAGGGGAACCCTAGCACCAAAGACACCTTAGGAGAAACCCTACCACCAAAGACACATTAGGGGAACCCTAGCACCAAAGACACCTTAGGGGAAACCCTAGCACCAAAGGCACATTAGGGGAAACCCTAACACCAAGGTACATTAGGGGAAACCCTAACACCAAAGACACATTAAGGGAAACCTTAGCACCAAAGACACATTAGGGAAACCCTAACACCAAGGCACATTAGGGGAAACCCTAGCACCAGACACATTAGGGGAACACTAGCACCAAAGACACATTAGGGGAACCCTAACACCAAAGACACACTAGGGGAAACTCTAGCACCAAAGAAACATTAGGGGACCCCTAGCACCAAAGACACCTTAGGGGAAACCCTAGCACCAAAGGCACACTAGGGGAAACCCTAGCACCAAAGGCACATTAGAGGAAACCCTAGCACCAAAGAGACATTAGGGGAAACCCTAACACCAAAGACACATTATGGGAAACCCTAGCACAAAAGACACCTTAGGGGAAACCCTAACACCAAAGACACATTAGGGGAAACCCTAACACCAAAAACACATTAAGAGAAACCCTATCACCAAAGAAACATTAAGGAAAACACTAACACCAGAGACACATTAAGGGAACCCTAGCACCAAGGACACCTTAGGGAAACCTTAGCACCAAAGACACATTACGGAAAACCCTAACACCAAAGAAACCTTAGGGCAACCCTAGCACTAAAGACACATTAGGGGAAACCCTAACACCAAAGACACATTAGGGGAAACCCTAACAGCAAAGGCACATTAGGGGAAACCCTAACAGCAAAGGCACATTAGGGGAACTCTAGCACCAAAGACACATAAGGGGAAACCATAACACCAAAGATACATTAGGGGGAACCCTAGCACCAAAGACATATTAGGGGAAACTCTGGCACCAAAGACATATTAGGGGAACTCTAGCACCAAAGACACATTAGGGGAAACCCTAGCACCAAACACACATTAGAGGAACTCTAGCACCAAAGATACACTAGGGGAAACTCTAGTAACAAAGACACATTAGGGGAATCCCTAGCACCAAAGACACATTAGGGGAAAACCTAACACCAAAGACACCTTAGGGGAAACCATAACACCAAAGACACACTAGGGGAAACCCTACCACCAAAGATACATTAGGGGAACCCTGGCTCCAAACACACATAAGGGGAAACCCTCGCTCCAAACACACATAAGAGGAAACCCTAGCACCAGACACCTTAGGGGAAACCCTAGCACCAAAGACACATTAGGTGAAACCCTAGTACCAAAGACACATAAGGGGAAACCCTAACACCAAAGACACCTTAGGGGAAACCCTAGCACCAAAGACACCTTAGGAGAAACCCTACCACCAAATACACATTAGGGGAACCCTAGCACCAAAGACACCTTAGGGGAAACCCTAGCACCAAAGGCACATTAGGGGAAACCCTAACACCAAGGTACATTAGGGGAAACCCTAACACCAAAGACACATTAAGGGAAACCTTAGCACCAAAGACACATTAGGGAAACCCTAACACCAAGGCACATTAGGGGAAACCCTAGCACCAGACACATTAGGGGAACACTAGTACCAAAGACACATTAGGGGAACCCTAACATCAAAGACACACTAGGGGAAACTCTAGCACCAAAGACACATTAGGGGACCCCTAGTACCAAAGACACCTTAGGGGAAACCCTAGCACCAAAGGCACACTAGGGGAAACCCTAGCACCAAAGGCACATTAGAGGAAACCCTAGCACCAAAGACACATTAGGGGAAACCCTAACACCAAAGACACATTATGGGAAACCCTAGCACAAAAGACACCTTAGGGGAAACCCTAACACCAAAGACACATTAGGGGAAACCCTAACACCAAAAACACATTAAGAGAAACCCTATCACCAAAGAAACATTAAGGAAAACACTAACACCAGAGACACATTAAGGGAACCCTAGCACCAAGGACACCTTAGGGAAACCTTAGCACCAAAGACACATTACGGAAAACCCTAACACCAAAGAAACCTTAGGGCAACCCTAGCACTAAAGACACATTAGGGGAAACCCTAACACCAAAGACACATTAGGGGAAACCCTAACAGCAAAGGCACATTAGGGGAACTCTAGCACCAAAGACACATAAGGGGAAACCATAACACCAAAGATACATTAGGGGGAACCCTAGCACCAAAGACACATTAGGGGAAACCCTAACACCAAAGACACATTAGGGGAAACCCTAACACCAAAGACACATTATGGGAAACCCTAGCACAAAAGACACCTTAGGGGAAACCCTAACACCAAAAACACATTAAGGGAAACCCTATCACCAAGGAAACATTAAGGAAAACACTAACACCAGAGACACATTAAGGGAACCCTAGCACCAAGGACACCTTAGGGAAACCTTAGCACCAAAGACACATTACGGAAAACCCTAACACCAAAGAAACCTTAGGGCAACCCTAGCACTAAAGACACATTAGGGGAAACCCTAACACCAAAGACACATTAGGGGAAACCCTAACAGCAAAGGCACATTAGGGGAACTCTAGCACCAAAGACACATAAGGGGAAACCATAACACCAAAGATACATTAGGGGGAACCCTAGCACCAGACATATTAGGGGAAACTCTGGCACCAAAGACATATTAGGGGAACTCTAGCACCAAAGACACATTAGGGGAACCCTAACACCAAAGACACATTATGGGAAACCCTAGCACCAAAGACACATTAGGTGAAACCCTAGTACCAAAGACACATAAGGGGAAACCCTAACACCAAAGACACCTTAGGGGAACCCTAGCACCAAAGACACCTTAGGAGAAACCCTACCACCAAAGACACATTAGGGGAACCCTAGCACCAAAGACACCTTAGGGGAAACCCTAGCACCAAAGGCACATTAGGGGAAACCCTATCACCAAGGTACATTAGGGGAAACCCTAACACCAAAGACACATTAAGGGAAACCTTAGCACCAAAGACACATTAGGGAAACCCTAACACCAAGGCACATTAGGGGAAACCCTAGCACCAGACACATTAGGGGAACACTAGCACCAAAGACACATTAGGGGAACCCTAACACCAAAGACACACTAGGGGAAACTCTAGCACCAAAGACACATTAGGGGACCCCTAGCACCAAAGACACCTTAGGGGAAACCCTAGCACCAAAGGCACACTAGGGGAAACCCTAGCACCAAAGGCACATTAGAGGAAACCCTAGCACCAAAGACACATTAGGGGAAACCCTAACACCAAAGACACATTATGGGAAACCCTAGCACAAAAGACACCTTAGGGGAAACCCTAACACCAAAGACACATTAGGGGAAACCCTAACACCAAAAACACATTAAGCGAAACCCTATCACCAAGGAAACAATAAGGAAAACACTAACACCAGAGACACATTAAGGGAAGCCTAGCACCAAGGACACCTTAGGGAAACCTTAGCACCAAAGACACATTACGGAAAACCCTAACACCAAAGAAACCTTAGGGCAACCCTAGCACTAAAGACACATTAGGGGAAACCCTAACACCAAAGATACATTAGGAGAAACCCTAACAGCAAAGGCACATTAGGGGAACTCTAGCACCAAAGACACATAAGGGGAAACCATAACACCAAAGATACATTAGGGGGAATCCTAGCACCAAAGACACATTAGGGGAAACCCTAACACCAAAGACACATTAGGGGAAACCCTAACACCAAAGACACATTATGGCAAACCCTAGCACAAAAGATACCTTAGGGGAAACCCTAACACCAAAGACACATTAGGGGAAACCCTAACATCAAAAACACATTAAGGGAAACCCTATCACCAAGGAAACATTAAGGAAAACACTAACACCAGAGACACATTAAGGGAACCCTAGCACCAAGGACACCTTAGGGAAACCTTAGCACCAAAGACACATTACGGAAAACCCTAACACCAAAGAAACCTTAGGGCAACCCTAGCACTAAAGACACATTAGGGGAAACCCTAACACCAAAGACACATTAGGGGAAACCCTAACAGCAAAGGCACATTAGGGGAACTCTAGCACCACAGACACATAAGGGGAAACCATAACACCAAAGATACATTAGGGGGAACCCTAGCACCAAAGACACATTAGGGGAAACCTAACACCAAAGACATCTTAGGGGAAACCCTAACACCAAAGACACAATATGGGAAACCCTAGCACAAAAGACCCCTTAGGGGAAACCCTAACACCAAAGACACATTAGGGGAAACCCTAACACCAAAAACACATTAAGGGAAACCCTATCACCAAGGAAACATTAAGGAAAACACTAACACCAGAGACACATTAAGGGAACCCTAGCACCAAGGACACCTTAGGGAAACCTTAGCACCAAAGACACATTACGGAAAACCCTAACACCAAAGAAACCTTAGGGCAACCCTAGCACTAAAGACACATTAGGGGAAACCCTAACACCAAAGACACATTAGGGGAAACCCTAACAGCAAAGGCACATTAGGGGAACTCTAGCACCAAAGACACATAAGGGGAAACCATAACACCAAAGATACATTAGGGGGAACCCTAGCACCAGACATATTAGGGGAAACTCTGGCACCAAAGACATATTAGGGGAACTCTAGCACCAAAGACACATTAGGGGAAACCCTAACACCAAAGACACATTATGGGAAACCCTAGCACCAAAGACACATTAGGTGAAACCCTAGTACCAAAGACACATAAGGGGAAACCCTAACACCAAAGACACCTTAGGGGAAACCCTAGCACCAAAGACACCTTAGGGGAAACCCTAACACCAAAGACACCTTAGGGGAAACCCTAGCACCAAAGACACCTTAGGGGAAACCCTAGCACCAAAGACACCTTAGGAGAAACCCTACCACCAAATACACATTAGGGGAACCCTAGCACCAAAGACACCTTAGGGGAAACCCTAGCACCAAAGGCACATTAGGGGAAACCCTAACACCAAGGTACATTAGGGGAAACCCTAACACCAAAGACACATTAAGGGAAACCTTAGCACCAAAGACACATTAGGGAAACCCTAACACCAAGGCACATTAGCGGAAACCCTAGCACCAGACACATTAGGGGAACACTAGCACCAAAGACACATTAGGGGAACCCTAATACCAAAGACACAATAGGGGAAATTCTAGCACCAAAGACACATTAGGGGACCCCTAGCACCAAAGACACCTTAGGGGAAACCCTAGCACCAAAGACACATTACGGAAAACCCTAACACCAAAGAAACCTTAGGGCAACCCTAGCACTAAAGACACATTAGGGGAAACCCTAACACCAAAGATACATTAGGAGAAACCCTAACAGCAAAGGCACATTAGGGGAACTCTAGCACCAAAGACACATAAGGGGAAACCATAACACCAAAGATACATTAGGGGGAACCCTAGCACCAAAGACACATTAGGGGAAACCCTAACACCAAAGACACATTAGGGGAAACCCTAACACCAAAGACACATTATGGCAAACCCTAGCACAAAAGATACCTTAGGGGAAACCCTAACACCAAAGACACATTAGGGGAAACCCTAACACCAAAAACACATTAAGGGAAACCCTATCACCAAGGAAACATTAAGGAAAACACTAACACCAGAGACACATTAAGGGAACCCTAGCACCAAGGACACCTTAGGGAAACCTTAGCACCAAAGACACATTACGGAAAACCCTAACACCAAAGAAACCTTAGGGAAACCCTAGCACTAAAGACACATTAGGGGAAACCCTAACACCAAAGAAACATTAGGGGAAACCCTAACAGCAAAGGCACATTAGGGGAACTCTAGCACCACAGACACATAAGGGGAAACCATAACACCAAAGATACATTAGGGGGAACCCTAGCACCAAAGACATATTAGGGGAAACTCTGGCACCAAAGACATATTAGGGGAACTCTAGCACCAAAGACATATTAGGGGAACCCTAGCACCAAAGACATATTAGGGGAAACTCTGACACCAAAGACATATTAGGGGAACTCTAGCACCAAAGACACATTAGGGGAAACCCTAACACCAAAGACACATTATGGGAAACCCTAGCACAAAAGACACCTTAGGGGAAACCCTAACACCAAAGACACATTAGGGGAACCCTAACACCAAAAACACATTAAGGGAAACCCTATCACCAAGGAAACATTAAGGAAAACACTAACACCAGAGACACATTAAGGGAACCCTAGCACCAAGGACACCTTAGGGAAACCTTAGCACCAAAGACACATTACGGAAAACCCTAACACCAAAGAAACCTTAGGGTAACCCTAGCACTAAAGACACATTAGGGGAAACCCTAACACCAAAGACACATTAGGGGAAACCCTAACACCAAAGACACATTATGGGAAACCCTAGCACAAAAGACACCTTAGGGGAAACCCTAACACCAAAGACACATTAGGGGAAACCCTAACACCAAAAACACATTAAGGGAAACCCTATCACCAAGGAAACATTAAGGAAAACACTAACACCAGAGACACATTAAGGGAATCCTAGCACCAAGGACACCTTAGGGAAACCTTAGCACCAAAAACACATTACGGAAAACCCTAACACCAAAGAAACCTTAGGGCAACCCTAGCACTAAAGACACATTAGGGGAAACCCTAACACCAAAAACACATTAGGGGAAACCCTAACAGCAAAGGCACATTAGGGAAACCATAACACCAAAGATACATTAGGGGGAACCCTAGCACCAAAGACATATTAGGGGAAACTCTGGCACCAAAGACATATTAGGGGAACTCTAGCACCAAAGACACATTAGGGGAAACCCTAACACCAAAGGCACATTAGGGGAACCCTAACACCAAGGCACATTAGGGGTAACCCTAACACCAAAGACACATTAAGGGAAACCCTACCACCAAATACACATTAGGGGAACCCTAGTAACAAAGACACAATAGGGGAAACCCTAACACCAAGGCACATTAGGGGAAACCCTAACACCAAAGACACATTACGGGAAAGCCTAGCACCAAAGACACATTAGGGGAACCATAGCACCAAAGGCACATTAGGGGAAACCCTAGCACCAAGGCACATTAGGGAAAACCCTAACACCAAAAACACATTAGGGGAAACCCTAGCACAAAGGACACATTAGGGGAACCCTAGCACCAAAGACACCTTAGGGGAAACCCTAACACCAAAGATGCATTAGGGGAAACCCTAACACCAAGGCATATTAGGGGAAACCCTAACACAAAGGCACATTAGTGGAAACCCTAGCACCAGACACATTAGGGGAACTGTAGCACCAAAGATACCTTAGGGGAAACCCTAGTAGCAAAGAAACATTAGGGGAAACCCTAGCACTAAACACACACTAGGGAAACCCTAACACCAAAGGCACATTAGGGGAAACCCTAGCACCAAAGACACATTAGGGAAACCCTAAAATCAAAGACACCTTAGGGGGAACCCTAACACCAAAGCCACATTAGGAGAACCCTAAGACCAAAGACACCTTCGGGGAAACCCTAAGACCAAAGACATATTAAGGGAAACTCTAACACCAAAGAAACATTAGGGGAAACCCTAACGCCAAAGACACATTATGGAAACATTAACACCAAAGGCACATTAGGGGAAACACTAACACCAAGGACACATAAGGGGAAACCCTAGCACCAACAACACCTTAGAGGAAACCCTAACACCAAGGACACATAAGGGGAAACCCTAAAACCAAAGACACATTAGGGGAACCCTAACACCAAAGACACATTAAGGAAAACCCTAGCACCAAAGACACATTAGGGGAAACCCTAGCATAGGAGACACATTAGGGAAACCCTAACACCAAAGACACATTAGGGGAGCCCTAGCACCAATGCCACATTAGAGGAAACCCTTGCACCAAAGACACATTAGGGGAACACTAGCACCAACGACACATTACTGGAAGCCCTAGCACCAAAGACACCTTAGCGGCACCCTAGCACCAACGACACATTAGGGGAACCCTAGCACCAAAGATACATTAGGGGAAGACTAGCACCAAAGAAACATTAGTGAAAACCCTAGCACCAAAGACACCTTATGGGAAACCCTAGCACCAAAGACACCTTAGTGGAATCATAGCACCAAAGACACATTAGAGCAAATCCTAGGACTAAAGGCAGATTAGGGGAAACTAACACCAAGGCATATTAGGGGAAACCCTAGCAGAAAGGCACATTAGGGGAACCATAGCACCAAATAAACATTAGGGGAACCCTAGCAGCAAAGACACATTAGGAGAAACCCTAACACCAAAGACACCTTAGGGGAAACCCTAGCACAAAAGACATCTTAGGGGAAACCCTAACACCAAAGACACCATAGGGGAAACCCTAGCACCAAAGACATATTAAGGAAAACCTTAGCACCAAAGACATATTAAGGAAAACCCTAGCACGGAGACACATTAGGGAAACCCTAACACCAAAGACACATTAGGGGAACCCTAGCACCAGAGACACATTAGGGGAACACTAGCAACAACGACACATTATTGGAAACCCTAGCACCAAAGACACATTAGGGGAAACCCTAGCACCAAAGACACATTAGGGAAACCTTAGCACCAAAGACACATTAGGGGAACACTAGCACCAAAGAAACATTTGTGGAAACCCTAGCACCAAACACACATTAGGGGAAACCTTAGCACCAAAGACACCTTAGGGAAACCATAGCACCAAAGACACATTAGGGGAACCCTAGCACCAAAGACATCTTAGAGGAAATCCTAGGACCAAAGGCAGATTAGGGAAACTAACACCAAGGCATATTAAGAGAAGCCCTAGCACAAAGGCACATTAGGGGAACCCTAGCACCAAAGACACATTATGAGAAACCCTAACACCAAGGATACCATAGGGGAAACTCTAACACCAAAGACACATTAGGGGAAACCCTTACACCAAAGACACATTAGGGGAACCCTAACACCAAAGACACATTAAGGAAAACTCTAACACCAAAGACATATTTGGGTAATCCTAGTACCAAAGACACATTAGGGGAAACCCTAACACCAAAGACACCTTAGGGGAACCCTAACCGCAAAGATACATTAGGAGAAACCCTAACACCAAAGGGGAACCCTAGCACCAGACACATTAAGGGAATCCTAACACCAAAGACACATTAGGGGTAACCCTAACACCAAAGACACATAAGGGGAAACCCTAGCACCAAAGACACATAAGGGGAACCCTAACACCAAAGACACATTAAGGGAAACCTTAACACCAAAGACACAGGGGAAACCTTAACACCAAAGACACATTAGGAGAAACGCTAGCACTAAAGACACATTAGGGGAAACCCTAGCACCAAAGACATATTAAGGGAAACGCTAACACAAAGGACACCTTAGGGGAAACCCTAATACCAAAGACACATTAGGGGAACCCTAGCACCAAAGACACATTAAGGAAAACCCTAGCATCAGACATATTAGGGAAACCCTAGCACCGAATACATATTAGGGAAACCTTAACGCCAAAGACACATTAGGGAAACATTAACACCAAAGGCACATTAGGGGAAACCCTAACACCAAGGACCCATAAGGGGAAACCCTAGCACCAACGATACCTTAGGGGAAATCCTAACACCAAGGACACATAAGGGGAAACCCTAGCACCAACGACACCTTAGGGGAATCCCTAACACCAAAGAAACATTAGGGGAAACCCTAGCACCAACGACACCTTAGGGGAAACCCTAACACCAAAGACACATTAGGGGTAACCCTAGCACCAACGACTCCTTAGGGGAATCCCTAACACCAAAGAAACATTACGGGAAACCCTAGCACCAAAGACATATTAGGGGAAACCCTAAAACCAAAGACACATTAGGGGAAATCCTAACACCAAAGACACATTAAGGAAAACCCTAGCACCAAAGACACATTAGGGAAAACCCTCGCACCGAAGACACATTAGGGAAAGCCTAACACCAAAGACACATTAGGGGAGTCCTAGCACCAACGCCACATTAGGGGAAACCCTTGCACCAAAGACACATTAGGGGAACACTAGCACCAACGACACATTACTGGAAACCCTAGCACCAGAGACACATTAGGGGAACACTAGCAACAACGACACATTATTGGAAACCCTAGCACCAAAGACACATTAGGGGAAACCCTAGCACCAAAGACACATTAGGGAAACCTTAGCACCAAAGACACATTAGGGGAACCCTAGCACCAAAGAAACATTTGTGGAAACCCTAGCACCAAACACACATTAGGGGAAACCTTAGCACCAAAGACACCTTAGGGAAACCATAGCACCAAAGACACATTAGGGGAACCCTAGCACCAAAGACATCTTAGAGGAAATCCTAGGACCAAAGGCAGATTAGGGAAACTAACACCAAGGCATATTAAGAGAAGCCCTAGCACAAAGGCACATTAGGGGAACCCTAGCACCAAAGACACATTATGAGAAACCCTAACACCAAGGATACCATAGGGGAAACTCTAACACCAAAGACACATTAGGGGAAACCCTTACACCAAAGACACATTAGGGGAACCCTAACACCAAAGACACATTAAGGAAAACTCTAACACCAAAGACATATTTGGGTAATCCTAGTACCAAAGACACATCAGGGGAAACCCTAACACCAAAGACACCTTAGGGGAACCCTAGCCGCAAAGATACATTAGGAGAAACCCTAACACCAAAGGGGAACCCTAGCACCAGACACATTAAGGGAATCCTAACACCAAAGACACATTAGGGGTAACCCTAACACCAAAGACACATAAGGGGAAACCCTAGCACCAAAGACACATAAGGGGAACCCTAACACCAAAGACACATTAAGGGAAACCTTAACACCAAAGACACAGGGGAAACCTTAACACCAAAGACACATTAGGAGAAACGCTAGCACTAAAGACACATTAGGGGAAACCCTAGCACCAAAGACATATTAAGGGAAACGCTAACACAAAGGACACCTTAGGGGAAACCCTAATACCAAAGACACATTAGGGGAACCCTAGCACCAAAGACACATTAAGGAAAACCCTAGCATCAGACATATTAGGGAAACCCTAGCACCGAATACATATTAGGGAAACCTTAACGCCAAAGACACATTAGGGAAACATTAACACCAAAGGCACATTAGGGGAAACCCTAACACCAAGGACCCATAAGGGGAAACCCTAGCACCAACGATACCTTAGGGGAAATCCTAACACCAAGGACACATAAGGGGAAACCCTAGCACCAACGACACCTTAGGGGAATCCCTAACACCAAAGAAACATTAGGGGAAACCCTAGCACCAACGACACCTTAGGGGAAACCCTAACACCAAAGACACATTAGGGGAAACCCTAGCACCAACGACTCCTTAGGGGAATCCCTAACACCAAAGAAACATTAGGGGAAACCCTAGCACCAAAGACATATTAGGGGAAACCCTAAAACCAAAGACACATTAGGGGAAATCCTAACACCAAAGACACATTAAGGAAAACCCTAGCACCAAAGACACATTAGGGAAAACCCTCGCACCGAAGACACATTAGGGAAAGCCTAACACCAAAGACACATTAGGGGAGTCCTAGCACCAACGCCACATTAGGGGAAACCCTTGCACCAAAGACACATTAGGGGAACACTAGCACCAACGACACATTACTGGAAACCCTAGCACCAAAGACACCTTAGTGGCACCCTAGCACCAAGGGCACATTAGGGGAACCCTTGCACCAAAGATACATTAGGGGAAGACTAGCACCAAAGAAACATTAGTGGAAACCCTAGCACCAAAGACACCTTATGGGAAACCCTAGCACCAAAGACACCATAGTGGAACCATAGCACCAAAGACACATTAGGGGAACCCTAGCACCAAAGACACATTAGGGGAACCATAGCACCAAAGACACCTTAGAGGAAATCCTAAAACCAAAGACACATTAGGGGAAATCCTAACACCAAAGACACATTAAGGAAAACCCTAGCACCAAAGACACATTAGGGAAAACCCTCGCACCGAAGACACATTAGGGAAAGCCTAACACCAAAGACACATTAGGGGAGTCCTAGCACCAACGCCACATTAGGGGAAACCCTTGCACCAAAGACACATTAGGGGAACACTAGCACCAACGACACATTACTGGAAACCCTAGCACCAAAGACACCTTAGTGGCACCCTAGCACCAAGGGCACATTAGGGGAACCCTTGCACCAAAGATACATTAGGGGAAGACTAGCACCAAAGAAACATTAGAGGAAATCCTAGGACTAAAGGCAGATTAAGGAAACTAACACCAAGTGTTATCTGCCCTTGAGCATGAAGGCGTGAAAAAAACAGAGCGAGTAAACAAGAGATAAAAATAATGCATTAGACAACTATAGACATTTCATGTAATATTCTGATGGTTCTATACAAACTTTATTCAGTTGTGAATTTGTAAATTATTTCATCTGTGGATGTGAAGTGATTTTTTCACAAACATATACATATTTTTGTTGAGTCGAATAAAACTCAAAATGGCCGACAAAGTAAACAAAGACAAACAATCCAAACTTGACAGTTTTGTATCCCAAACACCCAAGGCTAGTAATAAAAGGGATCAACCTGAAAGTAGTCCTGACAATTCATCGCCTTTTACGCAACATCTTGATAAACAAGCGAGGCTTTCTGCCTTTGGTTCACCCTTGATCAGTGAATCGGTCACCTCCAATACTGTCAGTACAGATCAGGTCCTTTCAACAGCTGTTCAAAGTGAAACCATTCTGCATCTATCGGAAGTTGTCTGTGCCACTCTTAAGAATCAAGAGTTTATTGACTCTATTATTCCATTGATAAGTGAAAAGGTCATGCTACTTATTAAACCCAAAATAGCTAAAATAGTTGATGAATGTATGCAACCTCATCTAGAAACCATCCAGCACAACAAAGATGCATTAATTCTTCAGGAAATTCAAAATAAAAACCAAAATGATCAGATAAGTTCAATGAAAAACAAAATAAGCAACCTAGAAAAAAGGCTTGAAGAACAAGAACAGTATTAAAAAAGAACCAGCTTGAGGTTCAGTAATGTCAGAGTACCAACTAATGGAAACAATGTCGTGAAAACACCGATTGATACTGACTCATTAGTCCTTGGTATTTTTAAAAACCAACTAGGAGTCAAGCTCAATCTAACTGACATTGGAAGATCACACCCAATTGGAGAAATCCGTGATGGTAAGATCTCTATAATTGTGCGCTTCCTTACATATCGCCAAAGACACATGGTTTTCAGCAAAAAGAAAGAACTAAAAGGTCATTTACTGAAAACTTAACCAGACACAGATATGACCTATTGAAAAAATTGAATACTTTGCGTGTAGACAGGAAAATACATTCTTTTTGGACACACGATGGTTCTGTGCTTGTTAAGGAAACTGAACGTTCTCGTCCATTAGTTGTCAAAAGCAGACAAGATATATACAGACTGGGTGGGGAAATCCTCAATGGTGATGAAGAGGATTAGAGACAACCCGTACACCATACTTTTTATATATTTTGTCTTTTGTTGTAAATAAAATATTTTGCATTAATGTTCAGATTGTAGTTCCTTCTGAATGGTATTTGATTTGTTATGTAAACATTACCACGTGCTTTTGTTATTGTTATTTTTCACCCGAATAATTTATTCATCACGTGATTTTTTCGATCAATAACTTCTAGATAAACTGAAATTTATACCTGTAATTACAAGTTAAAATAAAAAATATAGTGAAATAAGTAATGTTCTTAGTTTCTTTTATTTTTGTTTTTTATTTTTTTCATATCACCTATTTATAATAGGTTATTTTGCCAGCCACGTGGTTCTATTTTCATTTCATTCTATATATATAAAAAATATTTTTTGCGTATTACACACGCTGTATTGACAGTAGCTCACACACCATTTATCCGCGACATTCATTATTACATCTTTAAATACCTGTTTGACAATCAATTGCAGGTGTTGTTTATAAATCTTATAAATAGACTTGATTAATTTCGTCCCACAAGTGAGCAGACGACGTTTTTACTGATAGAGTTAACAAATCTTTGTCTAACACATATATACAAAAGCGAAACATTGTTATAACATTCTAAAATATGATAAATAAAATATAACACAGCTAATGTTAATGTGTAATAGATATATATTCTTATAAAAAAAAAAAAATCTCTTACTTAAGAAAACGACAATTGTACGAAGCATTGCCATAATCTTGAGTTTGTACATATATCTTTGTTTTGTTTACAATTTTTGTTTCACTACGATCTTGATCATATGAAATGTCATTGTTTTAAATCACACTGTTATACATGTACACATATATTTTCACAGCCCTATTTATTAAACCTTGTCAAAACGTTTTCTTTTGATAATGGTTGATATTGTATCATACAGGGTAACAATAGGGCTGTTCTATAATAAAATTAGTATGATTTGTTTAAGTAAAGCCAGAAAGGTGTCGGTGTGTTTGAGTGATTTTATTGATATGTTTTTGTTATACTTAAGACATGTTATGTCATGGTGTTTAGTGAAATATAAGTCTAATTATAATATAATATTATCTTATCTATTATTATTTAGCTTATTGATTGTTTGTGGGGATATTGAATTAAACCCAGGTCCACGGGGCACGCCGGGTTTTGAGGTTCCCATTAGGAGGGACAGAAACTGTAGTGGAGGTGGTATTATTTTTTATTATAAAAGTTTTGTTAATGTTATACGTAGACAGGATTTAGAACATGGCGATTTACTAGAGTGTATGTGGTTTGAACTTAAAACAAAATTTCAGTCTATACTGATCAACATAAATTACCGGTCAGTAAGACAAGCACCTGCTTATTATTGGCAGTATTTTGATTTTATGCTAAAAAGAGCTCTTGACGAGAATTGCAATATTATATGTTTGGGTGATTTGAACATAAATTTTATGGCTAATATTCCTACAAATATTAGAGATATTATTTTCATCAATGGTTTTGTAAACATTATTAATAAACCGACACACTTTGATAATCGCACAGGTAATTATTCTTTACTTGATCCAATTTTGATCACCGACTCGATAAGTATGTATTATTGATAGTGACACAATACACATTGACAGAGAGTTTAGCGATCATGATGGAACATACGTCACAATAGGTTGTGGTTTCAGTAATAATAAAAATTATAAACGTAAAATTTGGGATTATAAACGAGCAGATTATCTTCTTATGAAACAAAAAATATCTGAAATAGACTGGGTCAATTTAATAACTAGTGCATGTGATATTCATGGAGCGGTCTCTGATTTTACGTCAATATTTTTGAAAATAGCTAGTATATGCATTCCGACAAGGGAGGTAATTATAAGAAATGACGACAAAGTTTGGTTTGATTCCACTTTGAGAAAAGAGATACGAATACGTGATCGTTTTCGTAAAACTTTTCTTAGAGTGAAATCAGTACTAACAGAGTCGAAATATAAACAACAGCGAAATAAGGTAAATAATTTAAAAAAACAGGCCAAAAAGAAATTTTATGCAAATATAAATGAAAATTTAGATGAATTAAAATCAGCCAATGGCAAATTATATTGGAAAACCATGAAAATGTTAATAAAAAATGAAAGTTCATCTAATGAGACTCCTCCTCTCTCAAACCCACAGAATGATTTCAAATTATCATACGAATCCATAGAAAAAGCAGAAATTTTAAATAAATATTTTTCTTCCATATCTAATTCAAACGATGAAAATAAGGTTTTACCGGATTTTGATTGTAGATGCTTGAATGTTCTCTCTGATATTGAAGTTTGTGAACAAGATGTTATAGATATAATTTCCACGTTGAATGTAGATAAGGCTGTTGGACATGATATTATAAGTAACCGAATGTTATTAGCTGTAAAAAATGAAATAGCAAAACCAATGTCCTTGTTATTTAATAGGTCGATACAAGAAATGGTTTTTCTAGATCAGTGGAAAACTGCACATGTCATTGCTTTGTTTAAAAAGGGGGATAAATCTCTACCGTCAAATTATCGTCCAGTTTCCTTATTGTCATGTGTTAGTAAGATTTTAGAAAAAATAGTTTATAAACAGATTTATAATCATCTGCATATAAACAAACTTTTATATAGATTCCAGTCTGGATTTCTGCCGGGATATTCAACTACCCATCAGTTAATTGAACTTTATGATAATATTGTACTTGCGTTGGATAAAAAACAAATAACTAGTATAACCTTCGCTGATATTAGTAAAGCCTTTGATACAGTTTGGATTAAAGCACTTATATTAAAACTCGAGTATTATGGCATAAAAGGGAAGCTTCTTTTCTGGTTAAAAAGTTATCTTTCAAGACGAAAACAACGAGTAGTTATTAAAGATGCAATATCAAGTACTGGGGAATTAAAGGCTGGCGTGCCCCAAGGGTCGGTCTTGGGTCCATTGCTTTTTCTAATTTTTATAAATGACGTAGCAGACAATATGACTGGCTTTGGCAAACTATTTGCTGATGACACTTGTATTGGCCATATGGCACATAATGAAGAAAATTTACATACATTAATAAGTACAGATTTAGAATATTTAAATGCATGGTCATATAGATGGTTTGTGAAATTTAATCCCAATAAAACAGATATTATGATTTTTAGTACTAGGCATTTAGAAAATAATGTACTATTTGACTTTAACAATATTTCACTATCTCCTGTGCATATGCATAAACATTTAGGTGTTATTTTTAGCAATGATTGTAAGTGGACAAAGCATATTGATGTACTTATTGAAAGAACTTCCAAGCAACTTAACATATTACGAAAACTTAAATACAGGTTAAAAAGGGATTATCTTGAAAAAATATATTTAGTTTTCATTCGACCTATTTTGGAATATGCCTCAGAAGTTTGGGATAATTGTGGACAAGCAAATTGTAATCGTCTAGAAAAAATACAAATAGAAGCAGCTCGTATAGTGACTGGATTATCTATATATGCTAGTGTTGATTCAATCTACAAGGAAACGGGGTGGGAAACATTGAGTACAAGAAGGAAAGTTAAAAAACTGCTACTTTTTTACAAAATTGTCAATAAAGAAGCACCAGATTATTTATATGAATTAGTTCCGCCTTTAGTGGCAGCAAACGTTAATTATAATTTACGTAACAGTCACAATATACATGTACCTTTTAGTCGTTTGTCTGTTTACCCAAATTCTTACCTTCCATGTACTATTCAAGCATGGAATTCTTTGGATCTAACTATTAGAAATCTTCCTACGTTTTCCTCTTTTAAACTAAAACTTCAGCAAATATTTTATACTAGGAGGAGAAATCCTCAATATTATTCTACAGGTGACCGCTTTCTCAGTGTATTGCACTCTAGAATGCGAAATAAATGCAATGCATTAAATGCAGATTTATATCATGCAAATTTAATTGTAAATTATAATTGTTTATGTGGATACTTTAATGAAAATGCAGAGCATTACTTGTTACACTGTAACAGATTTACCTTATCGCGTATTATTATGTTATTTGAAATAAATAAGTTGAATTGATTGGAATTCCGGTAAATATTGATTTATTATTATTCGGAAATGAAACACTTAACTGTGATATAAATTGTTCCATATTTTTGGCTGTACAAAAATACATTAAAAACACCTGTCGCTTTTCTATGTCATGATCATAAATATTTGTAAATTAGTCATATTTGTAATGTGTAACAGGTTAATAATAGATTTATGTTTTACTTTATTGATCAAGATCGTATGAACTAGTTTCGAGACAGCC
Organism: Bathymodiolus septemdierum; assembly: GCA_963383655.1. NCBI lineage: Eukaryota > Metazoa > Mollusca > Bivalvia > Mytilida > Modiolidae > Bathymodiolus > Bathymodiolus septemdierum. The sequence goes on along the minus strand of OY726525.1, from coordinate 7,418,950 downwards.
TCATGCAACTGGATTATCGAGTCGTCATATCATAAATAACCGTTTTTAACAAAAATATTATAAAAAAGCAATATACTTACCGAACGTTAATAGAATAATGATTCCTCCCTATATTTTCACATGTTAACTACCTTAATTAAGCACCCACTCTATATATAAATCCACTAGAAAGTTAAATCCCAATTGAATGTTTGGTGTGTTCGTGTCATTAAGATGAAAGGGTGTGTTCGATTAAGTATACTTTAGTTTGGATAATCCACCTGCATGACGCTCAACATTTTTAGGCTTTGTTTGTTTTTGCTTTTGTTTTTTTCGTGTCATCACTTAATATGAAATATGTATATAATATTATATAAATTCATTTTGTATTAATTCATGTATGTATTGGAGAAGACGTTTCTAAGTTGTGAAACTTGTGTCCTACCCAATTGTTTCTTATTGAACAATAAAATATGTTTAAAGTAACACAAAGGCATATTAGGGGAAACCCTAGCACAAAGGCACATTAGGGGAACCCTAGCACCAAATAAACATTAGGGGAACCCTAGCACCAAAGACACATTAGGAGAAACCCTAACACCAAAGACACCTTAGGGGAAACCCTAGCACAAAAGACATCTTAGGGGAAACCCTAACACCAAAGACACCATAGGGGAAAGCCTAGCACCAAAGATATATTAAGGAAAACCCTAGCACCGGAGACACATTAGGGAAACCTTAACACCAAAGACACATTAGGGGAACCCTAACACCAGAAACACAATAGAGGAACACTAGCAACAACGATACATTATTGGAAACCCTAGCACCAAAGACACATTAGGGGAAACCCTAGCACCAGACACCTTAGGGGAATCCTGGCACCATAGACACATTAGGGGAACCTTAGCACCAAAGACACATTAGGGGAACACTAGCACCAAAGAAACATTAGTGGAAACCATAGCACCAAACACACATTAGGGGAAACCCTAGCACCAAAGACACCTTAGGGGAACCATAGCACCAAAGACACATTAGGGGAACCCTAGCACCAAAGACATCTTAGGGGAACCATAGCACCAAAGACACATTAGGGGAACCCTAGCACCAAAGACACATTAGGGGAACCCTAGCACCAAAGACACATTAGGGGAACCATAGCACCAAAGACACATTAGGGGAACCATAGCACCAAAGACACATTAGGGGAACCATAGCACCAAAGACACATTAGGGGAACCATAGCACCAAAGACACCTTAGGGGAACCATAGCACCAAAGACACCTTAGGGGAACCATAGCACCAAAGACACATTAGGGGAACCATAGCACCAAAGACACATTAGGGGAACCATAGCACCAAAGACACATTAGGGGAACCATAGCACCAAAGACACATTAGGGGAACCATAGCACCAAAGACACATTAGGGGAACCCTAGCACCAAAGACACCTTAGGGGAACCATAGCACCAAAGACACATTAGGGGAACCCTAGCACCAAAGACACCTTAGGGGAACCATAGCACCAAAGACACATTAGGGGAACCCTAGCACCAAAGACACATTAGGGGAACCCTAGCACCAAAGACACATTAGGGGAACCCTAGCACCAAAGACACTTTAGAGGAAATCCTAGGACCAAAGACACATAAGGGGAACCTTAACACCAAAGACACATTAGGGGAAACCCTAACACCAAAGACACATTAGGAGAAATCCTAGCACCAAAGACACATTAGGGAAAACCCTAGCACCAAAGACACATTAAGGGAAACGCTAACACAAAGGACACCTTAGGGGAAACCCTAATACCAAAGACACATTAGGGGAACCCTAGCACCAAAGACACATTAAGGAAAACCCTAGCAGCAGACATATTAGGGAAACACTAGCACCGAATACATATTAGGGAAACCCTGGCACCAAAGACACATTAGGGGAACCCTAGCACCAAAGATGCATTAGGGGAACCCTAGCACCAACGACACATTAGGGGAACACTAGCACCAAAGACACATTAGGGGAACACTAGCACCAAAGACACATTAGGGGAAACCCTAGCACCAAAGATGCATTAGGGGAACCCTAGCACCAAAGACAGATTAAGGAAAACCCTAACACCAGGGACACATTAGGGGAATCCTAGCACCAAGGACACCTTAGGGAAAACCCTAACACCAGACAGATTAAGGAAAACCTTAGCACCAAATACACATTAGGGGAAACCCCAACAGCAAAGACACATTAGGGGAAACCCTAGCACCAAAGATGCATTAGAGGAACCCTAGCACCAAAGACACATTAGGGGAAACCCTAGCAATAAAGACACATTAGGAGAAATCCCAGCACGAAAGACACCTTAGGGAAAACCCTAGCACCAAAGACACATTAGGGGAACCCTAGCTCCAAGTACACATTAGGGGAACCCTAGGACCAAAGACACATTAGGGGAACCCTAACTTCAAGTACACATTAGGGGAAACCCTAACACCAAAGACACATTAGAGGAACCCTAACTCCAAGTACACATTAGGGGAAACCCTAGCACCAAAGACACCGTAGGGAACCCTAACTCCAAGTACACATTAGGGGAAACCCTAGCACCAAAGACACCGTAGGGAACCCTAACTCCAAGTACACATTAGGGGAAACCCTAGCACCAAAGACACCGTAGGGAACCCTAGCACCAAAGACACCGTAGGGAACCCTAACGCTAAAGACAACTTAGGGGAATAATAACACAAAAGACACCTCAGGGTGAAGCATAACACCAAAGACACATTTAGTGGAACCCTAACACCAAATCTACTTTAATCTGATAGAAAGAGGTCGCCGTGGTCGTGATCATGTGAAAGCTGGATTTACAACTACCTATTCAAGCAGTACCTATCACCACGAACGTTGTGAGTTAAGTACACGCTCGTGGCGTGGATTACTCGATGCAATTTGTCAGTGACTTGCGATAGGTCGATGTTTTCTCTGAGTATTACGACTTTTCTCCATCAATAAAACTGACCGCCATGATATAACTGAAATATTGTTGAAAGTGGCGTTAAACACCACAACATCAAACTCTATTATTATTATTATCATTATGAATTTGAACTATAATCTTATGCAGAGACCGGACACACTTTTTCCTTGACTCAATTCACTTCCAGGTGTGGAGACTAATTCTACTTCCAGGTGTGGAGACTAATTCCACTTCCAGGATTGTTCTCTGTGGGGTGTACATCATTACGGAAATCTGGCCTTTATCTACCGTGTTTTATAAAGCTCTGAGTGCTCTGGATGACTATAGACATATATTGCAAATTAAAGAATTCAGTCATATTCGGAATATTTAGAAGGAGAAAATAACTACAAAATAAGACTTCCAACTAAATTTAGAACAACTGTATTCAACATTCTTAGATGATGGTAGGCACTTTTAAATCATGGTATGAAAACAAAAAAATGTTAAACAATGATTGTCTAGTAATAGCCCTGTCTTCGTATTTGTTTGTTTAAATTTAAATAAATACCGGATTTATGTCACGTGACATATGTGTCCTTGTGTACGTGACACTGTAAATAAAATAAATAAATAAATAAATAAGCTTTATTTAGAGTCAGCATGGTTAAAACAACATACAACATAAGCTCTGTTGAGCTTTTAACCGACATACACAGACACAGAATAAATAACAAATAACAAGCATGCAACATACAGCTAAAATACAAGACTAAGTAAGCACTACATGTAAAATACTAACAGTTACAAGATAAGCAAAAAAGCAGATTAAAAGCTGATGTTATAAGCTAAGCATACCAAGAGCTAATGTAGTAAACTATGAACAACTAAAAGCTGATATTATGAGCAAAGCATACAAATTTTATAAGCACAATAAATAGAAACTGGATATGACCTAGATGGTAGAAATTTAAACAAATTTAAAAGTCAGCACAAACTGAACATTTACATACATTTCCATTCCAAGATTTTGAAATATTCTTAAACTGATTAAAATTGGAAATTTTTCTAAAATCATCAGGTAGATCATTCCATAAAACAGCTGCTGCATATTTAAAACTATTATTACCGTAGGTAGATGTTCGCACCCGAGGTATATCTACAATATTGGAATATCTAAAATTATATTTGCAATCTTTAAAAACAACTAAATCATGTAAACAAGATGGTGAACGTTTGTTTAAAATCTTAAAACATTCAATAGCCATGGTACGCATTCTTCTAACTTTCAGAGATGGAACTTTAGCTTTTTCTAATAACTCATCATATGTGCTCTCATAGTCCTCGCCTGGATTTTTTCTAATTTAGAGGTATTACTTTTATTGCAAAAATGCCACGCCAAAGGACAAAAATTAAAATTAGACAAAATGAAAGTATGAAAAATTGTTAATTTATTTAATTTTGAAAGAAAACAACCAATGCGCTTTAAAACATTCAACTGTTGAGAAGCTTTACGGCATATATTTTTAATATGATAATTGAAATTAAGTTGGTAATCAATATCTATTCCTAGTAATTTTACCACTTCATCACAAGTAATTTCATCTGAATCTATTTTAAATACTGGTTTCTTGGCATGTGTCTTATTGCCAACTGCAATGGCTTGAAACTTATCTGGATTAGCCCGCATACAATTGAATTTGAACCAGTCTATCAATACTGAGCTTTCTTTTTCAAGTATATCAATTAATTTCTCATAATTATCATTTACATAAGACAAGGTGTTATCATCAGCATAATTATACAATGTACCATATTCAATAAAATAAAAGATGTCGTTAATAAAAATTTTAAATAACAAGGGGCCAAGTATAGAGCCTTGAGGTACCCCTTTTTGTATATCAGCCCAACTGCTGAGATCTCCCTGAAGTTTGATTTGTTGTTTACGGCCAGTTAAATAATTTCTAAGTAATTCCACAGATTTTGGAGATAGGCCGTATGCAGACAGCTTACAAAGGAGAATGTCATGTGGCAGACAGTCAAAAGCCTTCGAAAGATCCATAAGAATTGCTGCCACATACTGATTTTTATCTAGAGCTGTTTTCCAATCTTCAAGGAGTCTCAGCAAAGTTGTCTGACAACCATGACCCTTTCTAAAAGCGCATAAAAAAGTATGAAAAATATTTTCAAATAAATCAGTTAGTTGGTCAGATAAAACCATTTCATAAACTTTAGAAATTGTGGGTAAGATGCTAACTGGCCTGTAGTTCTTTTTGTCTAAAGGGTCATTTTTTTTATGTAGTGGAACAACCCGAGCTTCTTTTAACCTGGTTGGAAAAACACTGGTTTTGATAGTGTTATTAACAAGTGTTGTTATATGCTTGTTAAGTACAGGTGCACCAGCACGTAACAGTTTAGATGAGATCTGATCTACACCAGTAGCTTTCTTGATGTTTATTTTGCTAACCAGTTTGTTTAGTGTCAACATCTGTAGGTTTAAAATCAAACAGTGTATTATGTTGTGTATTGTTCTTAATTTTCTATATACTAGGGTGACTATTTCCATCAAAAATAACATCTTTGCCGATGTCATTTGCAACATTTACAAAAAAGGTGTTAAAGGTATCACATATATCTTTAGTGTTGTTCACAATCTTATCATTTTCTACTAGTACAATTTTCTGTTGACTACCTGTAGATTTTTTTGATAGAAATGGTTTGACTGTGGTGTAAAAATGTTTAGATTTTTGTCCAGCAGTACATCTTTCTTGAAAATATGTGTTAATAGATTTTCTTTTTAGTTTGGTAACAAGATTTCTTTGTTTTCTGTATGCTTCCCAGGTTTTATTTGTTTTGTATTTCTCAAATTTCGATCGTAGCATTTGTTTTTTGTATATGGCTTTTCTCAGCTCTCTGTTCATATACGGTACTGAGTTTTTTCGAGGGTATCTATACTTTATGGGTGCATGATGATCAATGACCTACGAGACTTTAGTTTCAAAATCATTATACATAGTGTTTATATCATCTACACACTCACTAGAATCATGTAAATAAACAGTATTATCTAGATCACTAATATATTTATTAACATCAAAATCTTTAAAACTTCTATATTGTATCTTGCTGTTTACACAATTTGGTGTATTACCTTTAATAAATGTCGATATCATATGATGACAATCACTGACTCCAGTATTAAAATTAAGTGTCTTAAAACAAAGATTGTTTTTATTAGTAAGTATAACATCTACTAATGATGGTTCATATCCTTTCATAAAACATGTAGGATTTTTAACAATATTTGGTAAATCAAAAATATCACATAAATCATCAAGTACCTGCGATTTATCAGGAGTCAAAATATCATAGTTAAGATCACCAATAACCATGTAATTTTCTATAAATTTAGAACCTTTATCTAATAAAATGTTCATATGGTTAGTGAAAATATCATTAGCCATTGATGGGGGTCTATAAATAGCATATATTAACCATTTGGTTTTATCAAGAGTAACTTCATACACAATATTTTCAAGAGTCTTACATTCAATGTCAAAACGTCTCCGTGCTGGTATGTCGGCACACATGAAAGTAGCTACGCCCCCTCCGTGGTCAGTACGGTCTCTCCGCTGAAGTTTGTAGCCATCAACCTCAAATATGGAATCTTTAAAAGATGAATCTAATTTAGTTTCTGATATTATGAGACAGTCAACAACTTTATCTAATAAAATATCTTTGATTTCATCATATTTGTATCTCAGACTGTTTATATTCAGGTGACAAATTAGAAAGTTTTTCGTGTGTTTCTTTCTGGCATCTATTAGTTCGGTGAAAATGTTAATATTTGAACCTTCTGAAGATAACGACAGAGAGCTTATATCTGCATTTTGTAACGAATTGTCAAAAAATGAATCAGTGAATTTGAAGGAGTTGCATTCACCGCATAGCCATGGCTCATTAGAATTACTCAACGATATATACTCGGTTGGTGAAACCTTAGCACATTTGATGTGGCTCCAGTAGTTGCAAGCCTCGCACAATACAGCACGATGATTTTTCGCAACTGGCTTATAGCAATAGCCGCATGGATGTTTGGGTGGTCCAGGATTTACCGAAATGTCACCACTGAGTATCAAGATAAGTAAAAGTCTATAGTGTCTTTGCTTAAACTCAACAGGGATTGAGAGTGGAACTATCCTGTTGTGTTTTAGGTGGTAGAAAAGTGTGGTAAAAATGTCAATATATAGGTCATTGGCAAATGTTACCTCATATGCACTTACAGACAGCTTGTTAAGTGTGAAATCTCGACTGTAATTATGCGTTGACACTATAAACAAATTTGGATTTCTGATCTGTTCATATTGTTGATAAAAATTGGCAGACAGTAGTAAAACAAACACTCAATAAAACAGCATTCTGAACAGCTGATAATGTGTTTACATCAACACCGGAAGTATCGTAAGTCAGTATTTAAAGTTTCGAACTGCATACGTAAAAAATAAAACTCAAATAATTAACGATTAAAATGTTTTCACACAATTTGCATAGATAATAAGTCGTTTCTACACGTTTCCTCATCAAGCACAGTGATTTCAAGTTCTTTAGTTATCTAGAATTTTCATATTTTCTTAGAAAATTTGCGCTGGCTTTAAAATTGCCACTGATCTTTTCGGGCATGCGCATCAGGTCCACATGTTTACCCTATATTACAGCTGTACAATTATATTTTAAGTCCTGTTTGTTGCTTCAGTTATTCAATCCCATTATTGTAACATGGTTCGTTTCACCTTTAACCTCTATCTTCCGTGTGACTTTTTGATATCTAAGCACAATCTTATCGGGGAATGCTAAAACAAGTATTACATTGCTGTTTTACATTACACTAACAATAAATTCATTAACGTTTATTTCTCCCCTTTTCTTTACGTATTTTCGTGTCTGAATAAGATCATTAGTATGATGTGTATCACCATCTGATCAGGGCCGTCTTAGCAGCATAATAGGCCCCCAGGCAAAGCGATGCACTGAGGCCGCTACCTACTCAACCACTGACAGGGATAACACTGTAAATGTCGACAACATTAAACATATATTTATTGTATTGGTACTTCCAACAAAATCAGTGTTTAAACATTAAAAACATGCCGTACACAACATGCATATATTAACATGCTCGTTGGGCCCCTTGCAACTTTCCAGCGTGCCCATGCGTTAAGACGGCACTGCATCTGATTGTACGTCACAGGATTATATTTTGTTAATCTCGTACACCACCGAACTGCCGCAATTCACTAACAAACTTCATTACATAGCGTTGTATCGAGTACACTTCGCGTGAGCGGGATTCGAACTCACAACGTTAGTGGTGATAGGCACTGATTGCATTGGTAATTGTAAATCCAACCACCATATGTTCACGACCACGACTGCCCGCTTTCACTGTCGTGTACCCGATAAGGAATGGTCATTTCAAGATGGCGGATTGTATATCATCAAAAAGGTAGGTGTGAAGATTTTGACTATTATCGTTCTTTATAGGTTATCTTAGTGTCTATGAGTTACACGTTTATATAGGGCAGTCTTTTTTCTACTTCACCATTAAGTCAGTAAAGCTTGATCCTTTTGTTTTTATCGTCAACTGCCTTCGGTAGTTGATCAATGCAGCGACAAAGATATCGAGGCGTAGAATCCAATTTATTTCACCAATTCCTACCGCCCTAGTGACTTTTTATATTAATATGTTGATGCCAAAATTATTCAAACATGTGAATTGTCCAACAAATGTCATTTCAGCCTTTGACAAGCCTTGTATCCCTCTTAAAACGTCTATGAAAATTTGGTTTATGTCACGGAACGGTCACGACAAAAACATGACAAAAATGTATGGGAATGGTCTCATGTTTTGGGTGAAGGAATGTACTTTCAAGCCAAGGAATGGTCTTTTTTGTTTAGGAATGGTCTCCATCATATAAGATATGCTTATTAATGATATTATTGAAGTTCATTTCCGTTTGTGGTCTTTAATGTAAATCTTCTTATTTCATATGATCAATCTTGCCTTAAAATACCCGAAATGCCTTATCTGCTATTAAATTGTTATAATCTTTTCCATTTCATTATGCAATGTTTCTTTATCTATAGGTACATGTGTTACTACTGCCAATTTGATACTTCCAATCACCAAGCCATAGTGGACCACTGCTGCCAGAATTATCGGGATGAAACATTAAAATTTTGATCTTTTGAATTTAACACTAATGTGGGTAAATTTGGTTAAGAACTCTTTCAGCAATTGTACACATATTGTAATGGTTTATACTTTGTGATATTGACAGGGAGTCATTTTTTACATAAAAATATCTTTGTTAAAAGAAATATTCATTGTTGTTTAAATAAATTTTATGAAATCAACTCTTTATATCTTTATTATCAATTTGCAAACAATTACAATTATAGTCATTTGATCCAGAGAAAAATGTGAGTAGTCCTGAAGATATAATCCTCTCCGAACATGTGGAAGAATCTCTGCCTCGTGAGCTCTGTGATATTCCCTGACAGTTTGTGGTTACAGTAATTTCATGTGATACGTTTTGGCTCACCATGGCTGGTCTGATGAGCCAATAGCTCCCCCTTTTCACAAAATGCTGCTGTGCAAGAATCAGTGGTACATTTAAATTTTATCTCTTGTTTTAAATGTTTTCTCAGGCGATGTTGTCCGAGACCACTTCTACTTTTCAGACATTTTCCACAGTCCTCGCATATAAAATCATTCTCTGAGGCGTGGATGTATCCATCACAGTAAACCTGAAAAAATGAGAAATACACGATATATCTATTGAAGATTTAAGCAACCTCGTATATTTTTGTTTTCATGAAGTAAATACATGTACTGATTTTAAACACAGGAGAATTAAAATAATATATGTGAACTGAAGCACCTATGTACGAAAAAACTAATACATAAACCTAACAGTGGTCTAGACTTAGTGGTAAGAAAACCGAAGATCCAAAAAATAAAAGAAAAGAAGAAAAAAAAAAATAATAAAAGTTGAGAACATCAGTTCAAATAAAATCGTGGTGTGTACTGAAATGGTGATGTATTATACATAACTGCCGGGGTCCGGGTGGCTCAATGAATTAGGTCGTTGGATATAACAACTCATACAAGCCTATCACCAATACGCGCCCGGCTTTGTAAATTACAAAAAGGGTGTACTCGACTCGCAGCTGCAAGTTTACTAGTTGCTTGCCCATGGTCAATGGTTCTCTCCGGGTACTCCGACTTCCTCCACCACTAAAACTGGTCACCATGATATAGCTGAAATATTGTTGAAAGTGGCGTTAAGCACCAACAATTTAAAAACAATCTATACATAACTGCCTGTTGTTGAGGAGTTTCGCTAGATTACCATACGAAGAAAATTTCACTTGAGACGCACTGGGGTAGGAATTCCACGACAGAAATACACTAGTGTATTTCTTCCTTACGGAATAAACACACTAGTGCATACTGCAAGGTAGAAATACATTAGGATATTTACGTTCCCGGACATTCTACACATCGGAAAGAAAGTACGCTTACAGTATATCAGAGAAGCGAGTGGTATGTCGTCATATTGACAAACCAATTGAAATACATAACAGTGAATGTAGTAAGACAAGAAAATTAAGATTTTATGCGAGTGTGAACACTGGATGAACGACAAAGCCATTGCTCCCGCTTTACATCCGATATGTTCAATCAGACCATTCCTAAACAAAAAAGACCATTCCTTGGCTTGAAAGTCCATTTCTTCACCCAAAACATGAGACCATTCCCATACATTTTTGTCATGTTTTTGTCGTGACCGTTCCGTGACATAAACAAAATGTTCATAGACGTTTTAAGAGGGATACAAGGCTTGTCAAAGGCTGAAATGACATTTGTTGGACAATTCACATGTTTGAATAATTTTGGCATCAACATATTAATATAAAAAGTCACTAGGGCGGTAGGAATTGGTGAAATAAATTGGATTCTACGCCTCGATATCTTTGTCGCTGCATTGATCAACTACCGAAGGCAGTTTACGATAAAAACAAAAGGATCAAGCTTTACTGACTTAATGGTGAAGTAGAAAAAAGACTGCCCTATCTAAACGTGTAACTCATAGACACTAAGATAACCTATAAAGAACGATAATAGTCAAAATCTTCATACCTACCTTTTTGATGATGTACAATCCGCCATCTTGAAATGACCATTCCTTATCGGGTACACGACAGTGGCTTTGCCATTCTATAAGCAGTAACATCATTATCCATTGTCAAATACAATACATTCTTTAAACAATGGGGTTCACCTATCCCATTCCCGACAGGTGGCGCATGTGTACTATCAGTTATTCGATACCAAGATGGCGGACGGCGATCAGCTGTGGTCAGTGCCGAAGCTCGAATATGATCTACTACGCCGAAATGCATCGACACACGTACGAAAAACTGACTTGATTGAAAGGTACATATTACACCGAAAACCCAAGCATACGATTTATGTTCGTTACTTCTCAATATTATTGTACATGTATTTGTTGAATGTCCAAGTTGCTCCGACTGAAAAGAAAACATCATTAAAATTATGATGACGGATCAGTTTGAATGTGCTTTCGTGACAGGATTCAGAGACAAGACCAGGAGAATTTGTCATATTTATGCTATCCATTATAATTGAAAAAGAAGATTTTGAAGTTAACTGCCTTTATAAAACCAGATGGGATTCATATCCAGGCATAGGTGAGTGAAAAAAAATCATTTTTATTAAAAAAAACTGACCCAACTTTTTACACATCTTTTCTTTTTATTAAATATTCAAAAACAACACACTGAAAGCATCATATACATGTCATCATTCAGAATGTGAAAAAACGGGCAATATTTTCAATAGAAAACAGTTTTGGGCTTTCAATAGGGGTACCCTCATACGTTTTTTAAGAAACATTTTACATTTAAAAAAAAAAACATTATTTTTTTTCACAATTTTCAATTTTTTTTTATCTTTGAAATATAAATACACAATCATGTGTAATTACCTCAATAAATATACTAATTTAAATGATGCTCATTACATTCGGTATACATCTTTATGAAATTTGTACAAAAAATGTATTCCTTATTTGTCTGGTATATTTTCAAAACTGTGCAGCAATAAAAAAAAAAGTCACTATGGTTTCAAAGCATACCCTTGTCCAAATATCCTTATACCCTTGGCTAAATGGACAATATATGCTTCCATTCTATAGTAAAACAAAGTTTTTTTTTCTTAAATTTAATGCTAAAAAGGGGGGCAAAACTATTTCCCCCCTACCCTCATTTTTTAAAAGTAGGGAGGGCAATTGCCCCCAGCTCTTTCGCCCTTGAAGTGGTATTAGTGAAGTTCGAACTGCAGACTCATATGGAGCATCTGAGTTCATGTCAGTTCGGATTTTTAGTTGTTTGAGCGTCTCAGTCTTCAGTTTTCTGGGTATTCGTAATTTTTTGTCAGCCATTAAATATTTGTCTTTTTGTCATGTTATACTTGTATATTTATATCATATATTGTTATTAAAGTAATACATTGACCCTTTAAGTTTAAGACTATTTAAGAGAAGGATCTAGTCGTTACTAACAGTAGCTAGAGAAGGATTCATGAATCACGAAAACATTAACAACTTTTTAATGCATATTATTACCTGATGTAATCAGTGTCAATAAATACACAATTTAAACATTTAACTATCCTTGGTGAAGATTAAAATACATGTACATCTGTAGTTAATAATATGTCGTAAATACAGTCCTTTGTACAAGGTGCAAGGTAGTACATTTTAATAAAGTTGAAAAGATGTCAGTTCAAATCTGACTGGAAGCTAATCTATGATCTTTTTATTGTTTGTTTGATGATATTGACTGTATTAACTAACTTCAACTAAGCAACTTGGGCACAAGTCCCATGCTTAATGAAAGTTTTGAAGGACTGCTCCTTTTTCAGTGTGATTTTTATACGACCACATAAATTTTGTTGTGGTGGTATTATGTTATTGCTCTGTAGACAACATGGTTTCCTATCTCATCGGTGGTGTAATTGTTAGCATTCTCGCCTTGAGTGTGTTAGATCCATGGGATAGAGCCCCAGTCTGGTCAAACCAAAGACTATAAAATTGGTATTTGTTGCTTCTCTGCTATTAAAGCATGCAAGTAAGAACAAAGGCTGGCCGGCTAGGAATCGGAATATTAATTAGTGTGCCCGAGTGGAGTGACATGTCTTCCCACTCACTTGTTTTCTTTATTAGACACCAACAATTTTATTAGTGAAAGAGGGAGGGGGGGGGGGGGCATGGGATTTTTTATGTCTGTCAGTAGAGAATCAAATTTTTCTTCAAGCAACAGGTAGATCAAAAATATTTCTTATACATACATGATATAAAAGATACATGCATACGAGACCTAAACAAATAATTGTGTGTTTAGGGTTACCGGTAATCCTGTGAAAAAGGTTAGGTAAAGGTGACCAGGATTTTTTTGCATTGGATATATTGGGCATGCAGATGTTCCAAGACTGTGCTTGTTGAGAAAAACTAATAAAATAGCTAGGATTATAGGCACTAAATTTTAGGTAAGGTCGAGTTAACCTAAACAAGCAATATTTTTTAGAGCTGAGGTGAATTCAGGTCTACTTTAAAATTTGGACATAGTGGAAAATAAACGATTTTTATTCGAACCCCCCCCCCCCCCCCCCTTTCTCAGTAGTAAAATCGTTAGTGCTTTATGTCTTATTAAATGTAATGAACACTATGCTTAGAGGAGCCATTCCTTAAGTAAAAATAATATAAACTTTTTATTCAATCAACACTGGAAGACATCTAACATAATAATTCCGACAATGAGAAATCGATGTCCTTGAGATGTCATTATGTGCCGAGCAAACCACGTCGTATTTCCCTGGCGTCCAAGGAACTCTCGTCGCATGGTCAGTCTTCTTGATAGCTACCCTCATCTTGTTAAACACAGCATTTGTGGCATTTTACACGAATACATACATTTTTTGTAAATCAATATCGTAGTTTACATTAGTTACGTTATTGATACTAGCCGAGGAGTTCCGAAAGTAATAACTGATGGAACACATGCGCCACCTATTAGCGTAAAAATCGTAGGTGAACCCCATTGACGATAGGTTATAATGAAATCATGTACATGAAATTTGATTTGAAAGTGTTCACCGATACTGGTGATGACCATCTGGTAATGAATGGACGGTCATCATTCAATTAGGTTGTGTTTTCATTGGACATTTATTAGCATTAGAATACAGGAAACATGACGAGAGACAATCATCATATATGCTTAACCTGTTGTGATAATGTTATTTTAAGAATATAGCAGAAACAATCCCTGGCAATTATTTATCACTTCGAAAGTTTTACGATCGCCACCATGACTTGGTTGACCGATATGGAATATCTGTGTCAAAAATTACCATGGATATGTTCCACTTGTCGTAAGCACTTCCCAGTCCTTTCCTCAATCATGACTTATCACCGGGTTTGTAACTAGATTAACACGACGGGTGCCACTAGTGGAGCAGGAGCTGACAACCCGTCCGGAGCACACGAGTTCAGCTCCGGTTTTTCGTGGGGTTCATGTTTCTCGATCTTTAGTTTTATGTGAATGTTTTGTAGATCGTTGTAAGTCCTTTTGTCCTTTTCAACTCACCTTGCCAAAGGCAATGTGAGCTCTTGCCATCACTTGGCGTCCGTCGTCTGTCGTCCGTTAACTTTTCACATTTTAATCTTCTACTCTGAAATCCCTTAGCCAAATGAACTGAAACTTGGTAGTGAGCATCTATATACGGTCCTCTATAAAGATTGCTAATTTTGTCCCGATCCATTAACAAACATGGCCGCCACATGCAATTCTTGTTTCTGATTGGACAATTTTTTTTAAACTTCTCCTCTGAAACCGCATGGCCAAATGAACCGAAACTTGGTGGAAAGCATCTATAAAGTTTGCTAATTTCGTCTCGATCCGTTAACGAACATGGTCACCACATGCAATTATTGTTTCTGATTGGTTGATTTCTAAAAAATCCCCTCCTCTGAAACCGCATGGCCAAATGAACCGAAACTTAGCATTAAGCATCTATGGAAGCTCCTCTATACAGATGGCTCATCTTGTCCCGATCGGGTTAAACATGGCCGCCACAGGCCATTCTTGTTTCTGATTGGTTGATTTCTACAAAATCTTCTCCTGTTAAAGGAAAGACAACTCTTGCCTATACTGTTAAAAGAAAGATAACTCTTGCCATTATTTCGCTTAGAAATTAACTAATGCTGATATAGTGTAACATGTTTATTCTATACATTACAAGTAGGTATTCACATTTTAATATTCTTTTTAGCAAACCTTGTCAAAGGCAATACGAGCTTTTGCCATCACTTGGTGTCCGTCGTCTGTCATCCGTTTACTTTTCACATTTTAATCTTCTCCTCTGAAAACCCAAATGAACTGAAGCTTGGTAGGAACCATCTATGGATGGTCCTCTCTAAAGAGTGCACATTTTGCTATGATTCATTACCAAACATGGCCGCCACAGGCAATTCTTGTTTCTGATTGGCCGATTTTTTAAATCTTCTACTCTGAAACCCGTTGGCCAAATGAACCGAAACTTGGTAGGAAGCATCTATGGATTGTCCTCTATGAAGATTGTTCATTTCGTCCCGATCGGTTAACACACATGGCTACCACTGAAACTTGGTAGGAAGCATCTATGGAATGTCCTCTATGAAGATTGCTCAATTCGTCCCGATCGGTTAGCAAACATGGCCACCACATGCAATTCGTGTTTCTAATTGGTCCATTTCTAAAAAAATCTTCTCGTTTGAAACTGCTTAGCCATATGAACTGAAACCTGGTAGGAAGCATCCACATGTATGGAAGGTTCTGTATTAAGTTTCCTCAAAGCAGAATGAAAGGTGAGCGACACAGGCTCAGCCCACTGAGCCTCTAGTTCTTTTGGCCAGTGTGCTGTCTGTTCTTCGTCGATTTACAGCTTCTGATTACCCCTTTGGTATCTTCAAGCTCTTCTTAATTAGGTTGTGTTTTCATTGGTTTGGTTTATGGTTTCATTGGTTTGGTTTATGGTTTCATTGGTTTGGTTTATGGTTTCATTGGTTTGGTTTATGGTTTCATTGGTTTGGTTTATGGTTTCATTGGTTTGGTTTATGTTTTCATTGGTTTGGTTTATGGTTTCATTGGTTTGGTTTATGTTTTCATTGGTTTGGTTTATGTTTTCATTGGTTTGGTTTATGTTTTCATTGGTTTGGTTTATGGTTTCATTGGTTTGGTTTATGGTTTCATTGGTTTGGTTTATGTTTTCATTGGTTTGGTTTATGGTTTCATTGGTTTGGTTTATGGTTTCATTGGTTTGGTTTATGGTTTCATTGGTTTGGTTTATGGTTTCATTGGTTTGGTTTATGTTTTCATTGGATTGGTTTATGGTTTCATTGGTTTGGTTTATGGTTTCATTGGTTTGGTTTATGTTTTCATTGGTTTGGTTTATGGTTTCATTGGTTTGGTTTATGGTTTCATTGGTTTGGTTTATGGTTTCATTGGTTTGGTTTATGTTTTCATTGGTTTGGTTTATGGTTTCATTGGTTTGGTTTATGGTTTCATTGGTTTGGTTTATGGTTTCATTGGTTTGGTTTATGGTTTCATTGGTTTGGTTTATGTTTTCATTGGATTGGTTTATGGTTTCATTGGTTTGGTTTATGGTTTCATTGGTTTGGTTTATGTTTTCATTGGTTTGGTTTATGGTTTCATTGGTTTGGTTTATGTTTTCATTGGTTTGGTTTATGGTTTCATTGGTTTGGTTTATGTTTTCATTGGTTTGGTTTATGTTTTCATTGGTTTGGTTTATGTTTTCATTGGTTTGGTTTATGGTTTCATTGGTTTGGTTTATGGTTTCATTGGTTTGGTTTATGTTTTCATTGGTTTGGTTTATGGTTTCATTGGTTTGGTTTATGGTTTCATTGGTTTGGTTTATGGTTTCATTGGTTTGGTTTATGGTTTCATTGGTTTGGTTTATGTTTTCATTGGATTGGTTTATGGTTTCATTGGTTTGGTTTATGGTTTCATTGGTTTGGTTTATGTTTTCATTGGTTTGGTTTATGGTTTCATTGGTTTGGTTTATGGTTTCATTGGTTTGGTTTATGGTTTCATTGGTTTGGTTTATGTTTTCATTGGATATTTTTAGCATTCTAGACTACATGAAACACGACGAGAAACAAGCATTGTATATGTTTAACCTGTTGTGAATATTTTGTTTTAAAGAATATAACAGAAACAACCCCTAGCGGTTATTTTTTTTACAAAAAAGACTAATGTTTCATAGCATAATAATCCCTCTTAATGTTTTATCGACGTTGAAAGCTGAACAAGAAGATGATACAAGGTAAACAGATTATTTTTTGCTTAAATCTATAATGACCAAGTTTTGTAATCTTTTTTCAAATATAGTTCAACACTTGTACTAAGTAAAGATAAATTCAAATTTTATGTCTGTTGTCGTCCATGCGAAATGAAAATTGTGTTTAAATTGGGCATGGAGATTACTAGACATATCTGGGGGAATTTTTAAATCGGACGTTCACCTAAAATTATTGTTTGTATATTTTAGAATATCCTCATTAGGTGAAAACCGTCACGTGAATAAAACAAACAAGTTGTATTTACAAAAAAGATAACCGCGGGTAACAATCTTACAGCTGATCCGTAACTCCTATTAAACAAACTTACAGCGGATCCGTAGCTCCTATTAAACAACCTTACAACTGATCCGTAGCTCCTTTTAAACAACCTTACAGCGGATCCATAACTCCTATTAAACAACCTTGCAGCGGATCCGTAGCTCCTATTAAACCCGCGGGTGACAACCTTACAGCGGATCCGTAGCTCCTATTAAACCCGCGAGTGACAACCTTACAGCTGATCCGTAGCTCCTATTAAACAACCTTACAGCGGATCCGTAGCTCCTATTAAACAACCTTACAGCGAATCCGTAGCTCCTATCAAAAAACCTTACAGCGGATCCGTAGCTCCTATTAAGCAATCTTACAGCTGATCCGTAGCTCCTATTAAACAACCTTACAGCGGATCCGTAGCTCCTATTAAGCAATCTTACAGCTGATCCGTAGCTCCTATTAAACAACCTTACAGCGGATCCGTAGCTCCTATCAAACAACCTTACAGCGAATCCGTAGCTCCTATCAAACAGCCTTACAGCGGATCCGTAGCTCCTATTAAGCAATCTTACAGCTGATCCGTAGCTCCTATTAAACAACTTTACAGCGGATCCGTAGCTCCTATTAAGCAATCTTACAGCGGATCCGTAGCTCCTATCAAACAACCTTACAGCGGATCCGTAGCTCCTATTAAGCAATCTTACAGCTGACCCGTAGTTCCTATTAAACAACCTTACAGCGGATCCGTAGCTCCTATTAAACAACCTTACAGCGGATCCGTAGCTCCTATTAAACAACCTTACAGCGGATCCGTAGCTCCTATTAAGCAACCTTACAGCGGATCCGTAGCTCCTATTAAACAACCTTACTGCGAAAAATACCAGTCTTGAGACTAAATTTCCCGAGCCGACTGGTATTTTTCGCAAATACCCCTCTCAAACATGATATATCTGTATAATAGCTTTAATTTTGTCAAAAGCAAATTGACATGATTCTACGCAAGAAAATTAACCATCGTTCCTTAATAAATTAGTAAGAGAACTAGTAATTGTAGAATACAATTGGACAGAATTTTCTATAGTATCCTGCCATACCCAGAAATCCCATTAACTCCTTTTTAAATATGTCGTTATCGAAAATTTCAAAATATCCTCCACCTTGGCCATTACCAGTTTAATTTGACCTGGTCTTATAGCAATATGTCCCAAATAGCATGACACGACTCGCTTTTAGCTAAATTTATGGTGAATTAGCTTTTGAAAAATGCTTCTGATTTAAAAAAAAAAGTTCTTCCGAGCTGTCAATACAAATGATTACACCATCTATATTACATTCACCACCTTCTAAACCAGAAATACTTTTATTAATTAAACCCTGAAATGTGGCTTGATAATTTGTTTTATTCCAAAAGGCGTTACTTTATGCTGTTAAAAGCCAAAAGGAGTAACACATGCTAAAATTTATTTTACCTGATCTGTAAGTGGAACTTGCCAATAACCTTTTAAAAGATAATATTTGCTTACATATTTTGCATATCATATCCTATCAATACAGTCAAATATTCTAGGGATAGGATATGAATCAGTGGTATTGTGAACTAAACTAACGACCTTATATTATCAACTTGCTCAGAATTCATCCGTATACAAATTATTGTTACTATTCGGCATAAAGATAAATCTTAGATGTCTAATGAGGCACGAAGTGCAATTCGTAAACGAGATAGTTTTTTTTTTTTTTTTTTTTAATTTCAAAGAACTCGGGGCGAAGTCAATCGATCAAACAGAGATGCAATCAAAGGTAATGAAAATAGCATAACTAATCTCTCACTGATAAAACAAAATTTAAAACCCGGAAGTTCTGGTTTCTTACCAAATACGTACTAGGTGCTAACTCGGTGAGACGTATCAACTTAATTTCTAGAAGAAAATGATATAATTATTTCAGACGACCAACCAAAAGCGGAGGTTTTTAGCTCCTCGTTTGCTAATCAAATGTCTATTAGTAATGACTTTAGTTTTCCTAATCGTTCATCTTTATCGTTCTTAACCGAAGAAAGACTTCAAAATATTACAGCATTAGACATAGACTAGGGGCGGATCCAGGAATATGATTATTTGGCGTAAAATCATGATTTTTCACACGAAATACCCCAAAAATGTTCGCGCCTCCCTCCGCTCGGCGCAATTTTTCTAAGTGCGCCCCTAGCTTAAAATCCTAGATTCGCCCCTGTAGATGTGCTGAAATATCGTGTGATAAAGCTTAGTAAATCAGGTGGTCCTGATGGTACGTCATATCATATTACTTAAAGTTTGTGCTGACTTCCGCTATATACCTTTGACTAAACTATTTAACTATTCGTTGGTAATGGGAATTGTTACATCTTAGTGGAACAGTTTTAACTAGTATGTCCTGTATTTATAAACAAAGGCGCGAGGAGTGATACAGTAAAGTACCGTAAATTATATGCGATTTCGCAAACTTTTTGACGAAATAATATACAAGTCACTTGATCAGTTTTGTGTTTTTCCATTACTTGCTTATCGTGGAGAACTCCGGATTTTAGAAAATGATTCAACAATAAATCAATTAATATCAATAACTCATGAAATCTAGAAATCTTTTGACGAAGGCAAAGATGCTTGCAGAGTTGTTTTTGGATGTATCAACAGTATTGCACGAGGGCCTCATTTTCAAACTTAAACAATTTTTGTTGATGGTGTTCTCCTTACTCTTCTAAAATGCTATTTATTCTCAGTGGGTAATTCTAAATGGTAAAATGTCGTCTCGTAAATTAACTAAAGTAGGTGTTTTCCAAGGTTCTATTCTGGAACCTTTCCTATTTCTGATGCATGTCAATGACCTAAAGGAAAATATCGAAAGTAAAATTAAAAGTTTTGCAGACGATACTTCTTTAGTAAATGCATTTCATAACCAGATCTTTGAAATTCAAGTTCTTAATGAAGGTCTTGAAACACTAAATAAATGGTCATAACAATGGCTGATTACATTTAATGCTACTAAGACGTAATTTTGGTTTACCGCCCCCGCCCCTTCCCCCCCCTCCCCCCAAACAAAAAACACCAACCGAATAACAAAAACAAAACAAAAAACCCGCAACAAATATGTCTTGCAGCTACTTGTACTTAATAATGTACATATTAAGCTTGTTTCAAGACATAATCATTTTTAACGATAATTTGACCTGGAGTGATCATATAAATGACACTTGCAAAAATGTAATAAGCATTTTGATAGGGGTATTCGAGTGCGATATCTATTTCCTAAAAGAGAAAACTCTTTCAGACTATGCTGATATCGTACTAATTTTTATATGACTACTATTGAATAAGTTCAGCGTCGTGCAGTGCTCCTCACCACTGGAGCTGTTCGAATTACTAAACATGCCCTGTATATATATATAGTCGTACATCTTATTCTATTTCATGACCTTTAAAGCTTATTGTCATTATTGTGTATATTCAGTATATATGGATGAGAACTACTTGTAGCCACTGGCTGTTAGTAACTTTCGTTAAATTAAAATTAAAGAAAGATTGCTTTTCTGCATGTCTCTAATCAGAACCGATAACTGTTATAGAGATTTTCTCTGTGTGTCTCAAGTCACTACCTACATTTCCTTCGACCCCCTGTATTTTGTTTTATCTTTTAGGAAACTTGAGGTTTGTGGGAACGCAAGTTGAATGTTGTGAAATAGAAGTTTGAGGTTTATAGGTATGCAAGTTGAATGTTGTGAAATAGAAATTTGAGGTTTATAGGTATGTAAGTTGAATGTTGTGAAATAGAAGTTTGAGGTTTGTGGGTACTTAAGTTGAATGTTGTGAAATAGAAGTTTGAGGTTTATAGGTACGTAAGTTGAATGTTGTGAAATAGAAGTTTGAGGTTTGTGGGTACTTAAGTTGAATGTTGTGAAATAGAAGTTTGGGGTTTGTGGGCACGTAAGTTGAATGTTGTGAAATAGAAGTTTGAGGTTTATAGGTATGTAAGTTGAATGTTGTGAAATAGAAGTTTGAGGTTTATAGGTATGTAAGTTGAATGTTGTGAAATAGAAGTTTGAGGTTTATAGGTATGTAAGTTGAATGTTGTGAAATAGAAGTCTGAGGTTTATAGGTATGTAAGTTGAATGTTGTGAAATAGAAGTTTGGGGTTTGTGGGCACGTAAGTTGAATGTTGTGAAATAGAAGTTTGAGGTTTATAGGTATGTAAGTTGAATGTTGTGAAATAGAAGTTTGAGGTTTATAGGTATGTAAGTTGAATGTTGTGAAATAGAAGTTTGAGGTTTATAGGTATGTAAGTTGAATGTTGTGAAATAGAAGTTTGAGGTTTATAGGTATGTAAGTTGAATGTTGTGAAATAGAAGTTTGAGGTTTATAGGTATGTAAGTTGAATGTTGTGAAATAGAAGTTTGAGGTTTATAGGTATGTAAGTTGAATGTTGTGAAATAGAAGTTTGAGGTTTATAGGTACTTAAGTTGAATGTTGTGAAATAGAAGTTTGAGGTTTATAGGTATGTAAGTTGAATGTTGTGAAATAGAAGTTTGAGGTTTATAGGTATGTAAGTTGAATGTTGTGAAATAGAAGTTTGAGGTTTATAGGTACTTAAGTTGAATGTTGTGAAATAGAAGTTTGAGGTTTATAGGTATGTAAGTTGAATGTTGTGAAATAGAAGTTTGAGGTTTATAGGTATGTAAGTTGAATGTTGTGAAATAGAAGTTTGAGGTTTATAGGTATGTAAGTTGAATGTTGTGAAATAGAAGTTTGAGGTTTATAGGTATGTAAGTTGAATGTTGTGAAATAGAAGTTTGAGGTTTGTGGGCACGTAAGTTGAATGTTGTGAAATAGAAGTTTGAGGTTTATAGGTATGTAAGTTGAATGTTGTGAAATAGAAGTTTGAGGTTTATAGGTATGTAAGTTGAATGTTGTGAAATAGAAGTTTGAGGTTTATAGGTATGTAAGTTGAATGTTGTGAAATAGAAGTTTGAGGTTTATAGGTATGTAAGTTGAATGTTGTGAAATAGAAGTTTGAGGTTTATAGGTATGTAAGTTGAATGTTGTGAAATAGAAGTTTGAGGTTTATAGGTATGTAAGTTGAATGTTGTGAAATAGAAGTTTGAGGTTTATAGGTATGCAAGTTGAATGTTGTGAAATAGAAGTTTGAGGTTTATAGGTATGTAAGTTGAATGTTGTGAAATAGAAGTTTGGGGTTTATAGGTATGTAAGTTGAATGTTGTGAAATAGAAGTTTGAGGTTTATAGGTATGTAAGTTGAATGTTGTGAAATAGAAGTTTGAGGTTTATAGGTATGTAAGTTGAATGTTGTGAAATAGAAGTTTGAGGTTTATAGGTATGTAAGTTGAATGTTGTGAAATAGAAGTTTGAGGTTTATAGGTATGTAAGTTGAATGTTGTGAAATAGAAGTTTGAGGTTTATAGGTATGTAAGTTGAATGTTGTGAAATAGAAGTTTGGGGTTTATAGGTATGTAAGTTGAATGTTGTGAAATAGAAGTTTGAGGTTTATAGGTATGTAAGTTGAATGTTGTGAAATAGAAGTTTGAGGTTTATAGGTATGTAAGTTGAATGTTGTGAAATAGAAGTTTGGGGTTTATAGGTATGTAAGTTGAATGTTGTGAAATAGAAGTTTGAGGTTTATAGGTATGTAAGTTGAATGTTGTGAAATAGAAGTTTGAGGTTTATAGGTATGTAAGTTGAATGTTGTGAAATAGAAGTTTGAGGTTTATAGGTATGTAAGTTGAATGTTGTGAAATAGAAGTTTGAGGTTTATAGGTATGTAAGTTGAATGTTGTGAAATAGAAGTTTGAGGTTTATAGGTATGTAAGTTGAATGTTGTGAAATAGAAGTTTGGGGTTTATAGGTATGTAAGTTGAATGTTGTGAAATAGAAGTTTGAGGTTTATAGGTATGTAAGTTGAATGTTGTGAAATAGAAGTTTGAGGTTTGTGGGCACGTAAGTTGAATGTTGTGAAATAGAAGTTTGAGGTTTGTGTGTACATACAATGTAAGTTGAATGTAGTGATGAAGGGGGAGAGGGGGTAATTTATCACAGGTGATGATGTCGTTTTTACGTCAATCAGATATCTTTGTTATATGACATGATAAATATAAATGTATATCATTAAACAACATTATTAAGAAAAAACTGGTAGAACGTGCTACAATGGGTCACGGGTCACTGTAATCGGGCGGCTGTATCGAGAAACAGATACGGTGTTGAAAAAACTGTTGATACTCATAAAATATACTACATGTATACTGAAAACATTGTGCGTGGGATTAGGGCGCTCTCTTATAATTAGTGAACATGTCTTTGAGGTTAAACTTTAGGAGGGAGTGGGTACGGAATAGTCAGATATGCACTGTTTATGTATATACATTTAACAACCTGACTTTATACGTGGTGGTATGCTGCTTAACAAATCTAACAGCAAGTCTGACCTATGACCCCCTCAATATTTCAGTTATATCGTGGCGGTCAGTTTTATTGGTGGAAGAAACCGGAGTGCCCGGTGAAAACCAATGAACTGTCGCAAGTCACTGACAAACTTGATCAAATACCATGGTGATCAGTTGTATTGGTGTTTAACGCCACTTTCAATAATACGTCAGTTATAATATATAACATGGTAGCCAGTTTTATTGGTGTTTAATGCCACTTTCAACAAGATGTCAGTTATAACGTATAACATAGTGACCAGTTTTATTGGTGCTTGACGCCACTTTCAATAATACGTCAGTTAGTTCGTACAACATGGTGACCATTTTTTGTGTGTGTTTAGCGCCACTTTCAACAATATATAAGGTTTAATGTATAAAATAGTGACCAGTTTTATTGGTGTTTAAGGTCACTTTCAACAATGTGTCAGTTATAATACATAACATGGTGATCAGTTATTTTGGTGTTTAGCGCCACCTTAAAAAATATGTCAGTTATAACGTATAACATGCTGACCACTTTTATTGGTGCTCGACGCCATTTTCAACAATATGTCAGTTATAATGTACATTGTATAACATGGAGGCCAGTTTTATTGGTGTTGAACAACACCTTCAACAACATGTCAAGTACAACGCATAACATAGTGACCAGTTTTATTTGTGCTTAACGCCACTTTCAACAATATGTCAGGTATAACATGGTCACCAGTTGTATTGGTGTTTAGTGCCACTTTCAACAATATGTCAATTATAACGGATAACATGGTGTCAAGTTTTATTGGTGTTTAACTCACTTTCAACAATATGTCAGTTATAATGTATAACATGGTGGTCAGTTTTATTGGTGTTGAACGCCACTTTCAACAATATGTCAGTTGTAAGGTATAACATGGTGGCACAGGCACTTGTTTCATTCAAAAAATATATGCCCCCTCCTCTTCCTTACTTCAAGGTAAACATCTGCCCTTTACCTCTTCCCCACTTCGCCTCAATATTTTTCGCTTATTTGTGATCCTTTCGCTGACCCAATTATATCGTTACACTCCCGAGATATTTCTCTTTTCGACTGCCACATTTAAATATAAATACCGGGCCCCTCTCAGACGAATTGGACAAGTAACTGTTTTATCAAGTTCACCTTCTGTCTAACAGTTTTATTTGTGGAGGAAACTAGAGTATACATCTGACAACTAGTAACTGTTTTATCAACTTCACCTTCTGTCTAACAGTTTTATTTGTGGAGGAAACTAGAGTATACATCTGACAACTAGTAACTGTTTTATCAACTTCACCTTCTGTCTAACAGTTTTATTTGTGGAGGAAACTAGAGTATACATCTGACAACTAGTAACTGTTTTATCAACTCAAGTTCACTGTCTATATTTATTTTTATTCAACATTTTAGCCACACCAAAAACATTTCAGATTTTTCTTCATAAATATGGTAACTTTCTTTCAAGAATATGAACTTAATAATGAACATAGGATAACATTTTCATTGTTTTCAGAATAAAAATCAACTGAAAAAGTCACTCCAACAGCTTAACATAATGATTCACAGAAGATGGATATCTGGGTGGAAGTAAATCTGTGCAGGTTGTGTTTTTGCATTGTTTATATCTACATCACATTGAACTTCCATTTAATATCAAGAGGGGGTTGGGAATCCCATTCACTGGTAGGGGCGTTGTGGTCGTGATCGTAAGGTAGCTGAATTTAGAACTACCTGTGAAATCAATGCCTATCACCACTAAAGTTGAGAGGTCAAACCCTGTTCATGTACTTGATACAACAATATGTGATAAAGTTAATTGGCAGTTACTTGCAACAGGTCTGTGGTTTTCTCCAGTTTCCTCCACCAATAAAACTGAACGCAACGATACAACTGAAATATTGGTGAAAGTGGCATTAAACACCATAAACCAACCAACCCAATGATTCACTGGCTTAAACACTGTCACATTTTTGTGCCCATCTCAAGACCTGGATTTTCACCTTCATCAATGTTTAAACTTTCTTTTCATAAATGATGTGTAATAATAAAAATCTAATCTTAAGATACAAGTGTAAAATATAATAAATATAAATAGTATTTAGTTGTTATATCTCTGTTTATTATATTCTTATGATGTTTTTTACAATATTTTTGGAATCTTTTGAAGTTAAAAAATGCACATCTCCCCACTTCTGAATTTGGGGATCAAAACATCAAACCAACTTTCTTTCTTATAAAAAATAAAACACAAATCAATATAAAAAAATTACATAGAATGACATCCTTTGTAGGCATATCAATTCATACACTTTTAATGTCCAGATTTATCATACATCATCATTTAAAAAGATAAAATGTCAGGTCTCCAAATAAATCATACAATTATTTGAAAATGTCATTTGTCCATACATACCGGTACACAATATGATGTGTATGTACATGTACCAACTTATTTAAAAAATAAAATTGTCAGGTCTTCAAATATATCAAAGATCATCAAACAATCTTATTTTGTCAGCTGTCCAAATTATTCTACAATTCCATTAAAACATAAAAATGTCAGCTGTCTAAAGTAAATTATTATAAATGTTCATTTAAAAAATAAAAATGTCAGCCATCAAAATTATTATAAAACCACATTTTAAAATGAAAAATGTCAGCTGTCAAATTCAATCGTAACTACTCGGCCATTCTCGTTACCCTGCAAATAACCTCGTTAGCATTAGGCGTATGCATCGCACTACTTTTCACATGTCAGGTACATGAAAGTTTGATAAAGTTATATTTTAAACAATTTTCTATATTTCAATTAAAGTTTTAATTAGTTTTGCATGATTAGATTTTACTTAGTATGTCTTCCATATTGGATTTTCGTGGACTATATTTTTGTGCGGCTTAGCTTAACTTCCGGCAAACAATTCAAGAAGAATTTCTATTATGTACGTACGAGGTTATTTGCAGGGTAGCGAGAATGGCCGAGTAGTTACGATTGCTGTCAAATTATCATACAATTTCATTGAAATAAAATGGCAGTTTCTAAATTATTATAAAGCTCCATTTAATTTAAAAAAATAAAAATGGCAGGTGTCAAAAAGAAAAATGTCAGCTGTCAAATATAAATAATAAAACTTGATTCATTAAAGAAGTTTTACTTTGTGTATTGTTGCTCCTGACTGTTCATTACAACCCACCCATAATTGTCCCCTCATGTCAATGTCAAGTGATAAAGGATATTTAATCCCTGTGTCCTCCATTACTTTACATGTCAATATATCTCCTTATTCAGATAAAACATGGAGGGCATGTGATATACAGTCACACACAATAATGTGTCCTGCTGTTGTTGTTACTACATCATAAGGATCAAATTGTGTAGTAACATTTATCTTAGAATGTCCTGTATATGTCCACCTTAAACCCCCCTCCCACCCTACAACCACCACCCTCCCAGTATGACCTGATGTCCTGTCAACAACAACTATGTCTTTGTTATAATTTGTTGTGATACGTCGTGGTAAAGTAAACAGTCTGTGTTTGTTACTGTCATATTGATAAGTATGTTGTTGTTTACCATCCATACCAAAGATAAGTAGTGCCCTTGTACTTTTGTCTGTAGGTGTGTAGGGACCAGGTTCTCTGACACCTACTATAATATAATTGTCACTAGTCACATGGATTCCCCGGGGTATCAAGGGCGACACTGAGAAGAATGGTTTTATTTCTCCTGACTTTGTCAAGAGTTTTATATCTGAACTGTTACACACAGACAGAAGTAGGTCATTGTTTGATGTCAATGTCATGTCATAGATAAAACAAGAAATCTGCTTTGTGGTTGTAATGTTGTCATTGTCAATGTTTATTTGTCTTATGACTTGTTTATTATAATCATCAACCCATGTTGATTTGTCATCAACAGTAATTATGTTGCTAATATCTGATAAATCTGTAGTGTATGAATTAACAACCTCAAAATCAATGTCTGATTCTACTTGTGGTATTTTCATTTTCTGAAGTGATCCAAATATGTCATTGACTGTTTCTTTCCCATGAATGAAATATTTATTTCAGAAGGAATTTGATTAAAATTCAAGTCTGACATCATTTTCTTAGATTTTGTAGCTGTTGCAAATATTGTACTTCCTTGGATAGATTTCAAAGCTGCCATGATTTCATCTTGGTGGAGTATAATTGTCTTTTCGTTTGGTCGGTCTGCCTTTTTATGTTCAAAAACATTTTTTTCTCAGATTTTCGGTCCAATTCAATTTGTTTTTGCAATTCTATGGAATATTTCCTGACAGAATCTATCATTGCTTGCTCTCTTTCTTTTATTGTTATTATTGTTTCATCAAACACAGACTCATATTTAGTTTCACTGATTTGGAATTCTTCAACTTTTGCCTGACAGAGGGTTAAATCTTTACGATATCTTGCCTCCGCTCCTTTCAGTTCATCCAATTTTTCAGAGAGAATTTTTTCTATGGGTTCAAATTTATGATTGCTATGTTTGAATGAAACACAATCTAGACACACAAGATGATCACAGGTTCTACAGAACAGACATGTCATCTTTGTCAGATGTTCTGTACATCTAATGTTGTCTGTTCTACATCTTGAAATGGTATTTTTAAATCCACAATCTGATGTGGTGTGTTGGTCTGTACTTTATTATGGATTTTTTTACATTTCTCACATAAAATGTTATCACATTGAATGCACCGCCATTTTAAGTTTGTTTCTGTTTCGCAAAGATCGCAAAGTTTTACGATTTGTGCCTTTTTAATAGAACTTGAAAAAGCCATAATAATATAATGTTATAATTCCAATGAACAATTGTTTTAATTAATCCATACAACGTATAAATATTAAATGAAGACCGATAGAGATAATGTCTGTATAAATCTTAACACACTAGAAGAGTTTATTTACTTTCGGGGGGTGATAACTATTTAAATTTGGTAATATGAGACAGGCAACCTGTTTGAAGGACGAAGTCCTAAAATTTCAATAATACGATGATCCGTACACGTTAGCCTCACCGGACGGAATTACGAACAATTTCGATGATATTGACATTTGATAATAAATTTGACCAAATTGATGAAGCTGATTGCATGTTCATATTTCAGATTAAGCACCAATATTCCTTTTGAATCATAGCCCATATATTATTCAATGCATTGTTACGGGTTTTAAACAGATTTTCATGACCCCGTTCTAGTCACTCTGTGACCTAGATCCGGACACAATTTCGAACGACATCATAATAACCTTTCTAGTGTAAATTATTTAATGACAACTGTTAAAATTGAAAGAGCATTCATTCATTTACGTTCACATATCCATTTGTATATAATACACATGAAATAAAAACCTTTCCTTTATTCATACCATAAATGTGTGCCAGTTTCCATTCGGAATTCCTTGGACTCTTCAATGAATAAGGTACATCACGGATTTTGACATTTTGGGATAGATCAAGGTAAGGAAAATGTATTATATTGACTGTTTTTGTTTTAATTTCAATGTGTTCTACATATGCATAGAACCAGAAGATCATATTCTTTCCAATTACAGGCATAAGATAACAAAATATGCGTACCTCAATGAATTTTAGCGATAGATTCCAAGTGCAATTGTCGATCGTTTTCTGTTTACAATTTATATGAAAATCCGTCGTCTGCAACATTCAACAACTGCGCATGAATAATTTTCTCCCAAAACACGAGTAATTTAGGGGGTATCTATTTATAAAAGCATTTGTTTAATTCATGTTTTGAAGGAACAATTAGGAGACGTACTTTTTATTTCGTTCGTAATTGTGTCCGGTGAGGCTATTATCTTTTATTTTGAATGAATTTTGTAGCCGATTTGTTATGGCTCATTTTACCTACTCACTGCAGGCCGCTCTTCCTGTCGGGAGTTTCGTAGAATGAGATTTTTTTATTAGAATTTTATTAAAAGTTTATTTCGATTTTGCATAGAGTAAATAATCAAAGAATTGGGAATTTTTCATTGAAATAGATTTCTTTTGCGTTTCTAAATTATCAATTGATCTATTTTTTTAACTTCCGGTTAGCAGATTTTTGGCTATCAATATAGAAAGAAAAATCGGACACCTTACCGTTAGAAGGACTTCGTCCTTTATTAAATATTTTCTGTCAGAATAATTGTACAGACTCTGAATGAGAATAGGGAGTATATCATATATTATGTATTTCCTATGATTTAAAAAGAATCAATTTCTTAATATTTTGATGTTTTCTTCTGTTTTATAGACTACCATGACCGTTTTAAAAAATAGAACGATCCAATTTAAACTTCCTGGATGTATTAGGGGGAAGGAATACCCTTAGCAAGACTATAGTTATGATTGGTTCGTAAATTTTCCACTTCAACGAGATTTTTAAACTATGTAAAAGTTGATATTTCCACAACCCCATGCAACTTGTTTATTGTTGAAACACATTCTTCTATTATTATGATATAATTTAACATAATAATGTACACAAATGGTCTATATAATCTATAGATACAATGTATGTGTTCATTTTGGACAGTAGTTTAATCAAGGATTGATATCTTACTATATAGATCCTTGGTTTAATATGAATGAGCAACCAATAACTGATTAATTTAGTATGAATGGGTTGGGTTTTAAGGCATACAATGAACAGGTTCCCATTGATTTTGTATCGTTCTAGATAGTCCTATCCGTTTTCAAACAAAAGGCCCCAAAGGTGTCAAAGGGTGTCTCAATAAACAAATGTAAACAATAGAGCCTGCATATTTCAACCAATTTTGAATTTTATTTTATTTTTCACTGATAAAAATGTCTTTATATGTTGTTTTACATTGAATTCATCAGAAAAAGTTTTGTCTGGAGTATTAGAACATATGTGTTGTAATTGTGAGTGAGTGATTGTTGTTTAACCCAGGGCCGGATTAAAGCCAATGTATGCCTTAAGCACATGTCAACCTTAGTGCATCCGCACCTAAACTTTAACCCTGTCTCAGCAATATTTTCAGCCATACATTTTTAAAAAATAGAACAATCCAATTTAAACTTCCTGGGTGTATACGGGGGAATACCCTTAGCTAGATGATAATTTTGATTGGGTCGTAAAATTTCCACTTCAACGGGATTTTTGAACTATGCAAACACTCATATTTCCACAACCTCATGCAACTTGTTTATTGTTGAAACACATTCTTCTTATAATTATGATATAATTTAACATAATAATGTGCAAAAAATGGTCTATAATCTATAGATATGTGTTCATTTTGGATATTAGTTTAATATATGAATCAGTAACCAATGACTGATTAATTTAGTATGAATGGGTTGAGTTTTAAGTCATACAATGAAAAGGTTTCCATTGATTTTATATCGTTCTAGATAGTCCTATCCGTTTTCAAACAAAAGTGTCAAAGGGTGTTTCAATAGACAAATGTAGACATCTGACAATAGAGCCTTCATATTTCAACCAATTTTGAATTTTATTTTATATTTTACTGATAAAAATGTCTTTAAATGTTGTTTTACATTGATTTCATCAGAACAAGTTTTGTCTGGAGTATTGGAACATATGTGTTGTAATTGATTGTTGTTTAACCCAGGGCCGAATTAAAGCCAATTTATGCCCTAAGCACAGGTCAACCTTAGTGTTCCGCACCTAAACTTTAACCCTACCTCAGCAATATTTTCAGCCATATCGTGTCGAGAACAAGTTAATTGTCAATGAGATGATGTTGAGGTTCGCCTTGTACAAGACCAAACATGTTGTAATTGTTAACCGTTTTCGAGATATAAGGAGCCAAAAGGAACCAAGGCCCAATTATAAAAAGAAGTCTTCTAATGTTTTTTTTCTAAATGCCTGACTAAATTTCTTTCTAATATTCTATCTACTGGTGACTTTTGCTGGACAATATAGAATATTGTTTAACTTTGGTATCAGTAAGGCATCGATAAAAGTAATCCTGTGTTTATGTTTTGAGTTCCGTGTTGTGATGTACGTTATGATTTCCACATTAAAGCGATGTTCGGTTCGTCTTTATCTCCAGTTGGTTGTACGTATGTCTTATGTATGTTATTTGTGTTTACGTATATAGTGGTGTCAAACATATATATATTGTGTTGTGTTTTTCATCGTCTTGTGTACCATATTTTCCAGTTTTTCTGGATTATCCTTTTTTTTCCCTCTTCGGTATTCTCTTACGTTTACTAAGATGTTTTATTACGACATGTATTAATTACCGTTAAAGTACACAATATACAAACACATTAGGCCAAGAAAACATATATATATTGTGTTGTGTTTTTCATCGTCTTGTGTACCATATTTTCCAGTTTTTCTGGATTATCCTTTTTTTTCCCTCTTCGGTATTCTCTTACGTTTACTAAGATGTTTTATTACGACATGTATTAATTACCGTTAAAGTACACAATATACAAACACATTAGGCCAAGAAAACATATATATATTGTGTTGTGTTTTTCATCGTCTTGTGTACCATATTTTCCAGTTTTTCTGGATTATCCTTTTTTTTCCCTCTTCGGTATTCTCTTACGTTTACTAAGATGTTTTATTACGACATGTATTAATTACCGTTAAAGTACACAATATACAAACACATTAGGCCAAGAAAAAATACCTGTGTTTCCGCTAACATGCTATAAAATATTAAGGTATGTAGGTAGGAAAAGATTTCATTTTTGAAAATATTTTTAGCTAGTTTCTACAGGGGACAAATTCTGACTTTAATAGTGCTTGTTCAGAAATGAACATAAAACATTAGGGTATGCGCAAAAAATTAGAGTCAGTAGGGTTAGCGGAAACCAAAGATTTGCATACTATACAAATCCTTGCGGAAACACATGTAATTTTTTCCCCCTTAATTAGTGTACAAAGGGAAATAACTCTAGTTAAGTCAATGGTAAAGTATGACAAATCGGTTCTTTTCAACATAAACAAAAACTGCATAATATAACTTATATCAACATTGTTTCAGGTACTCGGGACAGGACCCCTTCCCCTTTATTCAAGCTATGATTTTTTTTTATCGTATCTGTCAGTTATTATTATCAGCAGCTAAGTTAGTAAATCTAATGTATATATTACGGATGAATTTGTTACACACATTTTCATTGGTTATTCAATCATGAATGTCAGCATATATTCGGAAAACAGACAGGGTATATATTTCAGTCTCCCAAAAACGTTTAAAACATGGACGACAAAAATAGAATCACTGAATTAATAGCATAATACGGAATAATACTTGTAGTTTTACCAAATTAAATGCTGTTTTTATCCTCAAAACGGCTGTATGAACAAAAACATATTACAACAGATAATTCCTCACAAATACCAGATCGAATCAGCAAACTCTTATTTTCCACGGCTGTACCATAATAAACGTGAACATCAATAAACAAAACGTTGAGCCTTGAAAACTTTCGACGTCATGGGGCCACACCAAGGTTTTATTTACATGTTGTTAACATTTAAATTATTGAAATTGTTCACAAATCCGTTGTTTTGTTATGTGATATGTTAATGTTATATTTATAAAGTTTATAAAATTTACTACATACGATATTGTGTTGATTTAGAAGAAGAGTTTGAGGATACCAAAGGGGCAATCAGAATCCGTACAGTTGTATATCGTAGAAGAACAGACAACACAATGATAAAAAGAAAAAAGTACAAAAGGACAAACAACGATCAACACACCATAAATATAAAACTAAAGATCTAGTAACACGAACCCCACTGAAAATCGGGGGTGAACTCAGGTGCTCTGGAAGGGTAACAGTTCCTGCTCCACTAATGGCACCCGTCGTGTTAATCTAGTTACAAACCCGGTGATAAGTCATGAACGAGGAAATTTAGTACAACATTTTCCTTCATGAGACACCTCATACATGAAATATGAAGTGAGTGATTGCTGTTTAACGCTAATTCAGCAATTTTTCAGTTATATCATGGAGAGAACAAGTAAATTTTCTATAAGATGATGATGAGGTCCACTTTGTTCTAGACCAACACGCTGAGTTGGATTGCTATAGTGCTAGCTCACAACAGTCCGCGGGTAGACATGTCGCTCCACTCGGACACATTATTCTGATTCTGAGGCAACCAGTCTTTGCTATTTTCCTTATTACTGCGTGCTTAGCGGAGAAACAATAAATATATAGTGTTTGGTGAAATATGACGTAACACATACATTGACGTCATTGTAGTAAGAATGTCAAAGGTACGGAAACATAGGGTCTAACACCGGGAGAGGTGCAAGATATTGAAATCTGTGACACCCGAGGGTACGACTTAAATCTTACCCGAGGGTGTCACAGATTTTACTATATTGCACCTTTTACGGTGTTTGACTCTTTTTCTCACCTCTTTCTACCGTGTCAATGTTTGTTTACTTTTTGTGTAGTGTGGCGCATTAATTTCCGAACCGTATCACAGGACCAAAATGCCACGTAATAAAATAAAACAAGATTTTCAGTTTACAACTATAAAGAGGTTCAAAATAATAAAGTTAACAAACTTGTGATAGATTCTACAATAACAAAATCTTGTATTTAAAATACTGCCAAGACACTATAAATCGACAATTTAATTCAACAATGGAAAACAATTTTGCGGGAAAAACGGCGTGTAACTTGTCTCACCCTGGAACCGGGGTAAGATAGAAAAATCGTTTTCACCTAAATTAGCGGACTACTCTATCCAAGGGGTGAGAAAGGGACATCTAGAAATATGAAAAATGAAAATAAAAGACATAAATATATTTAATTCGGTTGGATTCTATATTAAAGGAAAAAAACAATGGTTAAATCTATCTGTTATTCAACTATCAGACAGGGTATATAATGTGACATTCCCGGCTTAGGATATATATTCCCTTCCGCTGCGCCTCGGGGAATATAGATCCTAAGCCGGGAATGTCACATCATATCAGGGCCTCCAAGAGAAATGTTGCAAAGCGGAATAAGACTGCTTTGGGTCCCGGATACAGGCTGAGACGGCCTTCTTGGTTACAATGTCAATATGAGTG
This sequence comes from Bathymodiolus septemdierum, assembly GCA_963383655.1. Taxonomy (NCBI): domain Eukaryota; kingdom Metazoa; phylum Mollusca; class Bivalvia; order Mytilida; family Modiolidae; genus Bathymodiolus; species Bathymodiolus septemdierum. The sequence continues at coordinate 7,383,721 of OY726525.1, read as the reverse complement.
ATCTAATTGAATTTTATATAATTTTTTTTTTAAACTAAAAAAATAAAAATAAAACGTCTATGGCTAAGGCTATGGGGTCCTTCAGAGATTCACATGCCCCTTCTTGGCATGTACCGGTTGATCCCTCTTCTCATATGCCCTGCATTATATACCTTGTCTGATAGCTGAATAACATACAATAAACATCTAAAATGGTTTGTAAATCAACACTATTTCACACGTTTATAAATTATTCTACTTGTATAGTATCGTTATAACGATCCTACACAGCCCGGTTCTTTCCTCATTCCTGACTTATCACAAGAACGGAGTCATTAGTGGAGTAGGACCTGCTTATCCTTCTGGACCTGAGTTCACCCCGGGCTTTTAGTGGGGCTCATAACAATATTGGGGCCGTCGTGGTCGTGATCGTATGGTAGTGCCTATAAACACTAAGGTATGGTAGTTGGATTTATAACCATCAATGCAATCAGTGCCTATCTACACTAAGGTTGTGAGTTCGAATCCCGCCCAGGCGAGGTGTACTCGGTACAACATTATATGATACAGTTTGTTAGAGACTGGCGACAGGTCGGTGGTATTCTCCACCAACAAAATTGACCGCCACGATATATCTGAAATAATGATGAAAGTGGCGTTAAATACCATAACTATGATAATACTAGTATGCAATTAAATGAAAAACTAAAAATACCACGCTGTTGGAACCGTTCCAAGATCCAACAGCAAATTCGTAGAAAGAGACAAAATGCACGACCGCCCACATTCCTGGCTTGTATTATATAAAAAGACTCGTTCCTGTTTACAAATCTGTTCAAAGAACAAACACATTTATATGATGAAACAAAATAGCATATTTGATGTTCTTTGTGTTTGCTATGATGTCGTAAAACATTAAAACAAACTCATGTTACAGGGAATTAAAATATTGAAATACAATTTAATCCAACTTTAAGTATGTGTCCTGTTGTCTGTGTTTTTAAATTTCCATTATGCTTAGTTTAGTTTAATATTATTTTATTGCAAATAAAACAGCAATGGGCTTGGACAAAAAGTTATTACAACTTATGGACTGGCCTCTCTCTACAAGTAATACATATATAATAATGTCAACAAAAATAGCACATACATAAATATAAATGATATTTAACACAATATAGTGTAACATGGGAAATAAGTTGATGTTGATGTAGACCTGGCGACCGTTTCACAAATAAAGTCGTAAACGTAGACGTAAGTGTACTCTTAAGAGTTAAGACCGTTTCACTAATAGTTAGGATTTACGACTTAAGATAAAAAGTGATCGCAAAGTTAAGAGTGGTGGAAGGTACTCGTAAGTCGTAAATCGTAAACCTATTTTTTGAAGAGAAGAATTGTTATCTGTATTTCTTTAATATGAACATTAATCAAATGAAGCAAGCAATACATATTAGATGCACGCAACATTTTTTATATTTCGAGAGTCATACAAAATCATTAAAACAGCTACATGTTATTGTTTGTTTCAGTGTACTTTCTATCAGTTCTGCATTTACAATATCAACATATTTTATTAACGAGGATACCTGGAAGAAATTTGAAAAAAGAGCTACAAATGTATATCGGGTACATGTACAAATAATGGTTCAAAAATAAAGTTATCTGTTATTTAGAATATATTTAATTTACTCATTACATTTTCTGCATTTTGCAGCATGACTTGACGATGCAATATGGATTATTCACCTCTTTTGTCCGCTTTTAAAATGAAAACAAAAAAATATAAGAATAACATAGATACAAATATATGAAATATAAATTAAAACAAATAATTGTAGCATACATGTATAAGAAAACAAACCCAAAGACAACATATATTTTAGCAGTCCAAATGTTAATATTCATTAGTAGTTGTTATATAACACTCACTTTGAATATAAATCAACAGTACATGCACATCATGTTAAGGTTTAATATTGTAAGATGTGTATTTTTGTTGTTTTATGTGTTGATGAAATATTATCTTGGCTGCGTGAATATAGTGATGTAATAAAACTACCCGAATCCTACTCTCTCTCTCCCCACCCCCCCCCCCCCCCCCCCCCCCACACCGTGGTGGGCGGTGGTTAGAAATTAAGTATTTTCTGGATGGCGAAAGAAGTAAATAAAGAGGTAAAAAAGAAGATGCGGCATCAGCACTAAATGTACAAATAAAAACCACTCATATAAACATAATGAGCAAATAAACAGTCAAGATATAGACAATTCTGAATGTTTTGGTGTACAATTTGTTAAAATCTATCCAGAAATGACTTCACAATAATTTTTTGAAAAAAATATGGTTTTGGTTGATTATATAGGGATTTTTTTTACATGTGGCAATACTTTTGGTCACATGTTGTAGTTTTGAAATATATTAACCAATCACCACAACACACAACAATAATAAAAAGAATAAATGTGAAACAAAAACTTCCACACTGTCGGAGTGATATTAAAATCATATATCAAAATCGTAGAAAAAGGCAAAATGAATACCATTAACATACAAATACATGACCGCTCATTTGCCGTTCTTGGTACACTCACTACAATAAAAATGGCTGAGTTAAGCTAGTTTTATGGGAATTTGAATTTGAATTTTGGTGTCTGACGCCACTTTCAGCAATATTTCAGCTATATCATGGCGACCAGTTTTAGTGGTGGAGGAAGCCGGAATACCCGGAGAGAACCATCGACCCTGGGCAAGCAACTGGTAAACTTTACCACTTCCGGCTATGAGTCGAGTGCACCCTTTTTTGTAATTTACAAAGCTGGGCGCGAAACCACGCCGTATTGGTCATAGGTTTGTATGAGTTGTTAGATCCAACGACCTAGCTCATTGAGCCACCCGGTCCCCTTAGTTTTATGAGACCAAGCTATTATTTTAAGTACGTCTACCTATTCATCCTGTGCCATTAAACGTTAGAGAATACCGAAGGGACATTAAAAAATGGACAATCCAGAGAAACTGGCAACAAACAAAACAAAAACACAACGCAATATGTGTTGGACACCACTATACGCAAACAAACTATTGGATTATATTTTAAACCTTTATGAGAAACTCATTTATGTCAAATTGACAACAAGTACCCTTAATACACAAATACATGGCCGTTCACTTGATATAAGAAAACAAATAATAATTTTCATAAAGAAACATATACTCATCCTTTTCACGCACAAATCAATTCATAACTCCGACAGAAAAGACATAAAATATCGAATGTCTTACCACTTCTTCGTACAACCAATTATCACCAGACAAAGTCATGTCTCGTTCCAATTTACATTTTTTGTATAATTATAATCTTATCATTTACACTGACTGTGGGCATTTTAATGTTACACTGTGGGCTAGGAATACGTAATACAAACACATTTTACACATTTAGATGCCCACAGTCATTGGAAATGATAAGATTATATTTATGCAAAAAATGTAATTTGGAACGAGACATGACTTTGTCTGGTGATAATTGGTTGTACGAAGAAGCTTCTTTGAAAAAATCTGGTTTTTCCTTGCTGAATTCAGCGAGAAAACAATGATGTCAATGTTTACGCAACATCAAAATCAAGCTTAAGTGTAAAAAAAGGATATTTCCGTTCAACATATATATGTTTTAAATTTTCCTGGCGTATAAAGGTATTATATCAGCGGGTGTCTGTAATTTTTTGTCTTCATTAGCAATGTTTACTACCACATATAAACATAAAAACATACATAGAACCCTTCCGGTTTTGACAGTCGATGATCGGAAACGGTAACGTGCCCACAAACTTTACGTAAACACGTCAGTTGCACCGCACAGGTACCCATACTGTGCTGTACTGCACGTGCAGATACCGATTTGAAAACCCCACCAAACTTGAGTTTTGCAAAGGTACAGGTGAACTTATAAAACCCTGTTTCGTCGTTCTTTAATAAATCGACCGGTACAAAATTACAGGTACCATGAAAGAATATTATATGTTATTCAGCTATCAGACAGGGTATATAATGTGACATTCCTGGCTTAGGATCTATATTCCCTAGCCAATCAAAGATGGACAATCTAGAGAAACTGGCAACATAGGCTACACAAGACGAAGAAGACATGAAAAATAAATACGCAACACAATATGCATTGGACACCACAATACACAAAGAAAACACAAATAACGTTAATAGTAAGTAATGTTAGCATTACGTCAATTGATGGCAAAAACATCACATCTTCTGAAAACCTCCTCGGTGACGGTGGTGTAATTCTTATGGTTAGCGTGCTCGCCTCTGTGGTATTATAGTTAGTGTGCTCGCCTATGTGGTATTATGGTTAGTGTGCTCGCCTCTGTGGTATTATGGTTAGCGTGCTCGCCTATGTGGTATTATGGTTAACGTGCTCGCCTATGTGGTATTATGGTTAACGTGCTCGCCTCTGTGGTATTATGGTTAGCGTGCTTGCCTCTGTGGTATTATGGTTAGCGTGCTCGCCTCTATGGTATTATGGTTAGCGTGCTCGCCTATGTGGTATTATGGTTAACGTGCTCGCCTCTGTGGTATTATGGTTAACGTGCTCACCTCTGTGGTATTATGGTTAGTGTGCTCGCCTCTATGGTATTATGGTTAGCGTGCTCGCCTATGTGGTATTATGGTTAACGTGCTCGCCTCTGTGGTATTATGGTTAGCGTGCTCGCCTCTGTAGTATTATGGTTAACGTGCTCGCCTCTGTGGTATTATGGTTAGCGTGCTCGCCTCTGTGGTATTATGGTTAACGTGCTTGCCTCTGTGGTATTATGGTTAACGTGCTTGCCTCTGTGGTATTATGGTTAACGTGCTCGCCTCTGTGGCATTATGGTTAGCGTGCTCGCCTCTGTGGTATTATGGTTAACGTGCTTGCCTCTGTGGTATTATGGTTAACGTGCTCGCCTCTGTGGTATTATGGTTAGCGTGCTCGCCTCTGTGGTATTATGGTTAGTGTGCTCGCCTCTGTGGTATTATGGTTAACGTGCTCGCCTCTGTGGTATTATGGTTAGTGTGCTCGCCTCTGTGGTATTATGGTTAGTGTGCTCGCCTCTGTGGTATTATGATTAACGTACTCGCCTCTGTGGTATTATGGTTAGTGTGCTCGCCTCTGTGGTATTATGGTTAGCGTGTTCGCCTCTGTGGTATTATGGTTAACGTGCTCACCTCTGTGGTATTATGGTTAGCGTGCTCGCCTCTGTGGTATTATGGTTAGCGTGCTCGCCTCTGTGGTATTATGGTTAACGTGCTCACCTCTGTGGTATTATGGTTAGTGTGCTCGCCTCTGTGGTATTATGGTTAGCGTGCTTGTCTCTGTGGTATTATGGTTAACGTGCTCACCTCTGTGGTATTATGGTTAGTGTGCTCGCCTCTGTGGTATTATGGTTAACGTGCTCACCTCTGTGATATTATGGTTAACGTGCTCGCCTCTGTTGTATTATGGTTAACGTGCTCGCCTCTGTGGTATTATGGTTAGTGTGCTCGCCTCTGTGGTATTATGGTTAGCGTGCTTGTCTCTGTGGTATTATGGTTAGCGTGCTCGCCTCTGTGGTATTATGGTTAGCGTGCTCGCCTCTGTGGTATTATGGTTAGTGTGCTCGCCTCTGTGGCATTATGGTTAGCGTGCTCGCCTCTATGGTATTATGGTTAGCGTGCCCGCCTCTGTGGTATTATGGTTAACGTGCTCGCCTCTGTGGTATTATGGTTAGTGTGCTCGCCTCTGTGGTATTATGGTTGGTGTGCTCACCTCTATGGTATTATGGTTAACGTGCTCGCCTCTGTGGTATTATGGTTAATGTGCTCGCCTCTGTGGTATTATGGTTAGTGTGCTCACCTCTATGGTATTATGGTTAACGTGCTCGCCTCTGTGGTATTATGGTTAGTGTGCTCGCCTCTGTGGTATTATGGTTAACGTGCTTGCCTCTGTGGTATTATGGTTAGTGTGCTCGCCTCTGTGGTATTATGGTTAGCGTGCTCGCCTCTGTGGTATTATGGTTAACGTGCTCGCCTCTGTGGTATTATGGTTAGCGTGCTCGCCTCTGTGGTATTATGGTTAGCGTGCTCGCTTCTGTGGTATTATGGTTAACGTGCTCGCCTCTGTGGTATTATGGTTAGCGTGCTCGCCTCTGTGGTATTATGGTTAGTGTGCTCGCCTCTGTGGTATTATGGTTAACGTGCTCACCTCTGTGGTATTATGGTTAGTGTGCTCGCCTCTGTGGTATTATGGTTAGCGTGCTCGCCTCTGGTATTATGGTTAGCGTGCTCGCCTCTGTGGTATTATGGTTAGCGTGCTCGCTTCTGTGGTATTATGGTTAACGTGCTCGCCTCTGTGGTATTATGGTTAGTGTGCTCGCCTCTGTGGTATTATGGTTAGCGTGCTCGCCTCTGGTATTATGGTTAGCGTGCTCGCCTCTGTGGTATTATGGTTAGCGTGCTCGCTTCTGTGGTATTATGGTTAACGTGCTCGCCTCTGTGGTATTATGGTTAGTGTGCTCGCCTCTGTGGTATTATGGTTAGTGTGCTCGCCTCTGTGGTATTATGGTTAACGTGCTCACCTCTGTGGTATTATGGTTAACGTGCTCGCCTCTGTGGTATTATGGTTAGCGTGCTCGCCTCTGTGGTATTATGGTTAGTGTGCTCGCCTCTGTGGTATTATGGTTAGCGTGCTTGCCTCTGTGGTATTATGGTTAGTGTGCTCGCCTCTGTGGTATTATGGTTAGCGTGCTCGCCTCTGTGGTATTATGGTTAACGTGCTCGCCTCTATGGTATTATGGTTAGCGTGCTCGCCTCTGTGGTATTATGGTTAGTGTGCTCGCCTCTGTGGTATTATGGTTAGTGTGCTTGCCTCTGTGGTATTATGGTTAGCGTGCTTGCCTCTGTGGTATTATGGTTAGCGTGCTCGCCTCTGTGGTATTATGGTTAGCGTGCTCGCCTCTGTGGTATTATGGTTAGCGTGCTCGCCTCTGTGGTATTATGGTTAACGTGCTCGCCTCTGTGGTATTATGGTTAGCGTGCTCGCCTCTGTGGTATTATGGTTAGCGTGCTCGCCTCTGTGGTATTATGGTTAGCGTGCTCGCCTCTGTGGTATTATGGTTAGCGTGCTCGCCTCTGTGGTATTATGGTTAACGTGCTCGCCTCTGTGGTATTATGGTTAACGTGCTCGCCTCTGTGGTATTATGGTTAGTGTGTTCGCCACTGTGGCATTATGGTTAGCGTGCTCGCCTCTATGGTATTATGGTTAGCGTGCTCGCCTCTGTGGTATTATGGTTAGCGTGCTCGCCTCTGTGGTATTATGGTTAGCGTGCTCGCCTATGTGGTATTATGGTTAGTGTGCTCGCCTCTATGGTATTATGGTTAGCGTGCTCGCCTCTGTGGTATTATGGTTAGTGTGCTCGCCTCTGTGGTATTATGGTTAGTGTGCTTGCCTCTGTGGTATTATGGTTAGCGTGCTTGCCTCTGTGGTATTATGGTTAGCGTGCTCGCCTCTGTGGTATTATGGTTAGCGTGCTCGCCTCTGTGGTATTATGGTTAGCGTGCTCGCCTCTGTGGTATTATGGTTAGCGTGCTCGCCTCTGTGGTATTATGGTTAACGTGCTCGCCTCTGTGGTATTATGGTTAACGTGCTCGCCTCTGTGGTATTATGGTTAGTGTGTTCGCCACTGTGGCATTATGGTTAGCGTGCTCGCCTCTATGGTATTATGGTTAGCGTGCTCGCCTCTGTGGTATTATGGTTAGCGTGCTCGCCTCTGTGGTATTATGGTTAGCGTGCTCACCTCTGTGGCATTATGGTTAGCGTGCTCGCCTCTATGGTATTATGGTTAGCGTGCTCGCCTCTGTGGTATTATGGTTAACGTGCTCGCCTCTGTGGTATTATGGTTAGTGTGCTCGCCTCTGTGGTATTATGATTAGCGTGCTCGCCTTGGTGGCATTATGGTTAGCGTGCTCGCCTCTGTGGTATTATGGTTAACGTGCTCGCCTCTGTGGTATTATGGTTAACGTGCTCGCCTCTGTGGTATTATGGTTAGCGTGCTCGCCTCTGTGGTATTATGGTTAGCGTGCTCGCCTCTGTGGTATTATGGTTAGTGTGCTCGCCTCTGTGGTATTATGGTTAACGTGCTTGCCTCTGTGGTATTATGGTTAACGTGCTCGCCTCTGTGGTATTATGGTTAGTGTGCTCGCCTCTGTGGTATTATGGCTAGCTTGCTCGCCTCTGTGGTATTATGGTTAACGTGCTCGCCTCTGTGGTATTATGGTTAGTGTGCTCGCCTCTGTGGTATCATGGTTAGCGTGCTCGCCTCTGTGGTATTATGGTTAGTGTGCTCGCCTCTGTGGTATTATGGTTAGCGTGCTTGCCTCTGTGGTATTATGGTTAGCGTGCTCGCCTCTGTGGTATTATGGTTAGCGTGCTCGCCTCTGTGGTATTATGGTTAGCGTGCTCGCCTCTGTGGTATTATGGTTAACGTGCTCGCCTCTGTGGTATTATGGTTAGTGTGCTCGCCTCTGTGGTATTATGATTAGCGTGCTCGCCTTGGTGGCATTATGGTTAGCGTGCTCGCCTCTGTGGTATTATGGTTAACGTGCTCGCCTCTGTGGTATTATGGTTAACGTGCTCGCCTCTGTGGTATTATGGTTAGCGTGCTCGCCTCTGTGGTATTATGGTTAGCGTGCTCGCCTCTGTGGTATTATGGTTAGTGTGCTCGCCTCTGTGGTATTATGGTTAACGTGCTTGCCTCTGTGGTATTATGGTTAACGTGCTCGCCTCTGTGGTATTATGGTTAGTGTGCTCGCCTCTGTGGTATTATGGCTAGCGTGCTCGCCTCTGTGGTATTATGGTTAACGTGCTCGCCTCTGTGGTATTATGGTTAGTGTGCTCGCCTCTGTGGTATTATGGTTAGCGTGCTCGCCTCTGTGGTATTATGGTTAGCGTGCTCGCCTCTGTGGTATTATGGTTAGCGTGCTCGCCTCTGTGGTATTATGGTTAGCGTGCTCGCCTCTGTGGTATTATGGTTAGCGTGCTTGCCTCTGTGGTATTATGGTTAGTGTGCTCGCCTCTGTGGTATTTTGGTTAGCGTGCTCGCCTCTGTGGTATTATGGTTAGCGTGCTCGCCTCTGGTATTATGGTTAGCGTGCTCGCCTCTGTGGTATTATGGTTAGTGTGCTCGCCTCTGTGGTATTATGGTTAACGTGCTCGCCTCTATGGTATTATGGTTAGCGTGCTCGCCTCTGTGGTATTATGGTTAACGTGCTCGCCTCTGTGGTATTATGGTTAACGTGCTCGCCTCTGTGGTATTATGGTTAACGTGCTCGCCTCTGTGGTATTATGGTTAACGTGCTCGCCTCTGTGGTATTATGGTTAGCGTGCTCGCCTCTGTGGTATTATGGTTAGTGTGCTCGCCTCTGTGGCATTATGGTTAGCGTGCTCGCCTCTGTGGTATTATGGTTAGTGTGCTCGCCTCTGTGGTATTATGGTTAACGTGTTGCCTCTATGGTATTATGGTTAGCGTGCTCGCCTCTGTGGTATTATGGTTAACGTGCTCGCCTCTGTGGTATTATGGTTAACGTGCTCGCCTCTGTGGTATTATGGTTAGCGTGCTCGCCTCTGTGGTATTATGGTTAGTGTGCTCGCCTCTGTGGCATTATGGTTAGCGTGCTCGCCTCTGTGGTATTATGGTTAGTGTGCTCGCCTCTGTGGCAATATGGTTAACGTGCTCGCCCCTGTGGCATTATGGTTAACGTGCTCGCCTCTATGGTATTATGGTTAGCGTGCTCGCCTCTGTGGTATTATGGTTAGCGTGCTCGCCTCTGTGGTATTATGGTTAGCGTGCTCGCCTATGTGGTATTATGGTTAGTGTGCTCGCCTATGTGGTATTATGGTTAGCGTGCTCGCCTCTATGGTATTATGATTAGCGTGCTCGCCTTGGTGGCATTATGGCTAGCGTGCTCGCCTATGTGGTATTATGATTAGCGTGCTCGCCTTGGTGGCATTATGGTTAGCGTGCTCGCCTCTGTGGTATTATGGTTAGCATTCTCGCCTCTGTGGTATTATGGTTAGCGTGCTCGCCTCTGTGGTATTATGGTTAGTGTGCTCGCCTCTGTGGTATTATGGTTAGCGTGCTTGTCTCTGTGGTATAATGGTTAACGTGCTCGCCTCTGTGGTATTATGGTTAACGTGCTCGCCTCTGTGGTATTATGGTTAACGTGCTCGCCTCTGTGGTATTATGGTTAGCGTGCTCGCCTCTGTGGTATTATGGTTAGCGTGCTTGTCTCTGTGGTATTATGGTTAGTGTGCTTGCCTCTGTGGTATTATGGTTAGCGTGCTCGCCTCTGTGGTATTATGGTTAGCGTGCTTGCCTCTGTGGTATTATGGTTAACGTGCTCGCCTCTGTGGTATTATGATTAGCGTGCTCGCCTATGTAGTATTATGATTAGCGTGCTTGCCTCTGTGGTATTATGGTTAACTTGCTCGCCTCTGTGGTATTATGGTTAGCGTGCTCGCCTCTGTGGTATTATGGTTAACGTGCTTGCCTCTGTGGTATTATGGTTAACGTGCTCGCCTCTGTGGCATTATGGTTAGTGTGCTCGCCTCTGTGGTATTATGGTTAGCGTGCTTGCCTCTGTGGTATTATGGTTAGTGTGCTCGCCTCTGTGGTATTATGGTTAACGTGCTTGCCTCTGTGGTATTATGGTTAGCGTGCTTGCCTCTGTGGTATTATGGTTAACGTGCTCGCCTCTGTGGTATTATGGTTAGCGTGCTTGCCTCTGTGGTATTATGGTTAACGTGCTCGCCTCTGTGGTATTATGGTTAACGTGCTTGCCTCTGTGGTATTATGGTTAACGTGCTCGCCTCTGTGGTATTATGGTTAACGTGCTCGCCTCTGTGGTATTATGGTTAACGTGCTCGCCTCTGTGGTATTATGGTTAGCGTGCTCGCCTCTATGGTATTATGGTTAGCGTGCTTGTCTCTGTGATATTATGGTTAACGTGCTCACCTCTGTGGTATTATGGTTAACGTGCTCGCCTCTGTGGTATTATGGTTAGCGTGCTTGCCTCTGTGGTATTATGGTTAACGTGCTCGCCTCTGTGGTATTATGGTTAACGTGCTCGCCTCTGTGGTATTATGGTTAGCGTGCTCGCCTCTGTGGTATTATGGTTAGTGTGCTTGTCTCTGTGGTATTATGGTTAGCGTGCTCGCCTCTGTGGTATTATGGTTAACGTGCTCGCCTCTGTGGTATTATGGTTAACGTGCTCGCCTCTGTGGTATTATGGTTAGCGTGCTCGCCTCTGTGGTATTATGGTTAGCGTGCTTCCCTCTGTGGTATTATGGTTAACGTGCTCGCCTCTCTGGTATTATGGTTAGCGTTCTCGCCTCTGTGGTATTATGGTTAGCGTGCTCGCCTCTGTGGTATTATGGTTAGCGTGCTTGCCTCTGTGGTATTATGGTTAACGTGCTCGCCTCTCTGGTATTATGGTTAGCGTTCTCGCCTCTGTGGTATTATGGTTACCGTGCTTGTCTCTGTGGTATTATGGTTAACGTGCTCACCTCTGTGGTACTATGGTTAGCGTGCTCGCCTATGTGGTATTATGGTTAACGTGCTCACCTCTGTGGTATTATGGTTAGTGTGCTCGCCTCTGTGGTATTATGGTTAGCGTGCTTGCCTCTGTGATATTATGGTTAACGTGCTCGCCTCTGTGGTATTATGGTTAGCGTGCTCGCCTCTGTGGTATTATGGTTAGTGTGCTCGCCTCTGTGGTATTATGGTTAACGTGCTCGCCTCTGTGGTATTATGGTTAGTGTGCTCGCCTCTGTGGTATTATGGTTAGTGTGCTCGCCTCTGTGGTATTATGATTAACGTACTCGCCTCTGTGGTATTATGGTTAGTGTGCTCGCCTCTGTGGTATTATGGTTAGCGTGCTCGCCTCTGTGGTATTATGGTTAACGTGCTCACCTCTGTGGTATTATGGTTAGCGTGCTCGCCTCTGTGGTATTATGGTTAGCGTGCTCGCCTCTGTGGTATTATGGTTAACGTGCTCACCTCTGTGGTATTATGGTTAGTGTGCTCGCCTCTGTGGTATTATGGTTAGCGTGCTTGTCTCTGTGGTATTATGGTTAACGTGCTCACCTCTGTGGTATTATGGTTAGTGTGCTCGCCTCTGTGGTATTATGGTTAACGTGCTCACCTCTGTGATATTATGGTTAACGTGCTCGCCTCTGTTGTATTATGGTTAACGTGCTCGCCTCTGTGGTATTATGGTTAGTGTGCTCGCCTCTGTGGTATTATGGTTAGCGTGCTTGTCTCTGTGGTATTATGGTTAGCGTGCTCGGCTCTGTGGTATTATGGTTAACGTGCTCGCCTCTGTGGTATTATGGTTAGTGTGCTCGCCTCTGTGGCATTATGGTTAGCGTGCTCGCCTCTATGGTATTATGGTTAGCGTGCCCGCCTCTGTGGTATTATGGTTAACGTGCTCGCCTCTGTGGTATTATGGTTAGTGTGCTCGCCTCTGTGGTATTATGGTTGGTGTGCTCACCTCTATGGTATTATGGTTAACGTGCTCGCCTCTGTGGTATTATGGTTAATGTGCTCGCCTCTGTGGTATTATGGTTAGTGTGCTCACCTCTATGGTATTATGGTTAACGTGCTCGCCTCTGTGGTATTATGGTTAGTGTGCTCGCCTCTGTGGTATTATGGTTAACGTGCTTGCCTCTGTGGTATTATGGTTAGTGTGCTCGCCTCTGTGGTATTATGGTTAGCGTGCTCGCCTCTGTGGTATTATGGTTAACGTGCTCGCCTCTGTGGTATTATGGTTAGCGTGCTCGCCTCTGTGGTATTATGGTTAGCGTGCTCGCTTCTGTGGTATTATGGTTAACGTGCTCGCCTCTGTGGTATTATGGTTAGCGTGCTCGCCTCTGTGGTATTATGGTTAGTGTGCTCGCCTCTGTGGTATTATGGTTAACGTGCTCACCTCTGTGGTATTATGGTTAGTGTGCTCGCCTCTGTGGTATTATGGTTAGCGTGCTCGCCTCTGGTATTATGGTTAGCGTGCTCGCCTCTGTGGTATTATGGTTAGCGTGCTCGCTTCTGTGGTATTATGGTTAACGTGCTCGCCTCTGTGGTATTATGGTTAGTGTGCTCGCCTCTGTGGTATTATGGTTAGTGTGCTCGCCTCTGTGGTATTATGGTTAGCGTGCTTGCCTCTGTGGTATTATGGTTAGTGTGCTCGCCTCTGTGGTATTATGGTTAGCGTGCTCGCCTCTGTGGTATTATGGTTAACGTGCTCGCCTCTATGGTATTATGGTTAGCGTGCTCGCCTCTGTGGTATTATGGTTAGTGTGCTCGCCTCTGTGGTATTATGGTTAGTGTGCTTGCCTCTGTGGTATTATGGTTAGCGTGCTTGCCTCTGTGGTATTATGGTTAGCGTGCTCGCCTCTGTGGTATTATGGTTAGCGTGCTCGCCTCTGTGGTATTATGGTTAGCGTGCTCGCCTCTGTGGTATTATGGTTAACGTGCTCGCCTCTGTGGTATTATGGTTAGCGTGCTCACCTCTGTGGTATTATGGTTAGCGTGCTCGCCTCTGTGGTATTATGGTTAGCGTGCTCGCCTCTGTGGTATTATGGTTAGCGTGCTCGCCTCTGTGGTATTATGGTTAACGTGCTCGCCTCTGTGGTATTATGGTTAACGTGCTCGCCTCTGTGGTATTATGGTTAGTGTGTTCGCCACTGTGGCATTATGGTTAGCGTGCTCGCCTCTATGGTATTATGGTTAGGGTGCTCGCCTCTGTGGTATTATGGTTAGCGTGCTCGCCTCTGTGGTATTATGGTTAGCGTGCTCGCCTATGTGGTATTATGGTTAGTGTGCTCGCCTATGTGGTATTATGGTTAGCGTGCTCGCCTCTATGGTATTATGATTAGCGTGCTCGCCTTGGTGGCATTATGGCTAGCGTGCTCGCCTATGTGGTATTATGATTAGCGTGCTCGTCTTGGTGGCATTATGGTTAGCGTGCTCGCCTCTGTGGTATTATGGTTAGCGTCCTCGCCTCTGTGGTATTATGGTTAGCGTGCTCGCTTCTGTGGTATTATGGTTAGCGTGCTCGCCTCTGTGGTATTATGGTTAGCGTGCTCGCCTCTGTGGTATTATGGTTAGCGTGCTCGCCTCTGTGGTATTATGGTTAGTGTGCTCGCTTCTGTGGTATTATGGTTAGCGTGCTCGCCTCTATGGTATTATGGTTAGCGTGCTCGCCTCTGTGGCATTATGGTTAGCGTGCTCGCCTCTATGGTATTATGGTTAGCGTGCTCGCCTCTGTGGTATTATGGTTAACGTGCTCGCCTCTGTGGTATTATGGTTAGTGTGCTCGCCTCTGTGGTATTATGATTAGCGTGCTCGCCTTGGTGGCATTATGGTTAGCGTGCTCGCCTCTGTGGTATTATGGTTAACGTGCTCGCCTCTGTGGTATTATGGTTAACGTGCTCGCCTCTGTGGTATTATGGTTAGCGTGCTCGCCTCTGTGGTATTATGGTTAGCGTGCTCGCCTCTGTGGTATTATGGTTAGTGTGCTCGCCTCTGTGGTATTATGGTTAACGTGCTTGCCTCTGTGGTATTATGGTTAACGTGCTCGCCTCTGTGGTATTATGGTTAGTGTGCTCGCCTCTGTGGTATTATGGCTAGCTTGCTCGCCTCTGTGGTATTATGGTTAACGTGCTCGCCTCTGTGGTATTATGGTTAGTGTGCTCGCCTCTGTGGTATCATGGTTAGCGTGCTCGCCTCTGTGGTATTATGGTTAGTGTGCTCGCCTCTGTGGTATTATGGTTAGCGTGCTTGCCTCTGTGGTATTATGGTTAGCGTGCTCGCCTCTGTGGTATTATGGTTAGCGTGCTCGCCTCTGTGGTATTATGGTTAGCGTGCTCGCCTCTGTGGTATTATGGTTAACGTGCTCGCCTCTGTGGTATTATGGTTAGTGTGCTCGCCTCTGTGGTATTATGATTAGCGTGCTCGCCTTGGTGGCATTATGGTTAGCGTGCTCGCCTCTGTGGTATTATGGTTAACGTGCTCGCCTCTGTGGTATTATGGTTAACGTGCTCGCCTCTGTGGTATTATGGTTAGCGTGCTCGCCTCTGTGGTATTATGGTTAGCGTGCTCGCCTCTGTGGTATTATGGTTAGTGTGCTCGCCTCTGTGGTATTATGGTTAACGTGCTTGCCTCTGTGGTATTATGGTTAACGTGCTCGCCTCTGTGGTATTATGGTTAGTGTGCTCGCCTCTGTGGTATTATGGCTAGCGTGCTCGCCTCTGTGGTATTATGGTTAACGTGCTCGCCTCTGTGGTATTATGGTTAGTGTGCTCGCCTCTGTGGTATTATGGTTAGCGTGCTCGCCTCTGTGGTATTATGGTTAGCGTGCTCGCCTCTGTGGTATTATGGTTAGCGTGCTCGCCTCTGTGGTATTATGGTTAGCGTGCTCGCCTCTGTGGTATTATGGTTAGCGTGCTTGCCTCTGTGGTATTATGGTTAGTGTGCTCGCCTCTGTGGTATTATGGTTAGCGTGCTCGCCTCTGTGGTATTATGGTTAGCGTGCTCGCCTCTGGTATTATGGTTAGCGTGCTCGCCTCTGTGGTATTATGGTTAGTGTGCTCGCCTCTGTGGTATTATGGTTAACGTGCTCGCCTCTATGGTATTATGGTTAGCGTGCTCGCCTCTGTGGTATTATGGTTAACGTGCTCGCCTCTGTGGTATTATGGTTAACGTGCTCGCCTCTGTGGTATTATGGTTAACGTGCTCGCCTCTGTGGTATTATGGTTAACGTGCTCGCCTCTGTGGTATTATGGTTAGCGTGCTCGCCTCTGTGGTATTATGGTTAGTGTGCTCGCCTCTGTGGCATTATGGTTAGCGTGCTCGCCTCTGTGGTATTATGGTTAACGTGTTGCCTCTATGGTATTATGGTTAGCGTGCTCGCCTCTGTGGTATTATGGTTAACGTGCTCGCCTCTGTGGTATTATGGTTAACGTGCTCGCCTCTGTGGTATTATGGTTAGCGTGCTCGCCTCTGTGGTATTATGGTTAGTGTGCTCGCCTCTGTGGCATTATGGTTAGCGTGCTCGCCTCTGTGGTATTATGGTTAGTGTGCTCGCCTCTGTGGCAATATGGTTAACGTGCTCGCCCCTGTGGCATTATGGTTAACGTGCTCGCCTCTATGGTATTATGGTTAGCGTGCTCGCCTCTGTGGTATTATGGTTAGCGTGCTCGCCTCTGTGGTATTATGGTTAGCGTGCTCGCCTATGTGGTATTATGGTTAGTGTGCTCGCCTATGTGGTATTATGGTTAGCGTGCTCGCCTCTATGGTATTATGATTAGCGTGCTCGCCTTGGTGGCATTATGGCTAGCGTGCTCGCCTATGTGGTATTATGATTAGCGTGCTCGCCTTGGTGGCATTATGGTTAGCGTGCTCGCCTCTGTGGTATTATGGTTAGCATTCTCGCCTCTGTGGTATTATGGTTAGCGTGCTCGCCTCTGTGGTATTATGGTTAGTGTGCTCGCCTCTGTGGTATTATGGTTAGCGTGCTTGTCTCTGTGGTATAATGGTTAACGTGCTCGCCTCTGTGGTATTATGGTTAACGTGCTCGCCTCTGTGGTATTATGGTTAACGTGCTCGCCTCTGTGGTATTATGGTTAGCGTGCTCGCCTCTGTGGTATTATGGTTAGCGTGCTTGTCTCTGTGGTATTATGGTTAGTGTGCTTGCCTCTGTGGTATTATGGTTAGCGTGCTCGCCTCTGTGGTATTATGGTTAGCGTGCTTGCCTCTGTGGTATTATGGTTAACGTGCTCGCCTCTGTGGTATTATGATTAGCGTGCTCGCCTATGTAGTATTATGATTAGCGTGCTTGCCTCTGTGGTATTATGGTTAACGTGCTCGCCTCTGTGGTATTATGGTTAGCGTGCTCGCCTCTGTGGTATTATGGTTAACGTGCTTGCCTCTGTGGTATTATGGTTAACGTGCTCGCCTCTGTGGCATTATGGTTAGTGTGCTCGCCTCTGTGGTATTATGGTTAGCGTGCTTGCCTCTGTGGTATTATGGTTAGTGTGCTCGCCTCTGTGGTATTATGGTTAACGTGCTTGCCTCTGTGGTATTATGGTTAGCGTGCTTGCCTCTGTGGTATTATGGTTAACGTGCTCGCCTCTGTGGTATTATGGTTAGCGTGCTTGCCTCTGTGGTATTATGGTTAACGTGCTCGCCTCTGTGGTATTATGGTTAACGTGCTTGCCTCTGTGGTATTATGGTTAACGTGCTCGCCTCTGTGGTATTATGGTTAACGTGCTCGCCTCTGTGGTATTATGGTTAACGTGCTCGCCTCTGTGGTATTATGGTTAGCGTGCTCGCCTCTATGGTATTATGGTTAGCGTGCTTGTCTCTGTGATATTATGGTTAACGTGCTCACCTCTGTGGTATTATGGTTAACGTGCTCGCCTCTGTGGTATTATGGTTAGCGTGCTTGCCTCTGTTGTATTATGGTTAACGTGCTCGCCTCTGTGGTATTATGGTTAACGTGCTCGCCTCTGTGGTATTATGGTTAGTGTGCTTGTCTCTGTGGTATTATGGTTAGCGTGCTCGCCTCTGTGGTATTATGGTTAACGTGCTCGCCTCTGTGGTATTATGGTTAACGTGCTCGCCTCTGTGGTATTATGGTTAGCGTGCTCGCCTCTGTGGTATTATGGTTAGCGTGCTTGCCTCTGTGGTATTATGGTTAACGTGCTCGCCTCTCTGGTATTATGGTTAGCGTTCTCGCCTCTGTGGTATTATGGTTAGCGTGCTCGCCTCTGTGGTATTATGGTTAGCGTGCTTGCCTCTGTGGTATTATGGTTAACGTGCTCGCCTCTCTGGTATTATGGTTAGCGTTCTCGCCTCTGTGGTATTATGGTTACCGTGCTTGTCTCTGTGGTATTATGGTTAACGTGCTCACCTCTGTGGTACTATGGTTAGCGTGCTCGCCTATGTGGTATTATGGTTAACGTGCTCACCTCTGTGGTATTATGGTTAGTGTGCTCGCCTCTGTGGTATTATGGTTAGCGTGCTCGCCTCTGTGGTATTATGGTTAACGTGCTCGCCTCTGTGGTATTATGGTTAACGTGCTCGCCTCTGTGGTATTATGGTTAGCGTGCTTGCCTCTGTGGTATTATGGTTAACGTGCTCGCCTCTGTGGTATTATGGTTAGCGTGCTTGCCTCTGTGGTATTATGGTTAGCGTGCTCGCCTCTGTGGTATTATGGTCAACGTGCTTGCCTCTGTGGTATTATGGTTAACGTGATCGCCTCTGTGGCATTATGGTTAGTGTGCTCGCCTCTGTGGTATTATGGTTAGCGTGCTTGCCTCTGTGATATTATGGTTAACGTGCTCGCCTCTGTGGTATTATGGTTAACGTGCTCGCCTCTGTGGTATTATGGTTAGCGTGCTTGCCTCTGTGGTATTATGGTTAGCGTGCTCGCCTCTGTGGTATTATGGTTAACGTGCTTGCCTCTGTGGTATTATGGTTAGCGTGCTCGCCTCTGTGGCATTATGGTTAGTGTGCTCGCCTCTGTGGTATTATGGTTAGCGTGCTTGCCTCTGTGGTATTATGGTTAACGTGCTTGCCTCTGTGGTGTTATGGTTAGCGTGCTTGCCTCTGTGGTATTATGGTTAACGTGCTCGCCTCTGTGGTATTATGGTTAGCGTGCTTGCCTCTGTGGTATTATGGTTAACGTGCTCGCCTCTGTGGTATTATGGTTAACGTGCTTGCCTCTGTGGTATTATGGTTAACGTGCTCGCCTCTGTGGTATTATGGTTAACGTGCTCGCCTCTGTGGTATTATGGTTAACGTGCTCGCCTCTGTGGTATTATGGTTAACGTGCTCGCCTCTGTGGTATTATGGTTAGCGTGCTCGCCTCTGTGGTATTATGATTAGCGTGCTCGCCTCTGTGGTATTATGGTTAGCGTGCTCGCCTATGTGGTATTATGGTTAGTGTGCTCGCCAATGTGGTATTATGGTTAGCGTGCTCGCCTCTATGGTATTATGATTAGCGTGCTCGCCTTGGTGGCATTATGGCTAGCGTGCTCGCCTATGTGGTATTATGATTAGCGTGCTCGCCTTGGTGGCATTATGGTTAGCGTACTCGCCTCTGTGGTATTATGGTTAGCGTGCTCGCCTCTGTGATATTATGGTTAGCGTGCTCGCCTCTGTGGTATTATGGTTAGTGTGCTCGCCTCTGTGGTATTATGGTTAGCGTGCTTGTCTCTGTGGTATTATGGTTAACGTGCTCGCCTCTGTGGTATTATGGTTAACGTGCTCGCCTCTGTGGTATTATGGTTAACGTGCTCGCCTCTGTGGTATTATGGTTAGCGTGCTCGCCTCTGTGGTATTATGGTTAGCGTGCTTGTCTCTGTGGTATTATGGTTAGTGTGCTTGCCTCTGTGGTATTATGGTTAGCGTGCTCGCCTCTGTGGTATTATGGTTAGCGTGCTTGCCCTGTGGTATTATGGTTAACGTGCTCGCCTCTGTGGTATTATGATTAGCGTGCTCGCCTATGTAGTATTATGATTAGCGTGCTTGCCTCTGTGGTATTATGGTTAACGTGCTCGCCTCTGTGGTATTATGGTTAACGTGCTCGCCTCTGTGGTATTATGGTTAGCGTGCTCGCCTCTGTGGTATTATGGTTAGCGTGCTCGCCTATGTGGTATTATGGTTAACGTGCTCACCTCTGTGGTATTATGGTTAGTGTGCTCGCCTCTGTGGTATTATGGTTAGCGTGCTTGCCTCTGTGATATTATGGTTAACGTGCTCGCCTCTGTGGTATTATGGTTAACGTGCTCGCCTCTGTGGTATTATGGTTAACGTGCTCGCCTCTGTGGTATTATGGTTAGCGTGCTTGCCTCTGTGGTATTATGGTTAGCGTGCTCGCCTCTGTGGTATTATGGTTAACGTGCTTGCCTCTGTGGTATTATGGTTAACGTGCTCGCCTCTGTGGCATTATGGTTAGTGTGCTCGCCTCTGTGGTATTATGGTTAGCGTGCTTGCCTCTGTGATATTATGGTTAACGTGCTCGCCTCTGTGGTATTATGGTTAACGTGCTCGCCTCTGTGGTATTATGGTTAGCGTGCTTGCCTCTGTGGTATTATGGTTAGCGTGCTCGCCTCTGTGGTATTATGGTTAACGTGCTTGCCTCTGTGGTATTATGGTTAACGTGCTCGCCTCTGTGGCATTATGGTTAGTGTGCTCGCCTCTGTGGTATTATGGTTAGCGTGCTTGCCTCTGTGGTATTATGGTTAGTGTGCTCGGCTCTGTGGTATTATGGTTAACGTGCTTGCCTCTGTGGTATTATGGTTAGCGTGCTTGCCTCTGTGGTATTATGGTTAACGTGCTCGCCTCTGTGGTATTATGGTTAGCGTGCTTGCCTCTGTGGTATTATGGTTAACGTGCTCGCCTCTGTGGTATTATGGTTAACGTGCTTGCCTCTGTGGTATTATGGTTAACGTGCTCGCCTCTGTGGTATTATGGTTAACGTGCTCGCCTCTGTGGTATTATGGTTAACGTTCTCGCCTCTGTGGTATTATGGTTAACGTGCTCGCCTCTGTGGTATTATGGTTAGCGTGCTCGCCTCTGTGGTATTATGGTTAGTGTGCTCGCCTCTGTGGCATTATGGTTAGCGTGCTCGCCTCTGTGGTATTATGGTTAGTGTGCTCGCCTCTGTTGCAATATGGTTAACGTGCTCGCCTCTGTGGTATTATGGTTAGCGTGCTCGCCTCTGTGGTATTATGGTTAGTGTGCTCGCCCCTGTGGCATTATGGTTAACATGCTCGCCTCTATGGTATTATGGTTAGCGTGCTCGCCTCTGTGGTATTATGGTTAGCGTGCTCGCCTCTGTGGTATTATGGTTAGCGTGCTCGCCTATGTGGTATTATGGTTAGTGTGCTCGCCTATGTGGTATTATGGTTAGCGTGCTCGCCTCTATGGTATTATGATTAGCGTGCTCGCCTTGGTGGCATTATGGCTAGCGTGCTCGCCTATGTGGTATTATGATTAGCGTGCTCGCCTTGGTGGCATTATGGTTAGCGTGCTCGCCTCTGTGGTATTATGGTTAGCGTGCTCGCCTCTGTGGTATTATGGTTAGCGTGCTCGCCTCTGTGGTATTATGGTTAGTGTGCTCGCCTCTGTGGTATTATGGTTAGCGTGCTTGTCTCTGTGGTATTATGGTTAACGTGCTCGCCTCTGTGGTATTATGGTTAACGTGCTCGCCTCTGTGGTATTATGGTTAACGTGCTCGCCTCTGTGGTATTATGGTTAGCGTGCTCGCCTCTGTGGTATTATGGTTAGCGTGCTTGTCTCTGTGTTATTATGGTTAGTGTGCTTGCCTCTGTGGTATTATGGTTAGCGTGCTCGCCTCTGTGGTATTATGGTTAGCGTGCTTGCCTCTGTGGTATTATGGTTAACGTGCTCGCCTCTGTGGTATTATGATTAGCGTGCTCGCCTATGTAGTATTATGATTAGCGTGCTTGCCTCTGTGGTATTATGGTTAGCGTGCTCGCCTATGTGGTATTATGGTTAACGTGCTCACCTCTGTGGTATTATGGTTAGTGTGCTCGCCTCTGTGGTATTATGGTTAGCGTGCTTGCCTCTGTGATATTATGGTTAACGTGCTCGCCTCTGTGGTATTATGGTTAACGTGCTCGCCTCTGTGGTATTATGGTTAACGTGCTCGCCTCTGTGGTATTATGGTTAGCGTGCTTGCCTCTGTGGTATTATGGTTAGCGTGCTCGCCTCTGTGGTATTATGGTTAACGTGCTTGCCTCTGTGGTATTATGGTTAACGTGCTCGCCTCTCTGGCATTATGGTTAGTGTGCTCGCCTCTGTGGTATTATGGTTAGCGTGCTTGCCTCTGTGGTATTATGGTTAGTGTGCTCGCCTCTGTGGTATTATGGTTAACGTGCTTGCCTCTGTGGTATTATGGTTAGCGTGCTTGCCTCTGTGGTATTATGGTTAACGTGCTCGCCTCTGTGGTATTATGGTTAGCGTGCTTGCCTCTGTGGTATTATGGTTAACGTGCTCGCCTCTGTGGTATTATGGTTAACGTGCTTGCCTCTGTGGTATTATGGTTAACGTGCTCGCCTCTGTGGTATTATGGTTAACGTGCTCGCCTCTGTGGTATTATGGTTAACGTGCTCGCCTCTGTGGTATTATGGTTAGCGTGCTCGCCTCTGTGGTATTATGGTTAGCGTGCTTGTCTCTGTGATATTATGGTTAACGTGCTCACCTCTGTGGTATTATGGTTAACGTGCTCGCCTCTGTGGTATTATGGTTAGCGTGCTTGCCTCTGTGGTATTATGGTTAACGTGCTCGCCTCTGTGGTATTATGGTTAACGTGCTCGCCTCTGTGGTATTATGGTTAGCGTGCTCGCCTCTGTGGTATTATGGTTAGTGTGCTTGTCTCTGTGGCATTATGGTTAGCGTGCTCGCCTCTGTGGTATTATGGTTAACGTGCTCGCCTCTGTGGTATTATGGTTAACGTGCTCGCCTCTGTGGTATTATGGTTAGCGTGCTCGCCTCTGTGGTATTATGGTTAGTGTGCTTGTCTCTGTGGTATTATGGTTAGCGTGCTCGCCTCTGTGGTATTATGGTTAGCGTGCTCGCCTCTGTGGTATTATGGTTAACGTGCTCGCCTCTGTGGTATTATGGTTAACGTGCTCGCCTCTGTGGTATTATGGTTAGCGTGCTCGCCTCTGTGGTATTATGGTTAGCGTGCTTGCCTCTGTGGTATTATGGTTAACGTGCTCGCCTCTCTGGTATTATGGTTAGCGTGCTCGCCTCTGTGGTATTATGGTTAACGTGCTCGCCTCTGTGGTATTATGGTTAACGTGCTCGCCTCTATGGTATTATGGTTAACGTGCTTGCCTCTGTGGTATTATGGTTAACGTGCTCGCCTCTGTGGTATTATGGTTAACGTGCTTGCCTCTGTGGTATTATGGTTAGCGTGCCCGCCTCTGTGGTATTATGGTTAACGTGCTCGCCTCTGTGGTATTATGGTTAACGTGCTCGCCTCTGTGGTATTATGGTTAACGTGCTCGCCTCTGTGGTATTATGGTTAGCGTGCTCGCCTATGTGGTATTATGGTTAACGTGCTCACCTCTGTGGTATTATGGTTAGTGTGCTCGCCTCTGTGGTATTATGGTTAGCGTGCTTGCCTCTGTGATATTATGGTTAACGTGCTCGCCTCTGTGGTATTATGGTTAACGTGCTCGCCTCTGTGGTATTATGGTTAACGTGCTCGCCTCTGTGGTATTATGGTTAGCGTGCTTGCCTCTGTGGTATTATGGTTAGCGTGCTCGCCTCTGTGGTATTATGGTTAACGTGCTTGCCTCTGTGGTATTATGGTTAACGTGCTCGCCTCTGTGGTATTATGGTTAGTGTGCTCGCCTCTGTGGTATTATGGTTAGCGTGCTTGCCTCTGTGGTATTATGGTTAGTGTGCTCGCCTCTGTGGTATTATGGTTAACGTGCTTGCCTCTGTGGTATTATGGTTAGCGTGCTTGCCTCTGTGGTATTATGGTTAACGTGCTCGCCTCTGTGGTATTATGGTTAGCGTGCTTGCCTCTGTGGTATTATGGTTAACGTGCTCGCCTCTGTGATATTATGGTTAACGTGCTTGCCTCTGTGGTATTATGGTTAACGTGCTCGCCTCTGTGGTATTATGGTTAACGTGCTCGCCTCTGTGGTATTATGGTTAACGTGCTCGCCTCTGTGGTATTATGGTTAGCGTGCTCGCCTCTGTGGTATTATGGTTAGCGTGCTTGTCTCTGTGATATTATGGTTAACGTGCTCACCTCTGTGGTATTATGGTTAACGTGCTCGCCTCTGTGGTATTATGGTTAGCGTGCTTGCCTCTGTGGTATTATGGTTAACGTGCTCGCCTCTGTGGTATTATGGTTAACGTGCTTGCCTCTGTGGTATTATGGTTAGCGTGCTCGCCTCTGTGGTATTATGGTTAGTGTGCTTGTCTCTGTGGTATTATGGTTAGCGTGCTCGCCTCTGTGGTATTATGGTTAGCGTGCTCGCCTCTGTGGTATTATGGTTAGTGTGCTTGCCTCTGTGGTATTATGGTTAGCGTGGTCGCCTATGTAGTATTATGGTTAACGTGCTCGCCTCTGTGGTATTATGGTTAGCGTGCTTGCCTCTGTGGTATTATGGTTAGCGTGCTCGCCTCTGTGGTATTA
The DNA here is from genome assembly GCA_963383655.1 of Bathymodiolus septemdierum. Taxonomy (NCBI): domain Eukaryota; kingdom Metazoa; phylum Mollusca; class Bivalvia; order Mytilida; family Modiolidae; genus Bathymodiolus; species Bathymodiolus septemdierum. The sequence goes on along the minus strand of OY726525.1, from coordinate 7,359,477 downwards.
TGGTTAGCGTGCTCGCCTCTGTGGTATTATGGTTAACGTGCTCGCCTCTGTGGTATTATGGTTAGCGTGCTCGCCTCTGTGGTATTATGGTTAGCGTGCTCGCCTCTGTGGTATTATGGTTAACGTGCTCGCCTCTGTGGTATTATGGTTAACGTGCTCGCCTCTATGGTATTATGGTTAACGTGCTTGCCTCTGTGGTATTATGGTTAACGTGCTCGCCTCTGTGGTATTATGGTTAGCGTGCCCGCCTCTGTGGTATTATGGTTAACGTGCTCGCCTCTGTGGTATTATGGTTAACGTGCTCGCCTCTGTGGTATTATGGTTAACGTGCTCGCCTCTGTGGTATTATGGTTAACGTGCTCGCCTCTGTGGTATTATGGTTAGCGTGCTCGCCTCTGTGGTATTATGGTTAACGTGCTCGCCTCTGTGGTATTATGGTTAGCGTGCTCGCCTCTGTGGTATTATGGTTAGTGTGCTTGCCTCTGTGGTATTATGGTTAGCGTGGTCGCCTCTGTGGTATTATGGTTAGCGTGCTCGCCTCTGTGGTATTATGGTTAACGTGCTCGCCTCTGTGGTATTATGGTTAGCGTGCTCGCCTCTGTGGTATTATGGTTAGCGTGCTCGCCTCTGTAGTATTATGGTTAACGTGCTCGCCTCTGTGGTATTATGGTTAGCGTGCTCGCCTCTGTGGTATTATGGTTAGCGTGCTCGCCTCTGTGGTATTATGGTTAACGTGCTCGCCTCTGTGGTATTATGGTTAGTGTGCTCGCCTCTGTGGTATTATGGTTAGTGTGCTCACCTCTGTGGTATTATGGTTAACGTGCTCGCCTCTGTGGTATTATGGTTAGTGTGCTTGCCTCTGTGGTATTATGGTTAGTGTGGTCGCATCTGTGGTGTACTGGTTAGCATGCTCGTTTCGAGTGTGGTAGATCATGGGTTCGACCCCCGATCAGGTCAAGTCAAAGACTTTTATGTGTATGCTTTGTAGATCGTTGTTTGTCCTTTTGTCCTTTTTCTTTTGGCCATTGTGTTGTCTGTCATTCTTCGATTTACGGATTCTGATTACTCATTTCGTACTTTCAAACTCTTCTATAAAATTGATATTAGTTGCTTCTCCGTTAAGTATGCAGCGTTAAGAAGAAAGAGCAAAGATTGGTTGTTCCGAAATCAAGATAATTGGGAATGCAGCAACCTGTGTGCTTGTAGGCTGTTGTTTCAGTGAGCTAACACAATGAGGATTCAACCAATGGTGTTGGTCTAGTACAAAGTGGACATAATCATCTGGTCGAATGAAACTCGACGTGATATAGCTGACAAATGACTGATTCGACCTTCCCCAACAATTGTATAAGGACTGAAAAGATACAATGTCAATATAGAGGGACCGGGCGTGGGTTCGCGCACGGCTTTGTAAATTACAAAAAGGCCGCACTCGCCTCGCAACAGCAAGTGAAAATGCTTACCAGTTGCTTGCCCATGGTCGGTGGTGCTCTCTGGGTACACCAATAACCGTCCTGTCTCAAGTCACTGAACAACTTTCTAATATAATGTTGTATCGAGTGCACCTGATCACGTACGAGAATCAAACTCGCAAATAAAGTGGTGTTACTGGTTGTATATGTGTTGGCTTAAATACGATCATACGATCAATGCCCCAGCAAACTATATACATATTACCATAGTGTGTGGGTTATTTCGGACCATATTTTTTGATTGATTTGATTTGAGTTTTGGTGCTTAACGCCACTTTCAGCAATATTTCAGCTATATCATGGCGACCAGTTATTGGTGGAGGAAACCGCAGTACTCGGAGAAAAGCACCGACTTGAAGCAAGTCACTGACAAACTTTATCACACAATGCTGTATTCAGTACACCTCATCGTGAGTGGAAATCGAACTCATAAGGTAAAGGTGACGTCAAACGTTCGTAAATCTGATATATCTTGCATGATCTTATAATTTCACTAAGAGAGGAGGTGAACCCCACCACTTTTTATTTAAGGTTCTATACCAAGCCAGGAGAGCGGAGGGTCATGTATATGTGTGTTAAGGTTTTATGCCAAGCCAGGAGAGTGGAGGGTCTATTCCAAGCCAGGAGAGCGGAGGGTCTATACCAAGCCAGGAGAGTGGAGGGTCTATACCAAGCCAGGAGATCGGAGGGTCTATACCAAGCCAGGAGAGCGGAGGGTCTATGCTAAGCCAGGAGAGCGGAGGGTCATGTATAATATGTGTGTTAAGGTTTTATGCCAAGCCAGGAGAGCGGAGGATCTATACCAAGCCAGGAGAGCGGAGGGTCATGTGTGTTAGGAATATAGATTTCCTTCTGTTTCTACTATTGTCCTATTAGGTTTTGGAACCATTCTGATAGTGTACACTATTTGTTATTGTTTATCATTTTGTTTATATCAAACTATTGCTCCATGCCTAATATATCATATGATTTTGATTCATACGTTTTTACGTGTCTTTATATGATTTATTTTCTTTATGGCGAGTAAGATGAAAATATATCTTATTTTAATTGATTGGTTGGTTGGTTGATTTTATGGTGTTTAACGCCACTTTCAACAATAATTCAGTTATATCGTGGGGTTCAGTTTAATTGGTGGAGGAAACCAGAGTACCCGGAGAGAACCACCGACCTGTCGCAAGTCACTGACAAACTTTATCACATAATGTTGTACACCTCGCCCTGTTCGGGATTCGAACTCACAACATCAGTAGTGGTAGGCACTGAATGCATAGGTAGTTGTAAATTCAACTACCATCTGATCACGGCGTCCCAGGCTCTATTTTAATTGAACTATATATTTCTCATATAAATCTGTACAAATGTTTAATGTTGTAGGTGAATGTTTTATTTGCTATAACTTCATCCTCTGATATTCTACAAGGTTCAAATATCTACAAATTATATTTAAATTCTAAAAACGGCTAGGCCTACCACATCGCCCGTCATACGGGGAATAACTCCAGTAAAAAAATGTGCAAAATGTATAATTTTAAAATCAAATGGGGAATGAACAAATATTTATCTTAGAATATTGTTTGTTACTGTTTGCTTAAGAGATAGAATGAAATCATGCGAAATACATTTAAAATTTAATTAAATGTACATTTATAATCCTAAGACTTGACAGTATTACGCCAAAGTTTACAGTGTTACGTCAAAGTTTACACCATTACGTTCAGGTTTACAGTATAACGTCAAAGTTTACAGTATTACGTCAAAGTTTACAGTATAACGTCAAGGTTTACAGTATTACGTCAAGGTTTACAGTATTACGTCAAAGTTTACTGTATTACGTCAAAGCTTACAGTACTACGTCAAAGTTTACAGTAACACGTCAAGGTTTACAGTATTACGTCAAAGTTTACAGTATTACGTCAAAGTTTACAGTATTACGTCAAAGCTTACAGTACTAGGTCAAAGTTTACAGTATAACGTCAAAGTTTACAGTACTACGTCAAGGTTTACAGTATTACGTCAAAGTGTACAGTACTACGTCAAAGTTTACAGTATTACGTCAAGGTTTACAGTATTACGTCAAGGCTTACTGTATTACGTCAAGGTTGACAGTATTACGTCAAAGTTTACAGTATTAGGTCAAAGTTTACAGTATAACCTCAAGATTTACAGTATTACGTCTAAGTTTACAGTACTTCGTCAAGGTTTACAGTACTACGTCAAGGTTTACAGTATTACGTCAAGGTTTACAGCATTACGTCAAGGTTTACAGTACTACGTCAAGGTTTACAGTATTACGTCAAGGTTTACAGTATTACGTCAATGTTTACAGTATTACGTCAAGGTTTACAGTATTACGTCAATGTTTACAGTATTACGTCAATGTTTACAGTATTACGTCTAAGTTTACAGTACTTCGTCAAGGTTTACAGTACTACGTCAAGGTTTACAGTATTACGTCAAGGTTTACAGCATTACGTCAAGGTTTACAGTACTACGTCAATGTTTACAGTATTACGTCAAGGTTTACAGTATTACGTCAAGGTTTACAGTATTACGTCAAGGTTTACAGTATTACGTCAATGTTTACAGTATTACGTCAAAGTTTACAGTATTACGTCAAGGTTTACAGTATTACCAAGGTTTACAGCATTACGTCAGTTTACAGCATTACGTCAAGGTTTACAGTATTACGTCAAGGTTTACAGTATTACGTCAAGGTTTACAGTATTACGTCAAGGTTTACAGCATTACGTCAAGGTTTACAGCATTACGTCAAGGTTTACAGTATTACGTCAAGGTTTACAGTATTACGTCAAGGTTTACAGTATTACGTCAATGTTTACAGTATTACGTCAAAGTTTACAGTATTACGTCAAGGTTTACAGTATTACCAAGGTTTACAGCATTACGTCAAGGTTTACAGCATTACGTCAAGGTTTACAGTATTACGTCAAGGCTTACAGCATTACGTCAAGTTTTACAGCATTACGTCAAGGTTTACAGCATTACGTCAAGGTTTACAGCATTACGTCAAGGTTTAAAGTATTACGTCAAGGTTTACAGTATTACGTCAAGGCTTACAGCATTACGTCAAGGTTTACAGCATTACGTCAAGATTTACAGTATTACGTCAAGGTTTACAGCATTACGTCAAGATTTACAGCATTACGTCAAGGTTTACAGCATTACGTCAAGGTTTACAGCATTACGTCAAGATTTACAGTATTACGTCAAGGTTTACAGTATTACGTCAAGATTTACAGCATTACGTCAAGGTTTACAGCATTACGTCAAGGTTTACAGCATTACGTCAAGATTTACAGTATTACGTCAAGGTTTACAGTATTACGTCAAAGCTTACAGCATTACGTCAAGGTTTACAGTATTACATCAAGGTTTACAGTATTACGTCAAAGTTTACAGTACTTCGTCAAAGTTTACAGTACTACGTCAAAGCTTACAGTATTACGTCAAGGTTTACAGTATTACGTCAAAGTTTACTGTATTACGTGAAAGTTTACAGTATTACGTCAAAGCTTACAGTACTAGGTCAAAGTTTACGGTATTACGTCAAAGTTTACAGTACTATGTCAAAGTTTACAGTACTAGATCAAAGTTTACAGTATTACATCAAAGTTTACAGTATTACGCTAAGGTTTACAGTATTACGTCAAAGCTTACAGTATTACGTCAATGTTTACAGCATTACGTTAAGGTTTACAGTATAACGTCAAGGTTTACAGTATTACGTCAAAGTTTACAGCATTACGTCAAGGTTTACAGCATTACGTCAAGGTTTACAGTATTACGTCAAGGTTTACAGTATTACGTCAAAGCTTACTGTATTACGTCAAAGCTTACAGTATTACGTCAAGGTTTACAGTATTACGTCAAGGTTTACAGCATTACGTCAAGGTTTACAGTATTACGTCAAAGTTTACTGTATTACGTCAAAGCTTACAGTATTACGTCAAGATTTACAGCATTACGTCAAGGTTTACAGCATTACGTCAAGGTTTACAGTACTACGTCAAGGTTTACTGTATTACGTCAAGGTTTACAGTATTACGTCAAGGTTTACAGTATTACGTCAAAGTTTACTGTATTACGTCAAGGTTTACAGTATTACGTCAAAGCTTACAGTATTACGTCAAGGTTTACAGTATTACGTCAAGGTTTACAGCATTACGTCAAGGTTTACAGTATTACGTCAAGGTTTACAGTATTACGTCAAAGTTTACTGTATTACGTCAAAGCTTACAGTATTACGTCAAGGTTTACAGTATTACGTCAAAGCTTACAGTATTACGTCAAGGTTTACAGTATTACGTCAAGGTTTACAGTATTACGTCAAAGTTTACTGTATTACGTCAAGGTTTACAGTATTACGTCAAAGCTTACAGTATTACGTCAAGGTTTACAGTATTACGTCAAGGTTTACAGCAACACGTCAAGGTTTACAGTATTACGTCAAGGTTTACAGTATTACGTCAAAGTTTACTGTATTACGTCAAGGTTTACAGTATTACGTCAAAGCTTACAGTATTACGTCAAGGTTTACAGTATTACGTCAAGGTTTACAGTATTACGTCAAAGTTTACAGCATTACGTCAAGGCTTACAGCATTACGTCAAGGTTTACAGTATTACGTCAAGGTTTACAGTATTACGTCAAAGTTTACAGTACTACGTCAAGGTTTACAGTATTACGTCAAGGTTTACAGTATTACGTCAAGGTTTACAGTATTACGTCAAAGTTTACAGTACTACGTCAAGGTTTACAGTATTACGTCAAGGTTTACAGTATTACGTCAAGGTTTACAGTATTACGTCAAAGTTTACTGTATTACGTCAAAGTTTACAGTATTACGTCAAGGTTTACAGTATTACGTCAAGGTTTACAGTATTACGTCAAAGTTTACAGTATTACGTCAAGGTTTACAGTATTGCGTCAAGGTTTACAGTATAACGTCAAAGTTTACAGTATTACGTCAAGGTTTACAGTATTACGTCAAGGTTTACAGTATTACGTCAAAGTTTACTGTATTACGTCAAGGTTTACAGTATTGCGTCAAGGTTTACAGTATTACGTCAAAGTTTACAGTATTACGTCAAGGTTTACAGTATTACGTCAAAGTTTACAGTATTACGTCAAGGTTTACAGTATTACGTCAAAGTTTACAGTATTACGTCAAGGTTTACAGTATTGCGTCAAGGTTTACAGTATTACGTCAAAGTTTACAGTATTACGTCAAGGTTTACAGTATTACGTCAAAGTTTACAGTATTACGTCAAAGTTTACAGTATTACGTCAAGGTTTACAGTATTGCGTCAAGGTTTACAGTATAACGTCAAAGTTTACAAGGCAAGCATGCATTTGATAAATTAACATTTAGATAGAGTTAATTGCTTTGCAGGTGTCGTGTCTCCTCGGTGGTTGTGACTTTTAAATAAAAAGACTAATGAACTATCTCTGCGTCGATGGACTATTTATAAGCTTCCTGAGAAATTATCCCCATGTAGTCAGTGCTTCGGAACTGCCATGGTTAATGAGATATATTTATACATTGTGTATTTGTAAATAAACATTAAAGAAACGAAATGGGCAATCGAGAATGGACCAATCACTAGAGATACAGGAAAGAAAAAACAACAAAACAAACAAACAAGTGTATGTGGTTCTTATCAGACATACACGTGTTACTCATAAGTCAATTTATAAATACCTAAATAATGTAATTACATATATGTATTATTAAAATTATTGTCAATATCCTCCAGACATACTTAACATTAGCCTATTTTGGCACTTTGGTTTTCTTTCTCCCAAGAACCATTTGATTATTTGGCTTTTTAATCTTTTAAATATGAACATTATTTCAGAAACGATTCGTGTGCATTTAATTAGATATTACTTGTTCTGTTTTTTTACTACAACATAGTTTAAAATTAATACACACAAAGAAAGACAACTCTAACACAGAATGGTGAATGAAACTCCGTATTTGTTTGCAGAACAGTAATTTTGTTTTGATTATAGTATCACGATTATTACAATCTAACCTGTATTAAGAGATCACCTTTGGAACAAAGAACAGCTGACCTCTTAAAAGAGGTTAAATTCATATGAAGTTTTCCATGACCGGACAAGAAAAAAGGTGGCTTTTGAATGCAGGTGACTGCTTAATAGAGGTAACCACATGGACAGTTGTGACTGTATTTTCTATATGAGAATCATTTTATAGACTTGTCTTTTGTACTTAGCCTCTCACAAAAGAAAAAGTTCGGTGAGTTCGATTTGAATATTGAGCTTGTATTTCCAATCGTATATGAATCGATTCAAATTAATTTATTTTAATTCCAGGAAAGTGAGCAGTCATACATGTGTGTGTTAGGGGCCATACATGTGTGTGTTAGGGGTCATACATGTGTGTGTTAGGGGTCATACATGTGTGTGTTAGGGAGCAGTCATACATGTGTGTTAGGGAGCAGTCATACATGTGTGTTAGGGAGCAGTCATACATGTGTGTGTTAGGGGTCATACATGTGTGTGTTAGGGAGCAGTCATACATGTGTGTTAGGGAGCTGTCATACATGTGTGTGTTAGGGAGCAGTCATACATATGTGTGTTAGGGGTCATACATGTGTGTGTGCTAGGGAGCAGTCATACATGTGTGTGTTAGGGAGTAGTCATACATGTGTGTGTTACGGAGCAGTCATACATGTGTGTGTAAGGGAGCAGTCATACATGTGTGTGTTAGGGAGCAGTCATACATATGTGTGTTAGGGGTCATACATGTGTGTGTGCTAGGGAGCAGTCATACATGTGTGTTAGGAAGTAGTCATACATGTGTGTGTTACGAAGCAGTTATACATGTGTGTGTTAGGGAGCAGTCATACATGTGTGTGTTAGGGAGCAGTCATACATATGTGTGTTAGGGGTCATACATGTGTGTGTTAGGGGTCATACATGTTTGTGTTAGGAAACAGTCATACATGTGTGTGATAAGAAGCAGTCATACATGTATGTGTTGGGGAGTAGTCATACATGTGTGTGTTAGGGAGCTGTCATACATGTGTGTGTTAGGGAGCAGTCATACATGTGTGTGTTAGGGAGCTGTCATACATGTGTGTGTTAGGGAGCAGTCATACATATGTGTGTTAGGGGTCATACATGTGTGTGTTAGGGAGCAGTCATACATGTGTGTGCTAAGGAGCAGTCATACATGTGTGTGTTAGGGAGTAGTCATACATGTGTGTGTTACGGAGCAGTCATACATGTGTGTGTTAGGGAGCAGTCATACATGTGTGTGCTAGGGAGCAGTCATACATGTGTGCTAAGGAGCAGTCATGTGTGTTAGGGAGCAGTCAAACATGTGTGTATTAGGGAGCAGATATACATGTGTGTGTTATGGAGCAGTCATACATGTGTGTTAGGGAGCAGTCATATATGTGTGTGTTAGGGAGCAGTCATATATGTGTGTGTTATGGAGCAGTCATACATGTGTGTGTTAGGGAGCAGTCATACATGTGTGTGCTAGGGAGCAGTCATACATGTGTGTGTTAGGGAGCTGTCATATATATGTGTGCTAGGTAGCAATCATACATGTGCGTGTCTTAGGTAGCAGTCATGTGTGTGTTAGGGTGCAGTCATACATGTGTGGGTTAGGGAGCAGTCATACATGTGTGCTAGAGAGTAGTCATGCATGTGTTTGTTCGGGAGCTGTCATACATGTGTGTGTTAGGGAGCAGTCATACCTGTGTGTGTTAGGGAGCAGTCATACCTGTGTGCGTTAGGGAACAGTTATGTGTGTGCTAGGGAGCAGTCATACATGTGTGTACTAGGGAACAGTCATACATGTGTGTGTTAGGGAGCAGTCATACATGTTTGCGTTAGGGAGCAGTCAAACATGTGTGTGTTAGGGAGCAGTCATACATGTGTGTGGTAGGGAGCAGTCATGCATGTGTGTGTAAGGGAGCAGTCATACATGTGTGTGTTAGGGAGCAGTCATGTGTGTTAGGGAGCAGTCATGTGTGTTAGGGAGCAGTCATACATGTGTGTATTAGGGAGCAGACATACATGTGTGTGTTAGGGAGCAGTCATACATGTGTGTGTTAGGGAGCTGTCATACATGTGTGTGTTAGGGAGCAGTCATACATGTGTGTGGTAGGGAGCAGTCATACGTGTGTGTGCTACGGAGCAGTCATACATGTGTGTGTTAGGGAGCAGTCATACATGTGTGTGCTACGAAGCAGTCATACATGTGTGTGTTAGGGAGCAGTCATACATGTGTGTGTTAGGGGTCATACATGTGTGTGTTAGTGGTCATCCATGTGTGTGCTACAGAGGAGTCATACATGTGTGTGTTAGGGGTCATACATGTGTGTGCTTTGCCTCTTTCTATGACTTTGGCACACTGTATTCTATATGTTGTGTGTTTTGATTTTTATTCTATTCCTAACTAGATATTAAAGTCTGTAGCGATATGATTTTCTAGTACACACTAAAGATAAATAATTATGGATAAAAACGGCCATCGACCATGACATTCTGCATGCAAAATAAAAACAGTATTAATATATTGTTTGTAACCTTGGTCTCATCATTATAATACCTGAAATTCCTTCAATGTGGCGTTAAACAACAACAATGAATCAATTATTCTAGTATTAATCTAAGAGTTATATGATATACTAATATTTTTTGTAAATAAATTCTGGTATATCATGATGAACCTCTTGTAATGAAATTAAAAGATAACAATCTTAAACATCATAACACTTATAATAAAAGGCCACTTGACATGGAATTAAAACGATGGCTGAAAATTCAATTTTAGCGTTGGAAATCTTAACATTGGCGAGAAGTACTCTATTTATCTATCAATAAAGTGTTTCAATTGATGTGTATTTTTTTCTCTCGGAAAATTGCAATTACCAAATCCAATTTTTCAAAATCAAGGCTTTGAATGAGGAGATAACTGCATTGTATTTGAAAATTTCACGGCATCAATTGGAGATTTGATGGTCTTAAATTGAGTTCACTGGCCACACAATGGCACAAAATAAATGCAGAAGACAACAATAAAATCTTTGTTGTCACTCGAAAATCTATATATTTAATAAAATGACAATAAAAAAAATACCACGTCGTCGGAACAGTAGAAAAATTGTACCAACACAGAAATACATGACAGCTCATTATCCTGGCTTGATGCAACATGTCAGCTCATTATTCTGGCTTGATACAACATGTCAGCTCATTATTCTGGCTTGATACAACATGTCAGCTCATTATCCTTGCTTGATACAACATGCCAGCTCATTATCCTGGCTTGATACAACATGTCAGCTCATTATTCTGGCTTGATACAACATGTCAGCTCATTATCCTGGCTTGATACAACATGTCAGCTAATTATCCTGGCTTGATAAAACATGACAGCTCATTATCCTGGCTTGATACAACATGTCAGCTCATTATCCTGGCTTGATGCAACATGTCAGCTCATTATCCTGGCTTGATACAACATGTCAGCTCATTATCCTGGCTTGATACAACATGTCACCTCATTATCCTGGCTTGATACAACATGTCAGCTCATTATCCTGGCTTGATACAACATGACAGCTCATTATCCTGGCTTGATACAACATGACAGCTCATTATCCTGGCTTGATACAAAATATCAGCTCATTATCCTGGCTTGATACAACATGACAGATCATTATCCTGGCTTGATACAACATGACAGCTCATTATCCTGGCTTGATACAAAAGTACATGACAGCTCATTATCCTGGACACAAAAGTACATGACAGCTCATTATCCTGACTTGATACAAAAGTACATGACAGCTCATTATCCTGGATACAAAAGTACATGACAGCTCATTATCCTGGCTTGATACAAAAGTACATGACAGCTCATTATCCTGGATACAAAAGTACATGACAGCTCATTATCCTGACTTGATACAAAAGTACATGACAGCTCATTATCCTGGATACAAAAGTACATGACAGCTCATTATACTGGCTTGATACAAAAGTACATGACAGCTCATTATCCTGGATACAAAAGTACATGACAGCTCATTATGCTGGTTTGATACAAAAGTACATGACAGCTCATTTTCCTGGCTTGGTACAAAAGTACATGACAGCTCATTATCCTGGCTTTATACAAAAGTACAGTATAGCAAAAAGTTTAAAGAAAAAAGGGAAATAAATAACGCTAGCTCCTACATAACTTTGTTCTAAACGACCACAATGATTTCTCCCTAATGTATAACAACATTACAACCATATGGTAATGTCAAGAGTTGACATAAGTATATGTATTATAGTATACAGTTAATATATTAAGTACATACTTTTGGACATGACGAGCCTATTAGCTCTCATTTTATCGTCCACATAACCGTTCATATAACACACATTGAAACATTCCGTCATATTTTTACAAGTAATTCAGTGTATTGATATCAATCTTTCCAGTTCTCTGTATGTTTTTAATCTTCTCCTCTTTAATTGCGTTAGTCTGCAGTTTCCAATGAGATGGTGATGGGTGTCTCCGATACAGACAGTAGAACCACGTGTAGATATTAAGACGAGTTTGAAGATACCAACGGAGTAATCAGAATCCGTAAATCATAGCCAGAAATGATGGGTACTTTGCTCATTTGCATATCTAAGATGGCGACGCCGGGACGTCTCAGTGCAATTTTCATATTATCTATATAGACGATATCATTTATAATTGTATGTGTGTCATTTTATGAACTTGAAAATGATACATTGAATCAAGCTGAATTAAATGAAATAAAAATTAATGAAAACAATGAAATATTCGAGGTTCCTGGACTAAATGAAAATCCGAGGCGACGAACCCTTTTTTGGCCTTAAGAGTCTATGTAAAAATGTCTGAAATACATGAAACTGGTGGCGTGTGACACAAAATTTAACAATGAATGACATTTGGCGACATATTTTCTGAAATTAATTTAGATTCCTCAATAATATATGTAATTATATTAACTAACCTTATATTTCTAGCTTCTAAACTCGGGGTTCCCACATTAAATATAATATGACCATTTTTGCATGATCGCGATATCAAAGACATGTCTAAAATCGCTACAAAACAAAAATATTTGAATTTTGACAGAAGAAAAACTTTGCGGAAATAAACAATAACTTTTAATTTTCGAATCATTAACGGACACATTGAATTTCCGTACTATAGGCTATTTTTTGACAAATCTAATAAACGATCCATCAAGCTTAAAGCTGCAGTCACGTGATCAAAATCTAATTTAAATATGATGAATATTTATGAGGAAAGTACCCTCAATTTCTGGATATGTAGAAGAACAGACAATACAATGGCCAAAAAGAAAAACAACGATCTACAAAACATGGACATAAAACTAAAGATCGAGTAACACGAACCCCACTAATAACAGGGGGAGGGGGGAACTCAGGTGTTCCGGAGGGGTAAGCAGTTCCTGCTGCACTAGTGTCATGTCGCAATATCTTGCTGAATCTGTATATTACAGTTGAAGAAAGATGTTAAATAATTAGATCTTGGTTCAAAGTTGACAATTGTTCCCCTATTATATCTTCTGGTGGCCTTTTGTACTATCTAATATTTAAATGACGATCTAGTCCACCAGTTCTCTTTATTAGAACTAATATCATACATATGAGAACTTTTGCGTCACTATAACTTGAGCATTAAGATGATGTCTTGTGTGATCATTTGATGGACTGTTCGTGTCATAAAATTCAGGGGGTGATGTATTAAATAAAATATAAAACACCGAAATGTCGCAACAGTTCCAAAATTCAATCGTAAATCGTAGATACCGAGAGAACATCAACACCCTAACACACACGACCGCTCTCCTCTCTATCACAACACCAACACCCTAACACACACGACCGCTCTCCTCTCTATCACAACATCAACACCCTAACACACACGACCGCTCTCCTCTCTATCACAACATCAACACCCTAACACACACGACCGCCCTCCTCTCTATCACAACATCAACACCCTAACACACACAACTGCTCTCCTCTCTATCACAACATCAACACCCTAACACACACGATCGCTCTTCTCTCTATCACAACATCAACACCCTAACACACACGACCGCTCTCCTCTCTATCACAACATCAACACCCTAACACACACGACCGCTCTCCTCTCTATCACAACATCAACACCCTAACACACACGACCGCTCTCCTCTCTATCACAACATCAACACCCTAACACACACGACCGCTCTCCTCTCTATCACAACATCAACACCCTAACACACACGACCGCTTTCCTCTCTATCACAACATCAACACCCTAACACACACAACTGCTCTCCTCTCTATCACAACATCAACACCCTAACACACACGACCGCTCTCCTCTCTATCACAACATCAACACCCTAACACACACGACCGCTCTCCTCTCTATCACAACATCAACACCCTAACACACACGACCGCTCTCCTCTCTATCACAACATCAACACCCTAACACACACGACCGCTCTCCTCTCTATCACAACATCAACGCCCTAACACACACGACCGCTCTCCTCTCTATCACGACATCAACATCCTAACACACACGACCACTCTCCTCTCTATCACGACAGTCACTTCAACATACAGTAGTGGAGATAAACTAGTTTGAAGGGCCCAAATCTCCCTCTTAGAACACACAACCGCTCTCTTCTCTATCGCGACAGTCACTTCAACATACAGTAGTGGAGTTAAACTAGTTTGAAGGGCCCAAATCTCCCTCTTAGAACACAGGACCGCTCTCCTCTCTATCACAACAGTCACTTCAACATACAGTAGTGGAGATAAACTAGTTTGAAGAGCCCAAATCTCCCTCTTAAAACACACGACCGCTCTCTTCTCTATCGCGACAAGCAAAATATCCATCATTGTCAAAAGTTTCATGTTGTCAATTCGAATCCCTCTCAGGTGGGGTGTACTCGATACAACATTATGCTATAAGATTTGTCAGTGACCTCCGACATATCGCAACGATATCACTGAAATATTGTTGAGAGTGGCGTAAAATAGCATAGCCTTCACCCAGTGCCGGATTTAAATAAAGAGAGACCCTAGGCTATCCCACTTGTGAGGTCCCTCCCAATTCCACACCTTCACAACTGGAGGAAGAAGGAGGTGAGCTTAATCAATTTGAATAAAGGTGAAGATGATGAGGGGTGTTTAAAATTCTGCAATATTCTGAAATGAAGTACAACTGTGTAAGGAAAATTACTGAAGGGTTGTTTAGAAAGTACAGTACGTAATGACAGCATAAGTGTGAAAGTCCAATAACAGTGTTCAAAATAGAATACACCTTGGCCGGAGGCCCCCTAAATTTTGAGGCCCTAGGCTTCAGCCTATCGAGCCTATAGGTAAAACCGGCACTGCCCTCACCCTAACCGAAACTTTTATACATGAAAGATATATGATTGAAAAAGTGCTTGTTTCATCACTGGATCATGTGTTTGTTTTTATGAATGAAAGATACAAACACGGACACATGCACATCAATTATTTATAGTATATATATAACAGATGATAGGCTTACCATTAAATATTAAACAGTACAGAGAAAAACGTAGATATAAAATGTATCTATTACACATTCAAATACAATCAATTGACGCAATCCAGGGGCGGATCCAGGATTTCAAGTTAGGGGGGGGGGGGGGCGCACTTAAAAAAATTGCGTCGAGCGGAGGGAGGCGCAATAATATTTGGGGTATTTCGTGTGAAAAATCACGATTTTACGCCAAAAAATCATATTTTTTCCAATTTTAGGGGGGGGGGGGGGGGGGGGGGGGGGGGCGCCGGGTGCGTCCCCCACCCCCCTGGATCCGCCCCTGCAATCAATAACATTTCCTTCATCATAGGAGACATTTTATTGGATTACAATTCCACGTGATCTAGTTTATACATTTAAATTACGTAAGTGAATGGGTTGGTTGGTTTATGGTGTTTAACGCCACTTTTAACAATATTTCAGTTATATCGTGGTGGTAAGTTTTATTGGTGGAGGAAACCGGAATACTCGGAGAAAATCAGCGACCAGTCACCTGCCGCAAGTCACTGTCAAACTTTATCAAATAATGTTGTATCGAGTACACCTCGCCATGAACGGGGTTCGAACACACAACTTTAGTGGTGATAGGCACTGATTGCAATGGTAAATCTAACTGCCATACAATCACGACCACGACGCCCCCTTTTAATCTGTGTGTATCATCTTACAGTCTATATGATTTATTACATCCTCTCTGTGGTGAGGTGTTCTCGATTTATCTAACATTAAAATTATTCTTTTTTGTTAGAGCATAATTTCAAATTTGGTGCATTTGCTAAATGACTGACAAAAATGTAACTGCCAAATAAAACAATTGCGCTCATGGCGAGATGTATTCGATACAACATTATGTGATACAGTTTGTCAGTGACTTATACGACAGGTCGTTGGTTTTCTCCTGTTTCCTCACCTAAATAAACTCGACCGCTAATCATAACCATGACATATTATATATTTGTGTCCCGAATCAAATTTACAATCGCCATGATATAGCTGAAATATTGCTGAAAGTGGTGTTAAGCACCAAAAATCAATCAATCAACCAATTTGCAATGTAGTGCTCGTAGGACTCGTAACATATTTACTGTGGAAGACCATGTGCATTCAAAAGTGGTGACCACTGAATGTGTGGGAGGGATCCGTTCAAAAGGGGAGTCCGTTGAATATGTGTGGCGAATCAATACAAAAGTGAATGTGTGGGACGAACCAATTCAAAAGTGGTGTCTGTTGAACATGTGGGACAAATCCATTCAAAAGTGGTGTCTGTTGAACATGTGGGACAAATCCATTCAAAAGTGGTGTCTGTTGAAAATGTGGGACAAATCCATTCAAAAGTGGTGTCTGTTGAACATGTGGGACAAATCCATTCAAAAGTGGTGTCTGTTGAAAATGTGGGACAAATCCATTCAAAAGTGGTGTCTGTTGAAAATGTGGGACAAATCCATTCAAAAGTGGTGTCTGTTGAACATGTGGGACAAATCCATTCAAAAGTGGTGTCTGTTGAAAATGTGGGACAAATCCATTCAAAAGTGGTGTCTGTTGAAAATGTGGGACAAATCCATTCAAAAGTGGTGTCTGTTGAACATGTGGGACAAATCCATTCAAAAGTGGTGTCTGTTGAAAATGTGGGACAAATCCATTCAAAAGTGGTGTCTGTTGAAAATGTGGGACAGATCCATTCAAAAGTGGTGTCTGTTGAACATGTGGGACAAATCCATTCAAAAGTGGTGTCTGTTGAAAATGTGGGACAAATCCATTCAAAAGTGGTGTCTGTTGAAAATGTGGGACAAATCCATTCAAAAGTGGTGTCTGTTGAAAATGTGGGACAAATCCATTCAGAAGTGGTGTCTGTTGAACATGTGAGACAAATCCATTCAAAAGTGGTGTCTGTTGAAAATGTGGGACAAATCCATTCAAAAGTGGTGTCTGTTGAAAATGTGGGACAAATCCATTCAGAAGTGGTGTCTGTTGAACATGTGGGACAAATCCATTCAAAAGTGGTGTCTGTTGAAAATGTGGGACAAATCCATTCAGAAGTGGTGTCTGTTGAAAATGTGGGACAAATCCATTCAAAAGTGGTGTCCGCTCTATGCGGAACGAAACAATTCAAAAGTGATGTGCACGAATCAAATACGCATACATCTTGCCTTAAGACGTCAACAATCCTATTTGTGCCAGATCTGATAAGGTGTGTTCGAATCGACCGCAATGTGAAAATTTCATAACCTAACCCATTCATTCACAATATATATCCTGACGTTCCTCGGAATGTATATCTGTTTATCCTAGTTAATTCTTATGATATACAACGTTCATCATTTATTTAAGGTGTTTAATTACCTACGGTTTACAACATTGTCAATGTTTTTGCTTCACTTGAAAACTTGTTTTTTTTAGGGAAATATAAATTCTACAAAAGTATCTTCAATTCTGCCATTCATTACCCTAATGCTGGGTACTTTGTATATATATTATCTCGCAATCTGAAAATTGTGCATGATGATGGGCAGACACGTGCATGCAAATTATTTTCATATTGTATAATTAATAGAAAATATATTTGATTATTGAGATGTCTTTGAGAGGGAGTGTCTCCAATTTGTTCACGTAGGTTAAAGAATCTTAATGGAATATGAGATAATGTTTTCTGGTATTACGACGTACATAAAATATACTCGTTATTACAAAAGTATGGTTTTCAAAGAAATTATTGTTTTTTTATTTCATGGAGCTATGTCATTACATTGAAATTAAGAAGAAGAGAAAAGAAAATAAATTCTGAAGGCAGACGTTATTTTTTCTTGGAATAATTATATTAAAGGCTTATTCCATTTACCCTTGTTAACAGTTTGACGTTTCGAAATCAAAGTTAGATAATAGCACAACGTCAGGACTTTGCATTAAATTGAAACCAATAGCACATCGTCAGGACATTTTTAAATCTAACCGTGAAATGGTAGAAAGGGAGGTGACATCGATACCACTAACAGACAAATACATGACCGCTCACTCGCCTTGTTTGATACATGCACTTCAATAAAAGTGGCGGGGCTTAGCTATGTTAATAGGCCCACGCAGCCTTTCTTAAAGAAATTATTTTTCTTTCTTTCTGTCTGTTTTTCTTTAAATCTTTCATTTATTAGAAAAAATAGTTTTACGATTAATAAATCAGTTGTATTTAAAATTAATTTCTGTTGTTCTGTATTATTTTGCTTTTTCTTTTTATTTTCTCGATTATTTTAATCAGCTGCAGATCTATTTTCTATATAAAAATATGATATGCTACAAACAAATATAAGCTTGCCAACAAGCTTCATTGTTTTTCTTAATTTCAGTTGTTGCTCTTTTTTCTTCTTTTTATTTTCAGCTGTGTTTTCTATAAAAAAAAAAAACAAAAAACAAAAAATTAAACAAAAAAACATTATGATTTGCTCTAAGCAAATATAAAATTGCCAACATGGTGCATTCTGTGTAAAGAATATTTGTTACTAAACGCGTGTGGTCTGCAGCCTGTGTTGAAGAGTGAGAACGGAGTCATTGATAACTAAGTCTCTAATTAGTATTGACAGTGGTAATTAATTATTGATAGATCAGGGCAATGTGTTCCTTGATCCGCTCCAAGATAAACATATTCTAAGATGTCATAAGGTATATCACGCTGTCTTCAGAATCGATCAGAGACTTTTCAAGGCTATCTGTTTGTTTCAATCATTGTACTTTGTTTGACTGTATATAGTCTCAATTACGGGTGATGGTCAAGATGGCCGATGATGTGTGTTGATTACGGGTGATGGTCAAGATGGCCGATGATGTGTGCTCATGTAGATACAGGACAACACTTCTACTTCTTCAACCAAATACTGCCCATCTTCAAGATTATGTCAGAGGTTAACCATGATGATTGAGAAAGGTTAAGGTTAATTACTGATCTCATACATTAGTATTTGATAGAGAAGACAGCCACCTAGATATCACAAGTCACCGACCATTCACATTTAAGGGAATGTATATTTTTACAAGAAAAACAAAATTTTGTCCCCAAAATTTATAGAAAAAATAATTGTACATAGATATGGATAAAATAAATATTTTTGACCCTGCAGTTTTTATCTCGAGGAATTTTGGTAAAATTTGATTTTCCATTTCTAAAAAAGAAATAATTTGATTTTGTATTTCGTGTTTATGGCTCGAGGCAAAACATAGCCCCTTCTAAAAGTTAAACACACATATGACCACGTGTACTAATCCAGGAAAGTGACCGATCATGTACATATACATATATATTTTAGAGATATCCATTTTGCTTCCGCTTCTATTATTTTCCGAAAATTTGTTATATTTTGTTTTTCAATTTATCAATATATTTGATATTATACATGCAACGATATATTTTTATTCAAGATGCACTGATAACTCTTTTTAGAAATAAATCTGGGAAATTGTTACACATGTGAAACTTTACTAGGAAAAGCTTTTATGACTAGTAAATATATGTCCAGTTTTTGGAGGAGGGCTCACGTCTTAGTTAAGTTATTTGTGTTTGTTTGGGTATAGCGGTGTCCAACACATATTGTTTTGTGTTTTTCTTCGTCTTATGTTACCAGTTTCTGTGGATTGTCCTTTTTTGATTGTCCCTTCGGTATTCTCTAACGTATATTTATCTTGTGTACCCTATGTTACCAGTTTCTGTGGATTGTCCTTTTTTGATTGTCCCTTCGGTATTCTCTAACGTATATTTATCTTGTGTACCCTATGTTACCAGTTTCTGTGGATTGTCCTTTTTTGATTGTCCCTTCGGTATTCTCTAACGTTTATTTATCTTGTGTACCATATGTTACCAGTTTCTGTGCATTGTCCATTTTTGATTGTCCCTTCGGTATTCTCTAACGTTTATTTATTATGTACGTAATATGTTTTACATATATGGTTTGGTTTAGGTTTATGGTGTTTAACGCCACTTTCAACAATATTTGAGCTATATAGTGGAGGTCAGTTTTATTGGTGGAGGAAACCGGAGTACCCGGAGAAAACCACCGACCTGCTGCAAGTCACTGACAAACTTTATCATATAATGTTGTACACCTCACCTTGAGCGGGAGTCGACCCCACAACATCAGTGCTGAAAGGCACTGACTGCATAGGTAGTTGTAAATCCAACTACCATACGATAACGGCCACGATGGCCCCAGTTTTTATATAGAATGTGTACATTCACCATCAAGTTCTACTACCCCGAAGATGTTTTCACAATTGTCAAGTGGTATATTTCCAAATACAAATCTATCTAAAATAAACCATATCATATTGAAATGTAAATATGTATGCATTGTATATATGTATATGTATGCATTGTATATATGTATATGTATGCATTGTATATATGTATATGTATGCATCGTGTATATATGTATGCATGCATATGTATGTGTGTATATGCATAGATGTATGGGTGTAGATGTAGGTGCGTATTTATAGGTATATTTAATTAAAGTCTGATCCTCATCAGTTATATTATATTATTTGAAAGTATTTTAATTATATAAGAAAATATTAATATGAAATACTTCATAAGTAGCTTGGGCTTTTGAAGTAAGAATGTAACAAGCATTTTGAATAAAAATATATTGTTGTTAAAAAAAAAAAAAAAAAAAAGACCACACCGCATGTTTGTTCCAGTGTCAAGCAGATAATTTGATATCCTCGACTTGTGCCACTAATGGAGCAGGAACTGATTTTACTGCCGGAGCACTTGAGTTCACCCCAGGTTTTTAGTGGGGTTCGTGTTACTCGATCTTTAGCTTTATGTGTAATGTTTTGTAGATGGATGTTGTTTTCTTTTGGTCATTGTGTTGTCTGTCCTTCTTGATTTACGGATTCTGATTACCCATGTTGTAACATCAAGATTTTCTGCGTAGTTCTTTGTAGATGGTTGTTGGTCCTTTTGTACTTTTTTCTTTTGGTCATTGTGTTGTCTGTCTTTCTTGATTTACGGATTCTGATTACCCCTGTTGTAACATCAAGATTTTCTGCGTAGTTCTTTGTAGATGGTTATTGGTCCTTTTGTACTTTTTCTTTTGGTCATTGTGTTGTCTGTCCTTCTTGATTTACGGATTCTGATTAACCCTTTGATATCTTCAAACTCTTCTTCTAACGTCATCTGTCTTTTTTATGTTCAATGGTTTGAGGTCAGAGGTGATTGTTCTTTAAGTTGACCATCACTGTGTGAACGTGAGGTGTTATAGTTCTTTAAGTTGACCATCACTGTGTGAGCGTGAGGTGTTATTGTTCTTTAAGTTGATCATCACTGTGTGAGCGTGAGGTGTTATTGTTCTTTAAGTTGACCATCACTGTGTGAGCGTGAGGTGTTATTGTTCTTTAAGTTGACCATCACTGTGTGAGCGTGAGGTGTTATTGTTCTTTAAGTTGACCATCACTGTGTGAGCGTGAGATGTTATTGTTCTTTAAGTTGACCATCACTGTGAGAGCGTGAGGTGCTATTGTTCTTTAAGTTGACCATCACTGTGTGAGCGTGAGGTGTGATTGTTCTTTAAGTTGACCATCACTGTGAGAGCGTGAGGTGCTATTGTTCTTTAAGTTGACCATCACTGTGTGAGCGTGAGGTGCTATTGTTCTTTAAGTTGACCATCACTGTGTGAGCGTGAGGTGTTATTGTTCTTTAAGTTGACCATCACTGTGTGAGCGTGAGGTGCTATTGTTCTTTAAGTTGACCATCACTGTGAGAGCGTGAGGTGCTATTGTTCTTTAAGTTGACCATCACTGTGTGAGCGTGAGGTGCTATTGTTCTTTAAGTTGACCATCACTGTGTGAGCGTGAGGTGCTATTGTTCTTTAAGTTGACCATCATTGTGTGAGCGTGAGGTGTTATTGTTCTTTAAGTTGACCATCACTGTGTGAGCGTGAGGTGCTATTGTTCTTTAAGTTGACCATCACTGTGTGAGCGTGAGGTGTTATTGTTTTTTAAGTTGACCATCACTGTGTGAGCGTGAGGTGTGATTGTTCTTTAAGTTGACCATCACTGTGTGAGCGTGAGGTGTTATTGTTCTTTAAGTTGACCATCACTGTGTGAGCGTGAGGTGTGATTGTTCTTTAAGTTGACCATCACTGTGTGAGCGTGAGGTGTTATTGTTCTTTAAGTTGACCATCACTGTGTGAGCGTGAGGTGTGATTGTTCTTTAAGTTGATCATCACTGTGTGAGCGTGAGGTGCTATTGTTCTTTAAGTTGACCATCACTGTGAGAGCGTGAGGTGTTATTGTTCATTAAGTTGACCATCACTGTGTGAGCGTGAGGTGCTATTGTTCTTTAAGTTGACCATCACTGTGTGAGCGTGAGGTGTTATTGTTCTTTAAGTTGACCACTGTGTGAGCGTGAGGTGTTATTGTTCTTTAAGTTGACCATCACTGTGTGAGCGTGAGGTGTTATTGTTTTTTAAGTTGACCATCACTGTGTGAGCGTGATGTTTTATTGTTCTTTTAGCTGACCATTACTGTGTGAGCGTGAGGTGTTATTGTTCTTTATGTTGACCATCACTGTGTGAGCGTGAGGTGTTATTGTTCTTTTAGCTGACCATCACTGTGTGAGCGTGAGGTGTTATTGTTCTTTAAGTTGACCATCACTGTGTGAGCGTGAGGTGTTATTGTTCTTTAAGTTGACCATCACTGTGTGAGCGTGAGGTGTTATTGTTCTTTAAGTTGACCATCACTGTGTGAGCGTGAGATGTTAATGTTCTTTAAGTTGACCATCACTGTGTGAGCGTGAGATGTTATTGTTCTTTAAGTTGACCATCACTGTGTGAGCGTGAGGTGTTATTGTTCTTTAAGTTGACCATCACTGTGTGAGCGTGAGGTGTTATTGTTCTTTAAGTTGACCATCACTGTGTGAGCGTGAGGTGTTATTGTTCTTTAAGTTGACCATCACTGTGTGAGCGTGAGGTGTTATTGTTCTTTAAGTTGACCATCACTGTGTAAGAGTGAGATGTTAATGTTCTTTAAGTTGACCATCACTGTGTGAGCGTGAGGTGTTATTGTTCTTTAAGTTGATCATCACTGTGTGAGCGTGAGATGTTATTGTTCTTTAAGTTGACCATCACTGTGTGAGCATGAGATGTTAATGTTCTTTAAGTTGATCATCACTGTGTGAGCGTGAGGTGTGATTGTTCTTTAAGTTGACCATCACTGTGTGAGCGTGAGGTGTTATTGTTTTTTAAGTTGACTATCACTGTGTGAGCATGAGGTGTTATTGTTCTTTAAGTTGACCATCACTGTGTAAGCGTGAGATGTTATTGTTCTTTAAGTTGACCATCACTGTGTAAGCGTGAGATGTTAATGTTCTTTAAGTTGACCATCACTGTGTGAGCGTGATGTTTTATTGTTCTTTTAGCTGACCATCACTGTGTGAGCGTGAGGTGTTATTGTTCTTTAAGTTGACCATCACTGTGTGAGCGTGAGGTGTTATTGTTCTTTAAGTTGACCATCACTGTGTGAGCATGAGATGTTAATGTTCTTTAAGTTGACCATCACTGTGTAAGCGTGAGATGTTAATGTTCTTTAAGTTGACCATCACTGTGTGAGCATGAGATGTTAATGTTCTTTAAGTTGACTATCACTGTGTGAGCATGAGGTGTTATTGTTCTTTAAGTTGATCATCACTGTGTGAGCGTGAGGTGTTATTGTTCTTTAAGTTGACCATCACTGTGTGACCGTGAGGTGTTATTGTTTTTTAAGTTGACCATCACTGTGTGAGCGTGAGGTGTGATTGTTCGTTAAGTTGACCATCACTGTGTGAGCGTGAGGTGTTATTGTTCTTTAAGTTGACCATCACTGTGTGAGGTTTCTTCTCATAAAAGTACAATAAACTTAACAAGGTCACAGAAGGAAAAAAAAACAATATGTTGCGATAATGGAAACTACAATACGTAATAAAATGACATCCAAAAATCTGTTTGTTTTTTGCATGTTAAGCACCTCTATATATCTTCTCTAGATATCACTATACATTGAGACATTCAAAGCCACAACAACATTTTATATCACCTTCCTCATACGTTTGACGTTAGTAGAACCATTCCTATAAACTGTCGTCTGCTTAAACACGTGTATCCAATCTTACAGGAATCTGGGGCATTTCTCGTGCGTCAAAGGCAATATCATTAAGGCAAATTACATCTTTCTTAGCTCTGACGTATGTTTGTCGTTATGCAGAGTAGTAAAACGTTTTTGTGACTTAAGAAATGAGATTTGATATATTATCCACCTACAAAGTGCACTCTGTAGAATCTGTTTCATTTAGATGTTTAAAAATAGAATAAAGTGAGAATAAAAATAACACACTGTCAGGACAGTTCCGAAATTCGAACGGAATTTCATCGTGTAGAAACAGAGGTAAATTCGATACCCCTTGCACACATACATGACCGCTCAGTCACTTGTCTTGGCTTGATACTTAAATAGAAAAAAGTGTCGGAGTTGAAATGGTTTTATGGGAACAAATCTCTCCTCTTAGTGAAAAGTTTGAAAGCTTGAGGCCGTAATTCGAAGAAGGAGAAACAATACAATGTTCAATAGAACAAGTACAAACACTGATGTACACAAACCTATACAGAAAACTATAAATACATCAATGTGAACCCCACGTATGACCAGGTGTGAACTCAAATGCTGAAGAAGTGTAAGCAGTTCTTGCTCCGTACCAATGCACCTGTTGCTCCTGTTGCAAACGCGGTAATAAGTCATGAATGAAAAAAATTACCGTATTGTGGTGAAACGATGCGATATTGCGGAAACGTATTTTATAATATTCTGTTTCATGCAAGAAGATATTATCAAAATGTTGTGGTTTTGTTGTATACTCGTATAATGAAATGTATAGCACGACCTGCTAACTCCACATTTCTATTTGTAGATGTCGTTTTAAACTTTAAAACACAAGGTACGTACAGTGATTACATTATATATATCCATTTATATCATGGCAGTCAGTTTTATTGGTGGATGAAACTGGAATACCCGGACCTGTCGCAAGTCACTGACAAAATCTATCACATAATATTGTAATACATCTCGCCCTGATCGAGATTCGAACTCACAACATCAGTGGTGATAGGCAAATAAGACAAATACTTGTATGTCAGATCAAACATTCCGTGACCTGCTTTTATTCATTCGCGCGCAACATGTATGTGTCTCTATTTCTTGACCGACCTTCTTACTCCATCAAATAAAAACGTTAGAGAATACCGAAGGGGCAATCAGAAAGGTCTAATCCAGGGAAACTGATAACATAGTGTATATGTTGGACATGACTATACTCAGATAAACACATAACGTACATAAGACATGTGGCCTCCTACAAACAACTGGAGATAAAGACGAACCGAACAAACACACATAACGTGCATAAGACATGTGGCCTCCTACAAACAACTGGAGATAAAGACGAACCGAACATCGTTTTTCTGTGGAAATGGTAACGGACATCACAACACAGAAGATATAACGTAAAGACACATAATAGGACAACGAAACAACCTAAAAAGATGAGCAACACAGACCCCACCACTAAACACCGGGAGTGCTCGTGAAGAGTATGGAGTTCCTGTGTCTTATAAGACACCCGCCGTGTTACTCACATATAAAGTCCAGTGAAAGTCTTAGCAGTGATAGAGGAAAGTAAACATCTACGTAAAACATGTAAGACCATATAACCTTTGACCTTCATACACTTTGCAAGATAAGATGCTTAGTGGCGGTGTCACTAACGTGAATTCGCACTCCGTTACAGACTACAAACAGGGTTTCCAGATATCCACTCAAGGTTAGGGGCGTTGGAGTCTGGTTATCATTTCGCTATATATGTCTTGGGTTGCCTCCCCTTCTCGTCATGATGTAACCGAAGACTTGCTGTAAGTGATCATAAACACTAAGACCTTCATCATGGTACGCTCAAACGATTGGTTGATTGATTGATTTTTGATGTTTAACGCCACTTTCAGAAATTTTTCAGCTATATCATGGCCACCAGTTTTAGTGGTGGAAGAAGCCGGGGTATCCGGAGAGAACCACCGACCATGGGCAAGCACCTGGTAAACTTTATCACTTGCGCCTGCGAGTCGAATACACACTTTTTGTAATCTACAAAGCCGGGCGCGAACCCACGCCGTATTGGTGATAGGCTTGTATGAGTTGTAAGGTATTCCAACTACCTAACTCATTGAGCCACCCGGATCCTACAACTACCTAACTCATTGAGCCACCCGGGCCCTCTCAAAAGATTGGAATGCCAAATAATTAAAGCAAGATATATAAAATTTAAATATGTCTACATATAACCACTGTCCTACTGACTTATGTACGACTTGATCTACTTATCTCACCCTACATTTACATTGTGTTACTGTTTGAAATCAAATATAAGAGGTTTGGACCTGTAAGTCTATCTTAGCCGCTTTTTATTGAAGTGCCTGTACCAAGCAGAGAAAGGAACCGGTCATGTGTGTGTGTGTGTGTGTGTGTGTGTGACCTCTTATATTATTTTGGCAGATCTGTGAATCGTCTACTTAGCGTTTACAGTACAAACATAAACTATATCTGAATTCGTTGAAGTAAACGTTGCGTTACGTACATTCTCCCATTAACACCCCTATTTTATGTTTTCACTAATGAGTTTCTGTAGTTGTAGGAGGTGATAGTCAATAAACATGTACATTAAATCGTCTTTTATACAGTTCCACCTCCACATTATAGCTACTTCAAAATACTTTTTCCACCCTCTGCCTTTTTCCAGTGGGAGTCAAAAGTCTCTCATTTCTAGGTAGAATTAATATATTGTTGGATCATATCCCTGTCTCGAATATAGATGAAATACTGCCAGGGTCTCCAAGAAAAGTGTTACAAGACGCAACAAGACTGCTTTGGGACCAGGGGACAGACTGAGACTTTTCTCAAAATTGAGGATTTGAGTTGAAATTACAGGAAAAAAAATCAAAATAAATAATATGACTAGGCTATGGAGTCCTTCAGAGATTCACGGGCCCCTTCTTGGCTCTCCGGGCCCCGGATCGATGTAACGGCTGAACCCCCCTCTCATAGGTCCCGAATACTGCTCACTGGAACATAATCAATTCATACTTTCCACCCTCTGATAAAGGGCGTTGACCGGTTGGTTTTCTTGGACAAATAAAACACACACACAAGTAAAAGTCAGCTTACGTAAATTAGTAGAAGGTACGATGACGTCAATAAACTACCTTGTGTCTTTATCACCTTCAAATTGGAATGGATGACTGGTTCGAATGTTAATTTAATTAAATGACAATGTACGTAGTATCATTAGGTTGTACTAGTGAGATATAAAGGGACTGTAAGAAGTCATGTTTTATTTTTTCATACGGCTAAAGGTCAAATACCGTAGTGCCTTATTTGTTATATATTGTTATATGTACAATGAATCTCGTCTATCTCGAACACATATGAACTGTGTTATAGCCAGATATTCAGCATACACGTGGCATACCTGTAGCAATTCCGATATACCGGTATTTTGACTAAAGCTAACGGTCTGTTTACAAAATATTCCTGTTTATTCATGATATGTTTTTTTCTGGTGTTGTGCTATCTATCTACATTGTATATCTAAGTGAGACTAGAAACGTAGATGTCAAATTTAGTGCGAAAATGCGTTTCTTGAATAACCTTCTTCAGGTGACGCTCAAAATCACAAGATTGGAAAGCAAAATAATTTAAATTTTGTGAGCAATAAAATCAAAGAGCCTAAACAGGATAATACAACAAATTAAATTGATCTTTCATACAGTTCCACCTTCATATTGTAGCCTCTCTGCCTCTCTACATTTCTGTCTCTCTGCCTCTCTACATTTCTCCCTCTCTGCCTCTCTACATTTCTGTCTCTCTGCCTCTCTACATTTCTTCCTCTCTGCCTCTCTACATTTCTTCCTCTCTGCCTCTCTATCTTTCTGCCTCTCTGCCTCTCTACCTTTCTTCCTCTCTGCCTCTCTACCTTTCTTCCTCTCTGCCTCTCTACATTTCTGTCTCTCTGCCTCTCTATCTTTCTGTCTCTCTGCCTCTCTACATTTCTTCCTCTCTGCCTCTCTATCTTTCTGCCTCTCTGCCTCTCTACATTTCTGTCTCTCTGCCTCTCTACATTTCATCCTCTCTGCCTCTCTATCTTTCTTCCTCTCTGCCTCTCTATCTTTCTGCCTCTCTGCCTCTCTACATTTCTTCCTCTCTGCCTCTCTATCTTTCTGCCTCTCTGCCTCTCTACATTTCTGTCTCTCTGCCTCTCTACATTTCATCCTCTCTGCCTCTCTACATTTCTCCCTCTCTGCCTCTCTATCTTTCTGCCTCTCTGCCTCTCTACATTTCTGTCTCTCTGCCTCTCTACATTTCTTCCTCTCTGCCTCTCTACATTTCTTCCTCTCTGCCTCTCTACATTTCTTCCTCTCTGCCTCTCTACATTTCTTCCTCTCTGCCTCTCTATCTTTCTGCCTCTCTGCCTCTCTACATTTCTGTCTCTCTGCCTCTCTACATTTCATCCTCTCTGCCTCTCTATCTTTCTTCCTCTCTGCCTCTCTATCTTTCTGTCTCTCTGCCTCTCTACATTTCTTCCTCTCTGCCTCTCTATCTTTCTGCCTCTCTGCCTCTCTATCTTTCTGCCTCTCTGCCTCTCTACATTTCTGTCTCTCTGCCTCTCTACCTTTCATCCTCTCTGCCTCTCTATCTTTCTGCCTCTCTGCCTCTCTACCTTTCATCCTCTCTGCCTCTCTACATTTCTTCCTCTCTGCCTCTCTACATTTCTTCCTCTCTGCCTCTCTACATTTCATCCTCTCTGCCTCTCTATCTTTCTTCCTCTCTGCCTCTCTATCTTTCTGCCTCTCTGCCTCTCTACATTTCTTCCTCTCTGCCTCTCTATCTTTCATCCTCTCTGCCTCTCTACCTTTCATCCTCTCTGCCTCTCTACATTTCTTCCTCTCTGCCTCTCTACATTTCTTCCTCTCTGCCTCTCTACCTTTCATCCTCTCTGCCTCTCTACCTTTCATCCTCTCTGCCTCTCTACATTTCTTCCTCTCTGCCTCTCTACATTTCTTCCTCTCTGCCTCTCTATCTTTCATCCTCTCTGCCTCTCTACCTTTCATCCTCTCTGCCTCTCTACATTTCTTCCTCTCTGCCTCTCTATCTTTCTTCCTCTCTGCCTCTCTATCTTTCTGCCTCTCTGCCTCTCTACATTTCTTCCTCTCTGCCTCTCTATCTTTCATCCTCTCTGCCTCTCTACCTTTCATCCTCTCTGCCTCTCTACCTTTCATCCTCTCTGCCTCTCTACATTTCTTCCTCTCTGCCTCTCTACATTTCTTCCTCTCTGCCTCTCTACATTTCATCCTCTCTGCCTCTCTATCTTTCTTCCTCTCTGCCTCTCTATCTTTCTGCCTCTCTGCCTCTCTACATTTCTTCCTCTCTGCCTCTCTATCTTTCTGCCTCTCTGCCTCTCTACCTTTCTTCCTCTCTGCCTCTCTATCTTTCTGCCTCTCTGCCTCTCTACCTTTCTTCCTCTCTGCCTCTCTATCTTTCTGCCTCTCTGCCTCTCTACATTTCTGTCTCTCTGCCTCTCTACATTTCATCCTCTCTGCCTCTCTATCTTTCTTCCTCTCTGCCTCTCTATCTTTCTGCCTCTCTGCCTCTCTACATTTCTTCCTCTCTGCCTCTCTATCTTTCTGCCTCTCTGCCTCTCTATCTTTCTGCCTCTCTGCCTCTCTACATTTCTGTCTCTCTGCCTCTCTACATTTCATCCTCTCTGCCTCTCTATCTTTCTTCCTCTCTGCCTCTCTATCTTTCTGTCTCTCTGCCTCTCTACATTTCTTCCTCTCTGCCTCTCTATCTTTCTGCCTCTCTGCCTCTCTATCTTTCTGCCTCTCTGCCTCTCTACATTTCTGTCTCTCTGCCTCTCTACCTTTCATCCTCTCTGCCTCTCTATCTTTCTGCCTCTCTGCCTCTCTACATTTCTTCCTCTCTGCCTCTCTACCTTTCATCCTCTCTGCCTCTCTACATTTCATCCTCTCTGCCTCTCTATCTTTCTGCCTCTCTGCCTCTCTATCTTTCTGCCTCTCTGCCTCTCTACATTTCTGTCTCTCTGCCTCTCTACATTTCTTCCTCTCTGCCTCTCTACATTTCTCCCTCTCTGCCTCTCTACATTTCTTCCTCTCTGCCTCTCTACATTTCTGCCTCTCTGCCTCTCTATCTTTCTGCCTCTCTGCCTCTCTACATTTCTTCCTCTCTGCCTCTCTACATTTCTTCCTCTCTGCCTCTCTACATTTCTCCCTCTCTGCCTCTCTACATTTCTTCCTCTCTGCCTCTCTACATTTCTTCCTCTCTGCCTCTCTACATTTCTCCCTCTCTGCCTCTCTACATTTCTTCCTCTCTGCCTCTCTACATTTCTTCATCTCTGCCTCTCTACATTTCTTCCTCTCTGCCTCTCTACATTTCATCCTCTCTGCCTCTCTACCTTTCATCCTCTCTGCCTCTCTACCTTTCATCCTCTCTGCCTCTCTACATTTCATCCTCTCTGCCTCTCTACCTTTCATCCTCTCTGCCTCTCTACATTTCTTCCTCTCTGCCTCTCTACATTTCTTCCTCTCTGCCTCTCTACCTCTCATCCTCTCTGCCTCTCTACATTTCATCCTCTCTGCCTCTCTACCTTTCATCCTCTCTGCCTCTCTACATTTCTTCATCTCTGCCTCTCTATCTTTCTGTCTCTCTGCCTCTCTACATTTCTTCCTCTCTGCCTCTCTACATTTCTTCCTCTCTGCCTCTCTACATTTCTTCCTCTCTGCCTCTCTATCTTTCTGCCTCTCTGCCTCTCTATCTTTCTGCCTCTCTGCCTCTCTACATTTCTTCCTCTCTGCCTCTCTACCTCTCATCCTCTCTGCCTCTCTACATTTCTTCCTCTCTGCCTCTCTATCTTTCTGCCTCTCTGCCTCTCTACATTTCTCCCTCTCTGCCTCTCTATCTTTCTTCCTCTCTGCCTCTCTACATTTCTTCCTCTCTGCCTCTCTACATTTCTCCCTCTCTGCCTCTCTACATTTCATCCTCTCTGCCTCTCTACATTTCTGTCTCTCTGCCTCTCTACATTTCTTCATCTCTGCCTCTCTACATTTCTTCCTCTCTGCCTCTCTATCTTTCTGCCTCTCTGCCTCTCTATCTTTCTGTCTCTCTGCCTCTCTATCTTTCTGCCTCTCTGCCTCTCTACATTTCTTCCTCTCTGCCTCTCTATCTTTCTGCCTCTCTGCCTCTCTATCTTTCTGCCTCTCTGCCTCTCTATCTTTCTGTCTCTCTGCCTCTCTACATTTCTTCCTCTCTGCCTCTCTACCTCTCATCCTCTCTGCCTCTCTACATTTCTTCCTCTCTGCCTCTCTACATTTCTTCATCTCTGCCTCTCTACATTTCTTCCTCTCTGCCTCTCTATCTTTCTGCCTCTCTGCCTCTCTATCTTTCTGCCTCTCTGCCTCTCTACATTTCTTCCTCTCTGCCTCTCTACCTTTCATCCTCTCTGCCTCTCTACATTTCTTCCTCTCTGCCTCTCTATCTTTCTGCCTCTCTGCCTCTCTACATTTCATCCTCTCTGCCTCTCTACATTTCTGTCTCTCTGCCTCTCTATCTTTCTGCCTCTCTGCCTCTCTACATTTCTGTCTCTCTGCCTCTCTATCTTTCTGCCTCTCTGCCTCTCTACATTTCATCCTCTCTGCCTCTCTATCTTTCTGCCTCTCTGCCTCTCTACATTTCATCCTCTCTGCCTCTCTACATTTCTTCCTCTCTGCCTCTCTATCTTTCTGCCTCTCTGCCTCTCTACATTTCTGTCTCTCTGCCTCTCTATCTTTCTGCCTCTCTGCCTCTCTACATTTCTTCCTCTCTGCCTCTCTACATTTCATCCTCTCTGCCTCTCTACATTTCTGTCTCTCTGCCTCTCTATCTTTCTGCCTCTCTGCCTCTCTACATTTCTGTCTCTCTGCCTCTCTATCTTTCTGCCTCTCTGCCTCTCTACATTTCTTCCTCTCTGCCTCTCTACATTTCATCCTCTCTGCCTCTCTACATTTCTGTCTCTCTGCCTCTCTATCTTTCTGCCTCTCTGCCTCTCTACATTTCTGTCTCTCTGCCTCTCTATCTTTCTGCCTCTCTGCCTCTCTACATTTCTTCCTCTCTGCCTCTCTACATTTCTTCCTCTCTGCCTCTCTACATTTCTGCCTCTCTGCCTCTCTATCTTTCTGCCTCTCTGCCTCTCTACATTTCTTCCTCTCTGCCTCTCTACATTTCTTCCTCTCTGCCTCTCTACCTTTCATCCTCTCTGCCTCTCTACATTTCTTCCTCTCTGCCTCTCTACATTTCTTCCTCTCTGCCTCTCTACATTTCTGCCTCTCTGCCTCTCTACATTTCTGTCTCTCTGCCTCTCTATCTTTCTGCCTCTCTGCCTCTCTACATTTCTTCCTCTCTGCCTCTCTACATTTCTTCCTCTCTGCCTCTCTACATTTCTTCCTCTCTGCCTCTCTATCTTTCTGCCTCTCTGCCTCTCTACATTTCTGCCTCTCTGCCTCTCTACATTTCTTCCTCTCTGCCTCTCTACATTTCTCCCTCTCTGCCTCTCTACATTTCTTCCTCTCTGCCTCTCTACATTTCTTCCTCTCTGCCTCTCTATCTTTCTGCCTCTCTGCCTCTCTACATTTCTGTCTCTCTGCCTCTCTACATTTCTCCCTCTCTGCCTCTCTACCTTTCTTCCTCTCTGCCTCTCTACATTTCTGTCTCTCTGCCTCTCTATCTTTCTTCCTCTCTGCCTCTCTACATTTCTCCCTCTATGCCTCTCTACATTTCTTCCTCTCTGCCTCTCTACCTTTCATCCTCTCTGCCTCTCTATCTTTCTGTCTCTCTGCCTCTCTACCTTTCTTCCTCTCTGCCTCTCTACATTTCTTCCTCTCTGCCTCTCTACATTTCTTCCTCTCTGCCTCTCTACCTTTCTTCCTCTCTGCCTCTCTACATTTCTTCCTCTCTGCCTCTCTACATTTCTTCCTCTCTGCCTCTCTACATTTCTCCCTCTCTGCCTCTCTATCTTTCTTCCTCTCTGCCTCTCTACATTTCTGCCTCTCTGCCTCTCTACATTTCATCCTCTCTGCCTCTCTACCTTTCATCCTCTCTGCCTCTCTACATTTCTGCCTCTCTGCCTCTCTATCTTTCTGCCTCTCTGCCTCTCTACATTTCTTCCTCTCTGCCTCTCTACATTTCTCCCTCTCTGCCTCTCTACATTTCTTCCTCTCTGCCTCTCTACATTTCTTCCTCTCTGCCTCTCTATCTTTCTGCCTCTCTGCCTCTCTATCTTTCTTCCTCTCTGCCTCTCTACCTTTCATCCTCTCTGCCTCTCTACATTTCTTCCTCTCTGCCTCTCTACCTTTCATCCTCTCTGCCTCTCTACCTTTCATCCTCTCTGCCTCTCTACCTCTCATCCTCTCTGCCTCTCTACCTTTCATCCTCTCTGCCTCTCTACATTTCTTCCTCTCTGCCTCTCTACATTTCTTCCTCTCTGCCTCTCTACATTTCTGTCTCTCTGCCTCTCTACATTTCTTCCTCTCTGCCTCTCTACATTTCTTCCTCTCTGCCTCTCTATCTTTCTGCCTCTCTGCCTCTCTACATTTCTGTCTCTCTGCCTCTCTACCTTTCATCCTCTCTGCCTCTCTACATTTCTTCCTCTCTGCCTCTCTACATTTCTGTCTCTCTGCCTCTCTACATTTCATCCTCTCTGCCTCTCTATCTTTCTTCCTCTCTGCCTCTCTATCTTTCTGTCTCTCTGCCTCTCTATCTTTCTGTCTCTCTGCCTCTCTACCTTTCTGCCTCTCTGCCTCTCTACCTTTCTTCCTCTCTGCCTCTCTACCTCTCTGCCTCTCTGCCTCTCTACTTTTCCAGTGTCAGTCAGAAGTCGTTGTTCCGGTTAGTCCATCAGTACCTCATTTCTATGTACAATAAATGTATTGTTGGAACTTATTCCCGTCCCTAATATAAATGAATCGAAGAAGAATAGACAATACAATGGCCAAAAGAAAAAGTACAAAAGGACACACAATGATCTACAAAACACACACATAAATCTAAAGATCGAGTAACACGAACCCCACTAAAAATCGGGGGTGAACTCAGGTGCTCCGGAAGTTGTAGCAATGCTTTGATTTCTTTGTTTTATTGTATATAATTAATAAATAAAGATAAAAGATTATTTAACATTTCCCTTGTATATTTCACAATTATATACAACATAAAATTTGTCTATTTCTAATTTCAGACATCTATTGAACAATTAAAGGTTATCTGCTCTTCTAGGGCTTATCTCTAACATATTGCAGTTTTCCTGCATGTTTTTTTCAGCATTTAAACAAAATATTTAAATGTCAGAATTTCTACATTATAAAACGATATCTGTTTTAAACAATGCTTTATATAACTATCAATGTATAAGATAGTGCCATACATTATCAGTTAAATTTATTGAGGAAATTTTTTTGCAAGCGACCTTCTGTATAGAACATATGATGTATCAGGCGTCCAAATTAATCTTGTATCTCATAATAATGTAGAATATACTAATTTGAAACACTTGTTCAAATTAAAATTATTTTAACGGGGAAGAAAATTGTATGGACACAATTCAACTTTTGTTCGTGTTTGCCGCCCCCCCCCCCCCCCCCCCCCCCCCCCCCCCCCCCGATATATAGACAATATTTTCAAACGCGACTTTCGCAAATAAACTTTAGTGTATGATAAAAATGTAGATATGGTAATTAGAGCGGGCGACTCGTTCCTGGAATTACCGTTATCAAGTATGTTCAGAATTGAATGATTATAGAATATTTTGGAGCAAGAAATCCAGAGGGCAAATTAAGAAGAGTTTGTAGATACCAAAAGGGGTAATCAGAATCCGTAAATCGAAAAAGGGCAGACAACAAAATGGCGAAAACAAAAAAGACGAAAGGACAAACCACGATCTACAAAATGTAAACATAAAACTAAAGATCGAGTAACACGACCCCTGCTAAAAACCGCGGGAGAACTCATGTGCTTCCTTTAACACATGCGTAGTTAATACACACACTGCTAGTTAGTGAAAGGTAGACAACTGTTTAATGGCGTGGAGAAATTACAGTGTTCACCCCAATTATAACTTCTCAAAATGAAATTAAAACTTTGCTGTAATGATGAGTTTTGTTGCCGGACAATCTGTTGGCGTCTTTCAAGAATTAATTACCAAACACAGAATCGCATCATCGTACTAGAAGACATCAATTCATCAACACCACTAATCTATGTTAGTAATGAGGTTTTTTTTTCCATCTTATTGACAAAATAATGTTAGAAACACGCTTTTACAATTTTGAACACCAATTATAAACATTACAGAAAGAAACATAATTTAAAACACTAGGAATGAAGTAACAATTAACACCTCAGTTTATCCCATGTTCTTATTAAACTTTGCTCGAAGGGTCTGTAGTTTCAATTAGGGTCGCCATCTTGTCTTGAAATTAACAAAGCAACAGACACGATAGCTAACATTACTTACATTCCAAGATGGTAAAGAAAACACCGTTACTAGACTACTGATCTAACATCAAGATTTGACCTTTTGGATTCTACTTTTTTTTATCACCTTTTGTTTCGAATTTTTATAACAGAATGTAATAGATATCTGTTTAATTATCACATGTCCGTTTATATCCCTCCGCCAGTGTTTAGACCTACTTTCAAAGGTTAGTAATCTAGGGTCAAGATTTGACCTTTTAGATTTCCTTTTTCAGTCACGTTTTGTTTTGACTCGTTGTAATGGATATATCAAGATATTTAAAACTGTGCACCCTTCCTGAGCACCTGCGTTCGCCCGCGGTTTTTTCTACATGCGTTAATGGGGTTCGTGTCGTTCATTTTGTCAAATTGTGCAACGGGTGCCACTAGTGGAGCAGGAACTGCCTACCTTTCTGGAGCACCTGAGTTCACCTCCGGTTTTTAGTGGGGTTCGTGTTGCTCAATCTTTAGTTTTCTGTGTAGTGTTTTGTAGAGAATTGCTTGACACTTTGTAATTTGTCTTTTAGCCATTGGATAGTATCCTTCCTGGATTAACGGCTTCTGATTAGTACTTTAGTATCTTCAAGCTTTTCTTGTTTACCACATATTTTCTCTTATTTAACCTTTACCGTATTTAGACTTATTTGTAAAGGTCACTGCTGTATCAACAATGTTTAACCTTTTATATGCTAATCAATTTTTATTACTTTTTTGTTCCGATTTCTTGTAATGAATATGCTTAGCTTAAGCACATAAATATTATAGAATATCGAGGGGGCAATAAAACAATTGACAATCCAGAATAACTGGCAACATACCACAAGACGAAGACTAATAGGTTCTTACATACGTTCTTGGGAAAGACCGGGTGATCTTCCACGAGTGATATAAATTTTATGTCTTTTCGCGAGCGAAAAGAAACAAAAATTTCTATCACGAGTGGAAGATCACCCGGGCTTTCACAACAACGCATGTAAGTACCTATTTCTTCCGTAAACCAACAACTTTCACTATCGCAAACTCCTAGAGACCCCCGCCATTGATCAGTAACTAATTTGCATAAATTATCAGATCAATATCATAAAATTGAGCGTTATGAAATACACATCACATAAAATTGACTTTTGTGACACCGACTGGTAAACTAAGGAGCTTTCTACTGATATTTGAGCTTTTCTCACTAATATTTTGTTGAAAGTACAGTATTTTCCTTCATGAGAAACCCCATACATGAAATATGACGTGACACATATTTTGACGTCATTGAAGAATGACGTCAAAGGTACGGAAAAGGACATCTAGAAATACGAAAAAATTAAAATAAAAGACACAAATATATTTAATACGGTTGGAGTCTGCATTTGAAAAAAAAAAACAATGGTTAATTCCGTAATATATCTGTTATTCAGCTTTCAGACAGGGTATATAATGTGACATTCCCGGCTTAGGGTATATATTTAAACGATTTTTTTTCTTGTTAGAGGCGTTCTGATTGGATGTCACAACGAGTAAAGACGAGTGCACGTGGGCTCTTCTTACCTCGGTCTTCTTCACCCGAAAACGGCCATTTACGGAAGAAAAAGAACTCTTCTAGTATTTACTAATGAAAACGTAGATATCTAATCTAGTGTGCACGACCTGTTGTGTCCAAAGACTTTTAAATTATTTTGATTTCCAATGCTATGACGTCAACCGTAATTGATGACGGTTATTCCAGAAACGCGTCATTCGCATGTAATGTGATATTTACGTTTTTATTGAAAAAAATAATAATATAAACATGTACAACTACAGCAATGACAGTTTTTTTCTGATGGGTTTTATTGGGGTTCGTTTTACTCGAACCTTAGTATTCTGTCTAATGTTTTGTAGATCGTTGTTTGTCCATTTGTCCTTTTCCTTAAGGCCACTGTATTGTCTGTCCTTCGATGGACGCCTTCTGATTGGTATCTTCAAACTTTATTATGATGTCTGCTGCTTAGTTTGTTAGTATGGTACAAATACTGTGTGACGTAATAACCAAATATAAACTACTTCTCCCTGATAATATCACTCAAAGTTGTTACGTGTATTATGTAACATGTATAAAAAGAGCTTGAAGATAACAAAGGGAGGTAATCAGAATCTAGTACATCGAGGAAGAACATACAACACAATAGCAAAAAGAACAAGGACAAAAGGACAAACAACGATCAACAAAACATACATATAAAACTAAATATCGGGGGTGAACTCAGGTGCTACGGAAGGGTAAGCAGTTCCTGCTCCACTAGTTAAGATAACAACAAAGATTATAATACGATCTAACTTAAACCGAGACCATGGGTATGAATAACTTAGGGCGGAGCAAACATTCAGATTGTTCATTTTATTGACCACGATTATCTCGAGGAGGAGAAATCAATGATACATAATTTCACAGTTACTTTTGGAGCAAAATATTTGACAGGCATGGTTACTAGTGTTCCTCCCTACGAAACTTTCAGTCTTATTAAAAGCAATATTCTTCGTCAGTCTAAAATCTACAAAAATCACGTCGAAAATTGAAATTTCTGAGGTATGTCACCCTTAGGTCACGTTGGTCATATGACATACAGTTTCATAAATATGCTGTTCATATCAATGGGGATTTTTATTGATAAGCTCCATCCACAAATTTTGTCGGTAGGCACTACCGGAAATTCCCCTTTAGCTTAAGACACTAAAGTTAGTCTTATAAAAGTAGAGTCTCCTCTGTTAGATAGTAGTGAGTTAGCTACCAGCTTTCAGTGAACCTAATGGTAGTGAGTTAGCTACCAGCGTTCACTGAACCTAATGGTAGTGAGTTAGCTACCAGCGTTCAGTGAACCTAATGGTAGTGAGTTGGCTACCAGCGTTCAGTGAACCTAATGATAGTGAGTTAGTTACCAGCGTTCAGTGAACCCAATGATAGTGAGTTAGCTACCAGCGTTCAGTGAACGTAATGATAGTGAGTTAGCTACCAGCGTTCAGTGAACCTAATGATAGTGAGTTAGCTACCAGCGTTCAGTGAACGTAATGATAGTGAGTTGGCTACCAGCGTTCAGTGAACGTAATGATAGTGAGTTGGCTACCAGCGTTCAGTGAACCTAATGATAGTGAGTTAGTTACCAGCGTTCAGTGAACCTAATGATAGTGAGTTAGTTACCAGCGTTCAGTGAGCGTAATGATAGTGAGTTAGTTACCAGCGTTCAGTGAACCTAATGATAGTGAGTTAGCTACCAGCGTTCAGTGAACCTAATGATAGTGAGTTAGCTACCAGCGTTCAGTGAACGTAATGATAGTGAGTTGGCTACCAGCGTTCAGTGAACGTAATGATAGTGAGTTGGCTACCAGCGTTCAGTGAACCTAATGATAGTGAGTTAGTTACCAGCGTTCAGTGAACCTAATGATAGTGAGTTAGCTACCAGCGTTCAGTGAACCTAATGATAGTGAGTTGGCTACCAGCGTTCAGTGAACCTAATGATAGTGAGTTAGTTACCAGCGTTCAGTGAACCTAATGATAGTGAGTTGGTTACCAGCGTTCAGTGAACGTAATGAGTCTAGTGTGTTCATGTTTATGTTGTTGTAATGTTATTGTGCACGTCTATGTCGTGGTATGTTGTAGTGTAAGTGAATCTGTGCAGATGGTTATTTTTCTGTTTTTTTTTTTAGATTCAGTCATCAAGAGGTGAGGTTTGGGGTCCTACTAACCGGTTTAATACCAGCACTTGTTTGTGCTTGTCCGAAGCCAGAACCTGGATTTCCATCCACATTTTTGTTTAATGATTTGAGGTGATAGCTGTTCGTTTTGTTGATATTTATGGAATTTATTTTGTTTAATTTGATAATTTCGTATTTATGCCGAATTTATAAAAACAATTTTAAAAGAAGCATCTATTTTTTATTTCAATTTTAAACCAACAAAATAATTTTGAAAAAGAAATATTGCTGTCCACTGTTCGGAAACTAAGTTTTTATTCCGGTTAAATGTTTACCTGTTATTAAAGGGAAAATATTAAAAGATTTGGAAATCCTTAATAGATTAAAGAAAAGTACCACCAACACTAAATTCTGACAAGAAGAGTTTGAAGATACAAAAGAGGTAGGCAGAATCCGTACAAAAGAGGTAGGCAGAATCCGTACAAAAGAGGTAGGCAGAATCCGTATATCGAATGAAGACAAGACAACACAAAAGAAATAATAACAATCAACGATCTACAAAACATACATAATATTGCTTTAAAGTACTTAGACATATTTCTAAAAGAAAATAATAAAACAAATGATATAGATTTTGTAATTATTATTGAAATAGAAACAATAAAATGAAAAACGAATAATACCTCACTGTGACATTCACATAAAATACTCCACTGTGACATTCAACATAAAATACCACACTGTGACATTCACATAAAATACCCCACTGTGACATTCAACATAAAATACCCCACTGTGACATTCACATAAAATACCCCACTGTGACATTCATATAAAACAGGAAAAGTACAAAAGGACAAACAACTCTTATCCAGGGATAATCGACCATGTTATCCCTATGGTACAAGACTTCAGTATGACCTTAATATAACAACATAAATGAAATTGACAGAGACCAAGATGATCAACTTATCCCATCTGTTTACAAGTTTTTATAGACACTCACGTCATTGAAGATGTCGCTTACTGTCTTAAAAATAGAAAATACGACACTACAAGAATGAGAAATATTAAGAAGAAAAGTACACTGAGCCATTACAATCAACACAATTAACAGAACTTTATAAAATATGACAGTAATTTTCTTGCAACATGACTTGTTTTCTTGATATCTTTATCAGATAATAATCCTCTGAGCTAGTTTCGATTCTTTCACCTGGACTTTCGTTAGTTTCGCATTCTTCACTCTATCTATAGCTTGATATAAGTGGTGTTATATATCAATTGTAATTAATTCATTGATACGAAAATAAAGCTTTTGCTACAAATGAAAAAAAACAACAACAAAAAACTACAATATTACATTGAAATAATTTCTGGAAAACATATAACAGCTTCCGTTTACATTGGTAGATGAATGTCATTATTCAAATAAAAGAACGCATATAAGGAATATGTCGGTGCTTGTTATGATTGTATCTAAACCTACCACCCCCCCCCCCCCCCCCCCCCCCCCCCCCCCCAAAAAAATATAACAAATAACAAATAACAAAAAGAAACCAAAACAAAAGAAAACAAAGCAAAACAAAACAAAACAAAACAAAACAAAACAACACAAACAAACTATGAGTTATCACTGTAAAGCGGACATCATAATCATATCATTTAATGAAACGTGTTCTCTCCATGAAATATCTGAAAAAAAGGCAATTTGGCGTTAAACAACAATCACTCAATCACTCTTACTTTTATTCGAGCATAAATTGTTCATGATTAACATGATATAATAGTAATGTGTTGTTATTTATACATCTGAAGACAATTCTATTAAAATCAAGCTTTCGTTTCATTGTTATGTTTAGTCAGAATAAAATTCTTTGTAATTTACCACCGACTGTTTTTAGAGTGGAAATGTATACTTTTTATAACATACTTGGCGTGAAGAATAACACATCTTAATTTCTGTGGAGAAAGATCAAAGCAGGACTGTCAAATATATTTTTCTTTATTTGACATCAATTTTTACTTCTTAGGCCACCAGCGAAGCGACATATATTGTTGTTTTAGTACATACATAATACAGGTTAATTACAAATCATAGCTTTTTTGAAATCTACGTTTTTATTTTTATGAGTAAAAAATATATTAAATGAGAATAAGAGACCATTTATTAGAAATTGAAAAGAGAATGCAAAACTATAAATTTAAAGAGGATGAACACATGTGTGGCTATTGTACTCCAAATAAAATTGAAGATGAACATCACTTATTTTTTTAATGTTTGAAATAGGCACCATGAAATGAATTACACGTTAAAACTTAACTACTTTGTACAGAATGAAACATTAAGATACTAGTAATAAGTATATGATGGCTATTTTCCTGTGATTTTACAGAGATATATACAACCAATAACAAACCAGCACAAACTCACTTCCGCTAAAAGAGGTTCTACACCAACAATACAGTACACAATGTTCGTCAATTAATCAAGAGTCAATAATAAAAAAAATATGATGCCTTGATACGATATTTCAGTGCTCGTTGTTGATATCATACGGTTTTTTGATAGATAGTTACTGCTGACAAGAATGCCACTGAACTAATGGTTCCTAAGAGGCTAGTCATAACTTGGAAAGAATTATTGTTGTCGCCATGACTTTGATTTGATTTGATTTATTGTGTTTAACGTCACTTTCAGCAATATTTCAGCTATATCATGGCGACCAGTTTTAGTAGTGGAAGAAGCCGGAATACACGGAAAAAAATCACCGACCATGGACAAGCAGCTGGTAAACTTTATACTTGCGGCTGCCAGTCGAATGCATCTTTTTTGTAATTTACAAAGCGGGTGCGAACCCACGCCGTCTTGGTGATAGGCTTGTATGAGTTGTTAGGTAATCCCACTACCTAACTTATTGAGCCACCCGGGCCCGCCATGACTTTGTTAACTGTTACGGAATATCTGTGTCACAAATAACCACTGATATGTCGTAATCAAAATCCGGTCCTTTCCTCATCTATGACTAACTACGGGATGCTTGACATGAGAAAGACGGGATGTGCGCCACTAGTGGACCAGTAACTCGTACCCTGCCGGAGCACATGAGTTCACGCCAGGTTAGTATGCGTGGTCAGCTTTATTAGTGAAGGAAACTGGAGTACTGTTATGGGGACCACCGATCTATCATGCGTGAACCTTTGATGTATTCTATGTAAATGCATGATTAACCGTCCGTGCTTTTTGATTTATAGTTGTGTTCTTGTTGCTCAATCTTTAGTTTTCTGTGTGTTGTTTTGTTGATCATTGCCCTTTACCCTTTTTCTTTTGGTTGTTTTTATGTCTTTCCTGAGATTTAAGGAATCTGATTACATATTTGGTATCATTAAACATTGCTTAATGTTAATCAAAATTAAAGAAAACGGATCATGTAATGGTTTTTCTTAACTTTGATTTTTTTGTGTGTTGAAAACTACAAATTGGAATGATCCAGTGTTGCTGAGAATGAAACATAATGCTTAAGCAGATTTATGTTATTATTTATCGGGTATTCCCAGTTGTGCAAATTATTGAATTTTCTTTTGCAAAAATTTAAATTTGGTGAGTGATTACAACCGTCATAAGATTGTAGTTTAATCGTTTCCTTCGGCTCTTTATTATGTTTCTATTGTGTACTAGTACAGTCAAACTTGTATTAAGAGGTCACCATTGGGACAAAGAAAAGGTGACCTTTGAAGAGGTTCAATTCATATGAAATGCAATATGACCGGACAAGAAAAAGGTGACCTTCTAATACAGGTGACTGCTTATTAAAGGTGACGTTATAATACAGGTGACTGCTTAATAAAGGTGACCTTCTAATACAGGTGACTGCTTAATAAAGGTGACCTTATAATACAGGTGACTGCTTAATAAAGGTGACTTTCTAATACAGGTGACTGCTTAATAAAGGTGACTTTCTAATACAGGTGACTGCTTAATAAAGGTGACCTTCTAATACAGGTGACTGCTTAATAAAGGTGACTTTCTAATACAGGTGACTGCTTAATAAAGGTGACCATATAATACAGGTGACTGCTTAATAAAGGTGACCTTCTTATACAGGTGACTGCTTA
Source organism: Bathymodiolus septemdierum (assembly GCA_963383655.1). NCBI lineage: Eukaryota > Metazoa > Mollusca > Bivalvia > Mytilida > Modiolidae > Bathymodiolus > Bathymodiolus septemdierum. The sequence goes on along the minus strand of OY726525.1, from coordinate 7,315,971 downwards.
ATAAAGGTGACCTTCTAATACAAGTGACTGCTTAATAAAGGTGATCTTCTAATATAGGTGACTGCTTAATAAAGGTGACCTTCTAATACAGGTGACTGCTTAATAAAGGTGGCCTTCTAATACAGGTGACTGCTTAATAAAGGTTTGACTGTATATGTATTTGTTTTAGGACATGACACAAAAAAACTCATTGAGTCGTAATGTGGATGTGCATTTTTTTTTTATAATTATTTTATTTGATCAACGATACAAAGAGGATCAGACACAAGTTTTACCAACTTATGGAGTCTTCTCCTATATATACAATCATTATTACATTATATTGAGAATGTACAAGAAAACAAGAAAAATACAATTTTATCATATAATATAGCTGAAAATAGTAAACGAATAAAAAGAAATGAGGAAAAAGTATGTGTGTGTGTGTTTGGATGCTGGATGATGTTTGGTTAGACCTTTTTATGAATCGAAAAACTGAATAAAAAATAAAGCAATTATGTGCATTCATTAACTATTTCGAAATCGACTATATTTTTTATGCACTGTTCTCATAGTTTCAATGATAAAAGAGAAACACTTAATTAAAGAGCCCCACAGAGATAACGCGACAGCTACAGCACAATAAAAACGCACAACACTCGAGATCTTTCCTTGTCGCAGTTTACATAAAAAGACATAAAAACGAGGATTTTATTGTTACACATAATATTCTTGATATATTTTTAATCAATCTAATCTGTTTAACTAGCTACCTCTTTATAACCTTCTCTTTCATCACGGGCTGCAAACCTCTACACAAAGACATTTTCCACGGAGAGAGGCTGACAAATAATTTTCATTACATTTTAATCGTTTGAACTCACGTGCGTCTCGATGTGACAGTGTATTATGACAAGTTTTATTTGATAATAGAATGCCACTAAAATAATGAAACATATTTAACTAGTTATTTCTTGTATTGTGTTCAGAACAAATGTTTTTATTGTTAGATGTATATTTGTCTTCTGACGTTGACATTAGTTAGTACCGCTATAAATACAGATTAATAAGACAAGGTTGAAGATACTAAAAGAGCAATCAGAATCTGTATATAGAAGACGGACAGAAAACACAGTGAACAAAAGAAAAAAGACAGACAATCAGAATCTATATATAGAAGACGGACAGAAAACACAGTGAACAAAAGAAAAAAGACAGACAATCAGAATCTATATATAGAAGACGGACAGAAAACACAGTGAACAAAAGAAAAAAGACAGACAATCAGAATCTGTATATAGAAGACGGACAGAAAACACAGTGAACAAAAGAAAAAAGACAGACAATCAGAATCTGTATATAGAAGACGGACAGAAAACACAGTGAACAAAAGAAAAAAGACAGACAACGATCTACAAAACACTACCCAGAAAAATTAAGATCGAACCCCAAGGGGAAAAGGGTGGGGCATTCAAATGCTCCGGAAGGGTAGACAGTTTCTGCTCCACCTATGTTACCCGTCGTTTTACTCTTGTTACACACCATGTGATTGAGAGAAGAACCGGATTGTGATTACGACAAACAGAACATATCCGTGGTCATTTGTGAGACATATATTCTGTAACAGTTAACCAGTTCTTGGTGGCGACCGTAAAACTATAGTGGTGACATCAACTTAGCCAATATAATACATTATTCTGATCCCCCCCCCCCCCAGCCCCCCCCCCCCCCCCCCCACCCAAATTCATTTATGTGCGTACATGTACAACGCGAATCAGATAATATGGATTCTGTCCCAAGCAAGGACGTGGATTTCCAACGCCATATGTCGTGGTCTTTTTTATGTTACAATGACTTGATGTGATTGTCCATTTTGTTGTAAGAAGAGTTTGAAGATAGCAAAGGGAGGTAATCAGAATCCGTACATCGAAGAAGAACAAACAACACAATGGCCAAAAAAAAGTACAAAAAGAAAAACAAAGATCAACAAAACATACATATAAAATTAAAGATCGAGTAACATGAAGCCCACTAAAAACCGGGGGTAAAATTGTTGACCACCTTTGTTTATACTTTCTGTTCTAAAGGATCATTCCTATAGAATCTAATTGTTGATCGTCTTTGTTTATACTTTCTGTTCTAAAGGATCATTCCCATAGAGTCTAATTAAAACTTATTCCATTATTATGGCGTTTTAACCCCGCTGAACCAGTGGTGGAAAAATCTGTAATTCTCTAGAGGATTAAAATGTCTCATGTCTTTCCCCGCATGTTGTCAAATAGGTCCGCCAAAGGATTTTGAAATAAAGTTCGTGTTAAATAATGGGAGAAACAAATTCTCTTTCAATTGCCCATGTGGGTTACGATATTTCTCCACTCTCGAGAGTTAAATTAAAAATTTTAACCACTCGCCTGACGACTTGTTCTTAAAATTTTTAACTTAACTCTCTTGAGTGGAGAAATATCGTAACCCACGGGCAACTGAAGGAGAATCTATATATATTTGCTAAATTTTATTTTAACAACATCACATATATGGCCAATGTCAGGTAACCGTTCGTTATATTTGACCGTTCAATGTTATGCAAGAGACATTCAACTATACTGACAACAGTTCTCAGCGGTAGATATTTCCCTGATTGGTCGGTTGAAAATATAACCTCTGCCGTGACCCTGTACATGATGTCGTTTTATGTTGGTATATTGCTAACGAAAGATCAAACTTCTAATTATAATTAGTTTGATTTCATTATTATATACATTAACTGTCACGTGCCAAGATCTGTATACGGTGCCTAGTATTCTGTCAGTTGTGCATAGATGACGAAAGATGGTATTGGCAATTATATTTTGGTTCAAAGTTAACTATTGTGTTACTGTTATGTTTTACGATGGCCTTGTATATTATATAATATTACGATAATGCTTGAGGACATCGGCTTTCCTTAATAGAACTAATATACAGTGCCGGATTTAGGAGAGATGAGGCCCTGTGCTAGTTAAGTTATGAGGCCCCTTACTTGGGCCCTGAATGAGGTAGATCCTGTAGGCATACACAGACATTCAGGCCTACATGGTCAGGAAATTTAGGAATATTTAAAATATTAAGCTATATTAGATCAGATATGTACACTGCATAGAATGCATCGTAAAAACAATCTTGACAGGAAGACCCCCCCCCCCCCCCCCCGTGGCCAACGGGGCCATGTGCTTAAGTACATCTAAGGACAATGATAAATCCGGCACTGCTAATATACATGTAACAACTTATATGCCACGAAGATTAAATATATTAATGGCGGCCGGAGCTAGTGCACTAAATTTAGCTCTCATCCTATCTGGAATTTTATTAAGATTAACACCAGAGAGAGCCCCAATAACTGTTTTGAGATATGAAAGACCTGAAAACCTAGGCTTCTATGCATGTTTGGTGAGCACAAATGTAGGCAGTTTCAACTTTGTCATGGAAAAACTTTTCTCGTCAGCTCCACTGAAGGTGAACTCGATTCAAAATGGCCGACCAATAACAACAACAATACAAACATCAACCAATGATATGAAGAATACCACGAAATATTGCTTCATTTTATATATAATGATGAGCAGGGACGTCCATTATAACCCTAGACCCATACAATACCCCTGTACAAAAAGTTAGCAACCTGTAGAGAGTAATCAGAAAGCATTACAGTGTGATTCTTGCGATCACTGGATGCACTTGAGATGTACAACCATAACGGTAAAGAATTCCATATTTTGGCCAAATGTGACGATCAATACTTCTGTCATCTTTGTTGTGATCGCTTGCCAGCCTTTTCTGATTCGTTTCATCTGAATACATCAGTCGGAAATAACAATACTGATTTTGATGAGACCCTGGAAAATACATCGAACACACCCAATTCAACTTCCGGTGTAAACAAAAACGAAAAAATAAACTCTGTTTTTTTAAAGACTACGGGAATCTAGAAGGTTACATCCTAGACATTTCTTAGTAGCCCACCTAAACATCAATAGCTATCGTTATAAGTTCGATGAAATCAAAGAACTTCTGTCTGATAACATTGTAGACATTTTTTTTGTCGCGGAATCGAAGCTAGACGCTACTTTTAATGACAATCTATTCATAGCGGAGGGCTACAAATTATTGAGACGCGATAGAGACTCAGAGGGTGGCGGAATACTTGCTTACATAAATACCGATTTCCCAGTATGTAGGAAAACAAACTTAGAGTCTGAAACACTGGAAAACATCAGCGTGGAAGTTCATATAAACAAGAACAAGTGGCTTGTTATGGGCATTTTAAGCCCCTATCAATGTCTGATAATGATTTGTCCACTCTTTTTATTAAGAACATAAATCAATGTATTATGAATTATGAAAATATTATAGTAATGGGTGACTTAAATTTTGATATGTTAAACGATAAAAAATGTCAAACTTTAACAGATTTATGTGATGTCCTTAATTTTTCACAATTAGTCTTAAAACCAACATGTTTTATGAAAAATTGTATCCCATCATTGGTGGATGTGGTTTTATCAAATCGGAAAAATAAATGTTTTAATATACAAAATTTTCCTACCGGTATTAGTGATTGTCATAACATAATCTCGATCACAATAAAAGGGGACGTCCCAGTCCAGAAAAGAAAAATAATAACTTACAGAAGTTATAAAATTTTTGATACTGATAGCTTTAATTGTGATCTTGAGAACATTTCATTCCCAGATATTGAGAATTTATCAACATCTAGTGAAGTACACAATGTATATAATGAATATCAAAATGGCTTTAAAAGTGTACTTGTCACTTGATAAACACGCTCCAGTGAAAAATAGACAACCCCGTAAAAATCCACTTCCGTGTATGAACAGTGAATTAAGAGGAGCCATATACAGAAAACATATGTTTTATTCCCAATATACAAAAAATCACAACACAAAAACATGGGAAAAATTTTGAAAGCAGCGAAATTTGGTAACAAAATTAAAAAAAGAATTCTATGAAAACTTATTTTCTTGAACGCTGTACGAATGGGGCTAAAAATATCAACTTCTGGAAAACTGTTAAACCATTTTTCTCTAAGAAAAATGTAACCCTGGGAATCAGAATATAATTATGTGTGAAGACAATACAATTATAAATGATACATGTGAAGTTTCTGAAAAGTTTAATACTTTCTTCTCTACAGTTGCAGATAAAATTGGGGAAGACATTGTATATGACCCCACTACTCACCCTAGTATAGTGGAAATTAAAAATCATGTGGATGTGGAGAACAATTTTGAATTTCAACATATAACATCTAATAAAATTGAAAAAATTATAGATAAAATAAATATATAAAAAGCCTCTGGGTTTGATAACATTCCAGCCAAAGTTATCAAACAGTGTAAATCAATAGTTTCCAACCAGTTAACATCATTGATAAACTTGTCTATTAACACTGGTGTATTTCCTGATTCTCTTAAAAAAGCTCAGGTAATAAACACCATTACACAAGAAAAATGACCCATTAAGTAAAACAAATTATAGACCTGTGAGTGTCCTTCCTGTTTTTTCAAAAATATTTGAAAAGGTATTTGAAACACAGTTATCTGATTTTTTCGACACAATATTTAACCCTTTTTTGTGTGCATTCCGACGTGGACATGGATGCCAGACCACGTTTCTCAGACCTCTAGAAGATTGACGTGAAGCCCTAGACAAACATTATTATATAGCATCAGTTATGATGGACCTTTCAAATGTTTTTGATTGCCTACCACATGTCATACTGCTAGACAAATTGTCAGCTTATGGAGCTTCAGATCATTCGGTCTCGTTACTAAAATCATACTTATCAAACAGAAAACAACAAATAAAGGTCAATAGTGTTCTGAGCAACTGGGCTGACATCCATAAAGAGGTTCCGCAAGGATCTATACTTGCTCCCTCTTATTCAATGTCTTCATAAATGATATATTTTTGTTCATTAAAGACAGTTCTCTGTATAATTATGCAGACGATAATATCATTTCCTTTGTCAGTCCCGATTTTGATCTACTTATTTCTACTCTAGATTCTGACTCAAATCATCTTATTGAATGGTTCAAAATTAACAAAATGCAGGCTAATCCTGATAAATTTCAAGTTTTGGCAGTGGGGAAGAAAACCTATGAAAAACGTCCAACTATAAATATACAAAATGTTGAACTAACGTGTGAAGACAGTGTTAAATTTCTTGGCATTGAGATCGATTATCAATTAAACTTTGACACACATATAAATACAATCTGCAGGAAGGGATCCCAACAACTGAACATTATCAAACGTTTAGGCCCCTATTTGAACAGATTAAACAAACTTACAATTTTCCATACTTTTATTCTTAGTAATTCTAACTTTTGCCCTTTGGCCTGGCATTTTTGTATGGAGAAAAATTCCAAAAAGATTGAAAAAGTGCAAGAAAGAGCACTTCGTTTTTTTGTGTATGAAGATTACAATAGCTCATATGATAATTTATTGAAAAAAAAGCAAAGGTGCCTTCCTTGCAGATTCGTAGAATGAGAACTATGGCCCTGGAAACATTTAAGATTATGAATAAACTGTCGCCATCATGTTTCCATAACCTTGTGGATTTTCGAAATGCAAAATATTATTTTAGATACAACAATATACTGGACATTCCACAGGTCAACATTTAAATTTGCTGCTGCTACATAGTGGAACAGCCTCCCAGACCATTTCAGGACTGAAAACAGTATTTTTTTCTCAATTTAAGAACTTAATGCAGTCCTGGAATGGTACTAAATGTTGCTGTTCTGCATGCAGATGATACATATTCTGCTTCTGTTTTTGCTCTTTTTATTTGCATATAGCTTTTAGATATATATTGCTTTGTTTTAGTGCTTGTCAATGTTTTATCCAAACATGCTTAATTTTCTGCTTTATTATGTCATGATGCATGTAGATGCCGGTGGCAACCCAGTGAGGCATTGCCATCTGGGCCCCGGTCGGCGTCTATATGCAGTATTTATTTTGATTTGCTTGGCATGTTTCATGATGTGTATATTTTTATGCTGCATGATAACGCTGTTCATATAGATTCTCCTTCAGTTACCCGTGGGCTACGATATTTCTCCACTCTCGAAAGACAAATTAAAAATTCTAACCACTCGCCCGACGGCTTGTGGTTAAAAATTTAAATTGAACTCTCTTGAGTGGAGAAATATCGTAATCCACAGCTGAAGGAGAATTTGCTTCTCCCATTATTTAACACGAACTTTATTTCAAAATTCTTTGGCGGACCTCTAAACAATTCTGTTGCTAGGACGCAGGGAAAGGCACGAGACATTTTAATCTTCTAGAGGATTACAGGTTTTTCCACCACTGGTTCAGCGGGGTTAAAACGCCGTAATAATTGGAGAAACCCGATTATATGTGAGGGTTTACCTTTAACTCGCATGTGAAAAGCACTTACATGATCGCATCATTTCACTAATAGGGGAGGTTTGGGCTTCTAAAGCTAGTTTGGCATGGCCACTTATTTTATGAAGTGTCTGTACCAAGACAGGAAAGTGAGTGGTCGTGTATTTATGTGTTAGTGGTATCGATGTCTGTACCAAGACAGGAAAGTGAGTGGTCGCGTATATATGTGTTAGTGGTATCGTTGTCTGTACCAAAACAGGAAAGTGAGTGGTCGTGTATTTATGTGTTAGTGGTATTGATGTCTGTACCAAGACAGGAAAGTGAGTGGTCGTGTATTAATGTGTTAGTAGTATCGATATCTGTACCAAGATAGGAAAGTGAGTGGTCGTGTATTTATGTGTTAGTGGTATCGTTGTCTGTACCAAGACAGGAAAGTGAGTGGTCGTGTATTTATGTGTTAGTGGTATCGATATCTGTACCAAGACAGGAAAGTGAGTGATCGTGTATTTATGTGTTAGTGGTATCGTTGTCTGTATCAAGACAAGAAAGTGAGTGATCGTGTATTTATGTGTTAGTGGTATCGATATCTGTACCAAGACAGGAAAGTGAGTGGTCGTGTATTTATGTGTTAGTGGTATCGATGTCTGTACCAAGATAGGAAAGTGAGTGGTCGTGTATTTATGTGTTAGTGGTATCGTTGTCTGTATCAAGACAAGAAAGTGAGTGATCGTGTATTTATGTGTTAGTGGTATCGATGTATGTACCAAGACAGGAAAGTGAGTGGTCGTGTATTGATGTGTTAGTGGTATCGTTGTCTGTACCAAGACAGGAAAGTGAGTGGTCGTGTATTTATGTGTTAGTGGTATCGATGTCTGTACCAAGATAGGAAAGTGAGTGGTCGTGTATTTATGTGTTAGTGATATCGATGTCTGTAACAAGACAAGAAAGTGAGTGGTCGTGTATTTATGTGTTAGTGGTATCGATGTCTGTACAAAGACAGGAAAGTGAGTGGTCGTGTATTTATGTGTTAGTGGTATCGATATCTGTACCAAGACAGGAAAGCGAGTGGTCGTGTATTTATGTGTTAGTGGTATTGATGTCTGTACCAAGACAAGAAAGTGAGTGGTCGTGTATTTATGTGTTAGTGGTATCGATGTCTGTACCAAGACAGGAAAGTGAGTGGTCGTGTATTTATGTGTTAGTGGTATCGTTGTTTGTACCAAGACAGGAAAGTAAGTGGTCGTGTATTTATGTGTTAGTGGTATTGATGTCTGTACCAAGACAAGAAAGTGAATGGTCGTGTATTTATGTGTTAGTGGTATCGATGTCTGTACCAAGACAGGAAAGTGAGTGGTCGTGTATTTATGTGTTAGTGGTATCGTTGTCTGTACCAAGACAGGAAAGTGAGTGGTCGTGTATTTATGTGTTAGTGGTATCGATATCTGTACCAAGACAAGAAAGTGAGTGGTCGTGTATTTATGTGTTAGTGGTATCGATGTCTGTACCAAGACAGGAAAGTGAGTGATCGTGTATTTATGTGTTAGTGGTATCGATACCTGTACCAAGACAGGAAAGTGAGTGGTCGTGTATTTATGTGTTAGTGGTATCGATATCTGTACCAAGACAGGAAAGTGAGTGGTCGTGTATTTATGTGTTAGTGGTATCGATGTCTGTACCAAGACAGGAAAGTGAGTGGTCGTGTATTTATGTGTTAGTGGTATCGATATCTGTACCAAGACAGGAAAGTGAGTGATCGTGTATTTATGTGTTAGTGGTATCGATATCTGTACCAAGACAGGAAAGTGAGTGGTCGTGTATTTATGTGTTAGTGGTATCGATATCTGTACCAAGAGAGGAAAGTGAGTGATCGTGTATTTATGTGTTAGTGGTATCGATGTATGCACCAAGACACGAAAGTGAGTGATCGTGTATTTATGTGTTAGTGGTATCGATGTATGTACCAAGACAGGAAAGTGAGTGGTCGTGTATTTATGTGTTAGTGGTATCGATGTATGTACCAAGACAAGAAAGTGAGTGGTCGTGTATTAATGTGTTAGTGGTATCGATGTCTGTGCCAAGAGAGGAAAGTGAGTGGTCGTGTATTTATGTGTTAGTGGTATCGATATCTGTACCAAGACAGGAAAGTGAGTGATCGTGTATTTATGTGTTAGTGGTATCGATATCTGTACCAAGACAGGAAAGTGAGTGGTCGTGTATTTATGTGTTAGTGGTATCGATATCTGTACCAAGACAGGAAAGTGAGTGGTCGTGTATTTATGTGTTAGTGGTATCGATGTCTGTACCAAGACAGGAAAGTGAGTGGTCGTGTATTTATGTGTTAGTGGTATCGATATCTGTACCAAGACAGGAAAGTGAGTGATCGTGTATTTATGTGTTAGTGGTATCGATATCTGTACCAAGACAGGAAAGTGAGTGGTCGTGTATTTATGTGTTAGTGGTATCGATATCTGTACCAAGAGAGGAAAGTGAGTGATCGTGTATTTATGTGTTAGTGGTATCGATATCTGTACCAAGACAGGAAAGTGAGTGATCGTGTATTTATGTGTTAGTGGTATCGATATCTGTACCAAGACAGGAAAGTGAGTGGTCGTGTATTTATGTGTTAGTGGTATCGATATCTGTACCAAGAGAGGAAAGTGAGTGATCGTGTATTTATGTGTTAGTGGTATCGATGTATGCACCAAGACAGGAAAGTGAGTGGTCGTGTATTTATGTGTTAGTGGTATCGATGTCTGTGCCAAGAGAGGAAAGTGAGTGGTCGTGTATTTATGTGTTAGTGGTATCGATGTCTGTACCAAGACAGGAAAGTGAGTGGTCGTGTATTTATGTGTTAGTGGTATCGATATCTGTACCAAGACAGGAAAGTGAGTGATCGTGTATTTATGTGTTAGTGGTATCGATATCTGTACCAAGACAGGAAAGTGAGTGGTCGTGTATTTATGTGTTAGTGGTATCGATGTCTGTACCAAGACAGGAAAGTGAGTGGTCGTGTATTTATGTGTTAGTGGTATCGATGTATGCACCAAGACAGGAAAGTGAGTGGTCGTGTATTTATGTGTTAGTGGTATCGATGTCTGTGCCAAGAGAGGAAAGTGAGTGGTCGTGTATTTATGTGTTAGTGGTATCGATGTCTGTGCCAAGAGAGGAAAGTGAGTGGTCGTGTATTTATGTGTTAGTGGTATCGATGTCTGTGCCAAGAGAGGAAAGTGAGTGGTCGTGTATTTATGTGTTAGTGGTATCGATGTATGTACCAAGACAGGAAAGTGAGTGGTCGTGTATTTATGTGTTAGTGGTATCATTGTCTGTACCAAGACAGGAAAGTGAGTGGTCGTGTATTTATGTGTTAGTGGTATCGATATCTGTACCAAGACAGGAAAGTGAGTGGTCGTGTATTTATGTGTTAGTGGTATCATTGTCTGTACCAAGACAGGAAAGTGAGTGGTCGTGTATTTATGTGTTAGTGGTATCGATATCTGTACCAAGACAGGAAAGTGAGTGGTCGTGTATTTATGTGTTAGTGGTATCATTGTCTGTACCAAGACAGGAAAGTGAGTGGTCGTGTATTTATGTGTTAGTGGTATCGATGTATGTACCAAGACAAGAAAGTGAGTGGTCGTGTATGAATGTGTTAGTGGTATCGATGTCTGTGCCAAGAGAGGAAAGTGAGTGGTCGTGTATTTATGTATTAGTGATATCGATTTTACCTTTTTCTACAATTTGTTTATTGGATTGTAGAAATGAGCCGACAGTGTGGTATTTTTTGTTTTCCATCTTATTACAAAATGTCCTAAAACATTTTATGGAGTATTAAATTGAAGTTTGAAATTATTGTAAGGGTTAGATTATGGTGTTTGACTTCACCATTCAACACTATTTCAGTTATATTGTGGTTGTCAGTTATATTGTGGTGGTCAGTTATATTGGTGGGGGAAACCAGAGTACCTGGAGCAAACCGATTACTGTAAAGTGTGAAATATAAAGACATAGAAAGAACAAATTCTTGATTTTGATTGACTTGATTTATTGTGTTTAACGCCACTTTCAGCAATATTTCAGCTATGCATGTATCATGGCGACCAGTTTTACTGGTGGGAGAACCCGGAGTACCCGGAGAGAACCACCAACCATGGGCAAGCAACTGGTAAGTTTTATCACTTGCAGATGCGAGTAGAGTGCATCCTTTTTGTAATTTACAAAGCCGGGCGCGAACCCACGCTGGATTGGTGATAGACTTGTATGAGTTGTTAGGTAATCCAACTACCTAACACATTGAGCCACCTGTGCCCCTGAACAAATTCTTAGATTACTATTTATCATATTATTAATCAAACAAATTAACAATTAAAAACTGCGTCTTGTATCATTGAAAAAATAGTATGGTAATCATATAACACGCCATGATCTACACAATATTCATATTTTATCTAGCCCAGCGTGTAGCTGCGGTGCCCCCCAAGAAGATGCGAACCACTTCTTTTTTGTTTGTACCAAATATTCTGAAATAAGAAATGATGTTTCTCAGCATAAGCGATTTGTCTCAATTGATCAACACTTCACTTCTCACATCAGGAAGTGAAACCTTAAGCTATGCAGATAATTGCTTTATTTTTGATTCAGTTTTTCGATTTATTAAAAGGTCTAAGCGATTTCTAATCGTTTAATGTACTAACCAAACATCATCCAGCATCCATACACACAAACACACATACTTTTTCCTCATTTCTTTTTATTCGTTTACTATTTTCAGCTATATTATATGATAAAATTGTATTTTACTTGTTTTCTTGTGCATTCTCAATATAATGTAATAATGATTGTATATATAGGAGAAGACTCCATAAGTTGGTAAAACTTGTGTCTGATCCTCTTTGTATCATGGATCAAATAAAATAATTATAAACTAAAACACGCCATAATAATTTTAGAAAAGGAAGTAAAAATATACACAAGCATGTGTTTTTTATTTATTCTTTATTGATATTGTTAAATAAAAAGTATATATAATAATTTTATGTTTAACTGTAATGTAATGACGGAACATCCTTCTTAATGAGATAATGGCTAATTAAAAAAAATGTTCAACCTTCCGGAGCACCTGAGTTCATCCCCGGTTTTTAGTGGGGTTCATGCTACTCGATCTTCAGTTTTATGTGTATGTTTTGTATATCGTTTTTTGTTCTTTTTTCCCTTTTCCTTTGATCTCCTTCGATTTACGGATTCTGATTGCCCCTTTGGTATCTTCAAACTCTTCACTAGTTTTTGTGCAACAAGCGATTCATGCATTAGCATAGCGAATGGCATACTCCCACAGCAGATAGTCTGTGACGGGGACGACACAGTTTGAGGCCCACAGATGGACCAGAGCTTAACCCTGGTGGGTGGTCTAGATGTGAATCTCCGTGGAAGTTTCTAGTTTTCAGAATTATGCTTACCATCTCTATGCCATAAAATAGTAGATGCCCTTTAATAAGAGCTCATACCAATGTAATAGTGATTATAGTCTTGTTCAGCAGTGACATATTCTGGGCGGGGTATACCCTCAAGGATCAATAGCAGAGCTCCTGTCTACTGCAATAGTGATTATAGTCTTGTTCACCAGTGACATATTCAGGGCGGGGTATACCCTCAAGGATCAATAGCAGAACTCCTGTCTACTGTAATAGTGATTATAGTCTTGTTCAGCAGTGACATATTCTGGGCGGGGTATACCCTCAAGGATCAATAGCAGAACTCCTGTCTACTGTAATAGTGATTATAGTCTTGTTCAGCAGTGACATATTCTGGGCGGGTTATACCCTCAAGGATCAATAGCAGAACTCCTGTCTACTCAATAGTGATACCATCGGGATCTAAAACCGAGATCCTGAAGACTGGAGTGGTGATGCCTACTGAAACTTGCACTGAATACATGACAATGGGGTTGGTAATACCCTCACATGATCAACAATCCACCAGTCGTGGCATAGATCCAGAAGTATTGACACTCGGGTAGTTACAATCTAGAAGCAGTTGTGTAAACCCATACAGATAATCCTGACACATACCCTGATTAATGGTTATGATACCCTTTGGGACTAACCGTCGACCATATGGTCGTGACTACTGGGTTTGTGCTACCATCGGGGCTGACAATCCACCAGCAGTGTACCAATAGACATGTTAAACATGTATGTTAAGAAGCAAGTACTGATTACCCGTCGCAAGCACATGAGTTCACTCCCGGTTTTTTATGGGGTCTGATTTGCTCATCTTTTTAGTTTTTTGTGTTGTCATATTATGTGTCTTTACGTTCTGAGTTCGGTGTTGTGATGTCCGTTACGGTTTCCGCACATAAACGATGTTCGATTCGTCTTTACCTCCGGTTGTTTGTAGGAGTGCGCATGTCTTATTTGTGTTGTTTGTGTTTGTTGACGTATGGTGGTGTCCAACACATATTGTGCTGTGTTTTTGTTTTGTTTTTCTTCGTCATGTTGCAAGTTTCTCGGGATTGTCCTTTTTCCATTGCCCCTTCCGTATTATCTAACGTATATTTATCTTGTGTACCCTATGTTACCAGTTTCTCTGGATTGTCCATTGTTCATTGCACCTTCGGTATTCTCTAACGTTTATTTATCTTGTGTACCCTATGTTGCTAGTTTCTCTGGATTGTCCATTGTTGATTGTCTCTTCGGTATTCTCTAACGTATATTTATCTTGTGTACCCTATGTTACCAGTTTCTCTGGATTGTCCATTGTTGATTGCAACTTCGGTATTCTCTAACGTTTATTTATCTTGTTTACCCTATGTTACTAGTTTCTCTTGATTGTCCATTGTTGATTGCCCCTTCGGTATTCTCTAACGTTTATTTATCTTGTGTACCCTATGTTACCAGTTTCTCTGGATTGCCCTTTTTTGATTGCCCCTTCAGTATTCTCTAACGTTTATTCATCTTGTGTACCCTATGTTACCAGTGTCTCTTGATTGTCTATTGTTGATTGCCCCTTCGGTATTCTCTAACGTATATTTATCTTGTGTACCCTATGTTACTAGTGTCTCTGGATTGTCTATTGTTGATTGTCTCTTCGGTATTCTCTAACGTTTATTTATCTTGTGTACCCTATGTTACCAGTGTCTCTTGATTGTCCATTGTTGATTGCCCTTTCGGTATTCTCTAACGTTTATTTATCTTGTGTACCCTATGTTACCAGTTTCTCTGGATTGTCCATTGTTGATTGCACCTTCGGTATTCTCTAACGTATATTTATCTTGTGTACCCTATGTTACCAGTGTCTCTTGATTGTCTATTGTTGATTGCCCCTTCGGTATTCTCTAACGTATATTTATCGTATATAGATACTCAAGAGACACTAGCAACATAGGGTACTATGTTGCTAGTGTCTCTTGAGTATCTATTGTTGATTGCCCCTTCTGTATTCTCTAACGTATATTTATCTTGTGTACCCTATGTTACCAGTGTCTCTTGATTATCTATTGTTGATTGCCCCTTCGGTATTCTCTAACGATTATTTATCTTGTGTACCCTATGTTGCTAGTTTCTCTGGATTGTCCATTGTTGATTGTCTCTTCGGTATTCTCTAACGTTTATTTATCTTGTGTACCCTATGTTGCCAGTGTCTCTTGATTGTCCTTTTTTGATTGTCCCTTCGGTATTCTCTAACGTATATTTATCTTGTGTACCCTATGTTGCCAGTTTCTCTGGATTGTACTTTTTTCATTGCTTCTTCGGTATTCTCTAACATTTATTTATCTTGTGTACCGTATGTTGCAAGTTTCTCTGGATTGTATTTTTTTTATTGCCCCTTCGGTATTCTCTAACGTTTATTTACCAGATCGTCATTTCAGACAAAATAAAATAATGCACACCAGTTTGATTCTTTATGCATACATGTGATTGCTATAACTAATATATAATATGAAGTATCTAAATTGGTCCTATATTTAAATTTGCATACGTATTTCAAATCAATGTTTTATTTATTTTTGTCTACCGCCTGCTATCATTAACACTGGTACAACTGTTACTTAATACTATCATTCTTCAACCCAGGTGTAAACATACTTAATCCAGTAGAACAAAAATCATTTTAATTCCCGGTCCTTTCCTCGTTCATGACTTATCACCTGGTTTATATCTAGATTAACACGACGGGTGCCACTAGTGGAGCAGGAACTGCCTACCCTTCCGTAGCACATGAGTTCACCCCCGGTTCTTAGTGGAGTTCGTGTTACTCGATCTTTAGTTTTATATGTATGTTTTGTAGATCGTTGTTTGTTCTTTTGTACTTTTTCTTTTTGGCCATTGTGTTGTCTGATCTTCTTCTATATACGGATTCTGATTGCTCCATTGATATCTTCAAACTCTTCTTAATCCATTAGAACATTAATCACTGTAGTAATTCACAGTAGAGAGTAAAATACAAATCAGTCGTTCTGTCTTCATTAATACAGCATGGTGTTTTATGATAGAAAATAATCCTTCTGTTAACTACTTTCTAGTATATCATAACTCATGACGATGTTACACTTTGTTCTGTAAAGAGGAAAACGTTATAAATAAGAATGAGTGTTTTGTAGATCGTTGTTTGTGCTTTTGTCCTTTTTTCTTTTGTCCATTACGCTGTCTGTCCTTCGTTTTACGGATTCTAATTACCCCTTCTTGCAATTGATCAGCAAGATGGAATTATATCATTACCTCATCACATAACATCTCATTTGTTGCTTCCAGTTATACAAATATTTGTTTTCGGCGGCGAGATTTTCAAACCACAGAAAAAAAAATCTGGAAAAATATATGTCTTCACTTTAGTCCAAAACCGTGTAAATTACCGGATTAGGCGGCTATACGGTATTTGTTTTGTATTTCTCAAGCTACTTGAGCTTACTTAATTGTTGGATATTAAATATTCTCATTAAATAAATTCTTGATAATTTGTGTTAAATATTAAAATATGAACACCCCATGAACCTCGTTATACATTACTATGAATTCTTATTTATATTGTGTGGGTTGGAACATAAATTACACGAAATGTATTGCTCATCTTGAAGTAAATAAAATACTAACTTATGTCATATAACGTACAGTTAAATAGTAACACACGTTAATGAATACTTAATGCCTTAATACAAAAGCTGCAATATGAATGACAGTTGGGGGTTTCTATATTTATGAATGAATTTATGGATATTTTTCTTTTTTAAATTGTGAAGATATGTTATAAAAAGGCAATCGTAACTACTCGGCCATTCTCGCTACCCTGCAAATAACCTCGTATGCATTAGGCGTATAAATCGCACTACTTTTCACATGTCAGTTACAGGAAAGTTTGATAAAGTTATATTTTAAGCAATTTTCTATATTTCAATTAAAGTTTTAATTAGTTTTGCATGATTAGATTTTACTTAGTATGTCTTCCATATTGGATTTTCGTGGACTATATTTTTGTGCGGCTTAACTTAACTTAACTTCCGGCAAACAATTTAAGAAGAATTTCTACTATGTACGTACGAGGTTATTTGCAGGGTAGCGAGAATGGCCGAGTAGTTACGATTGATAAAAAGTTAGATATCAAATTTAGTGCGCATGACACGTTTCAAGTACGCTCAAAATCGAAAGATCGGAAAGTCAAATAATTTAAAGTTTTTGGAGCAATAAAACCAAAGGGCATGAACAGGATAGCCTATGTCTGAGGGAGGAGAACTTTAGGTTTATTAATACTTACATTATTTAGAAACTGTAAATTTCAGTAATAGATTTGAGGGTTTGCACATTTATACAATAGCAATGCCATATATCAATTTCTGGACATTATATTAAAAAAAATTGTCAAGATATGGAAATTTTCCATAGAAACTTTTTTATTTGATACAAGAACTCTAATATGTTGAACATTTACGAGCTTGCACATTTCTGCAATAACAATACCGTATATCATTTTCGTCATAGTATCTGCAATACTTTTTACAAGATTTTGTAAGTTTTCCAATATATAATTTTATGGTAATATGTTCAAATTATAATGTAGCACAGACAAACAGAAGATTATATTAAGATATACTGTCATCTGAGAAACAGGCTACTGGACCAGGGCTATAAAAAGATTCGCCTTATTCGATCTCTTAAAAAGTTTATATTCCGATACCAAGATCTTGTCGAAATATATTCCGTCTCTGAAGAAAAGACTATAAACGATGGATTTTCATATAGTGAAAATGTATAAAGATAAGTGGTCAAAAACAAAAATGTCAAAAATATTTGTTTTATCAATGTGTGATGTAAAAATGTTTTTGACATTCACTTCACTGAGTTTGGTGCTGTTTTGACAACTGTTTTACCTGTTTTGTTCAAGTATTGTTATAAATACTGTTATAGTGACAGACGGAGACTTTGAGCCGTAATGAAAGGGGGAGGTTTGGCGCTTTAAAATCTGATTCAACCCACCATTTCTTTAGAAATGCCTGTACCAAGTCAGGGTCATTACGGTTTTCACAGTTTTCCGGTTGTTGACTGATTTTGTCTGTTTATATACTTATGAGTTTTGACTCTCCCTTTGTAAGATTGCTCGGAGTTCGGTAATTTTGTTATTACCCTTATTTGTCTAAAGAAAACATCTGACGTTACTAATAACACTGTTTAAACAGAAGAAAACATGAGACGTTGTAAGTAAACTAGCTTACCCTTCCGGAGCACCTGAGTTCACTCCCGGTTATTAGTGTGTTACTCGATCTTTAGTTTTATGTGTATGTTTTGTAGATCGTTGTTTGTCCTTTTGTACTTTTTCTTTTGGCCATTGTGTTGTCTGTTCGTCTTCGATATACAGATTCTGATTGCCCCTTTGGTATCTTCAAACTCTTCTTTTTATATATTAACACGGTCAAGACTCTCAGTTGTATTATAATACCGTGTTTTCCTATTAAAACATCTGTCTACTACATAATGCAACCCCATTGCAATAAAATGTGTCCTTATGAGTGGATGTCCTCTTTTGGTGAGCCAATTTAGTAGTATGACCCTAAGGGTCAGTTGTAACTTTTTTCACGCCCGGATGTTAGTGGTGTTCGTGTTGTTTAAGACTTAGTTTTCTGTGTGTTGTTCTCTTTTTCTTTGTTGTCCTTTTTCGTTTGGCCTTTGTATTGTCTGTCCTTTCTCAATTTACGGTCTGATTGTCCTTATGGTATAACTTTTCTTCTAATCCAATGATCCAAAGACACCGGTAGTCGACACTCTTTCTAGTGTATTGCCATAAGACGTCTCTAATATACACTTCTCAGGAATTTTTTTTTTTGGGGGGGGGAGAGTAGGTGTTTGTCCACACAAAGGCATACCAACACCTTATTACAATTGCTCTTTAATTAATGCAGCTTTAGACATGCGGGTAACTTATTGTAAAATATAAGTGGTAACACTTGTTAAAACGGAAGTCTAAATCAAACTTCAAGTGCTTTCTCCAAATGAAAACAGAGTTCAGTATAACTATTTAGTGTAAATATTGACAGCTGAATACATTGTATGTCAAGTTAGACATATAAAAGATGTTTTGATGTACGCTAGCAAACAAAATATACGTGCTCGTGAGTGTTTTTCTATCCCGATAATGTTTAACGTTTAAATCTAAAATAAAATCGTATATTATATATATCAAATTTAGTGCGAACGACGTGTTTCTGGAATATTGCAGTTCATCATCTAATCATCACGACCATGTCTTCAATGATAATATTACTCGTACCCTACCACGAACCAACCTTCATCATCTAATCATCACGACCATGTCTTCAATGATAATATTACTCGTGCCCTACCACGAACCAACCTTCATCATCTAATCATCACGACCATGTCTTCAATGATAATATTACTCGTGCCCTACCACGAACCAACCTTCATCATCTAATCATCACGACCATGTTTTCAATGATAATATTACTCGTACATTACCACGAACCAACCTTCATCATCTAATCATCACGACCATGTCTTCAATGATAATATTACTCGTGCCCTACCACGAACCAACCTTCATCCTCTAATCATCACGACCATGTCTTCAATGATAATATTACTCGTACCCTACCACGAACCAACCTTCATCATCTAATCATCACGACCATGTCTTCAATGATAATATTACTCGTACACTACCACGAACGAACCTTCATCATCTAATCATCACGACCATGTCTTCAATGATAATATTACTCGTACACTACCACGAACGAACCTTCATCATCTAATCATCACGACCATGTCTTCAATGATAATATTACTCGTACACTACCACGAACCAACCTTCATCATCTAATCATCACGACCATGTCTTCAATGATAATATTACTCGTACACTACCACGAACCAACCTTCATCATCTAATCATCACGACCATGTCTTCAATGATAATATTACTCGTGCCCTACCACGAACCAACCTTCATCATCTAATCATCACGACCATGTCTTCAATGATAATATTACTCGTACACTACCACGAACGAACCTTCATCATCTAATCATCACGACCATGTCTTCAATGATAATATTACTCGTACACTACCACGAACCAACCTTCATCATCTAATCATCACGACCATGTCTTCAATGATAATATTACTCGTACACTACCACGAACGAACCTTCATCATCTAATCATCACGACCATGTCTTCAATGATAATATTACTCGTACACTACCACGAACCAACCTTCATCATCTAATCATCACGACCATGTCTTCAATGATAATATTACTCGTACACTACCACGAACCAACCTTCATCATCTAATCATCACGACCATGTCTTCAATGATAATATTACTCGTACACTACCACGAACGAACCTTCATCATCTAATCATCACGACCATGTCTTCAATGATAATATTACTCGTACACTACCACGAACCAACCTTCATCATCTAATCATCACGACCATGTCTTCAATGATAATATTACTCGTAGCCTACCACGAACCAACCTTCATCATCTAATCATCACGACCATGTCTTCAATGATAATATTACTCGTACACTACCACGAACCAACCTTCATCATCTAATCATCACGACCATGTCTTCAATGATAATATTACTCGTACACTACCACGAACCAACCTTCATCATCTAATCATCACGACCATGTCTTCAATGATAATATTACTCGTGCCCTACCACGAACGAACCTTCATCATCTAATCATCACGACCATGTCTTCAATGATAATATTACTCGTACACTACCACGAACGAACCTTCATCATCTAATCATCACGACCATGTCTTCAATGATAATATTACTCGTACACTACCACGAACCAACCTTCATCATCTAATCATCACGACCATGTCTTCAATGATAATATTACTCGTAGCCTACCACGAACCAACCTTCATCATCTAATCATCACGACCATGTCTTCAATGATAATATTACTCGTACACTACCACGAACCAACCTTCATCATCTAATCATCACGACCATGTCTTCAATGATAATATTACTCGTAGCCTACCACGAACCAACCTTCATCATCTAATCATCACGACCATGTCTTCAATGATAATATTACTCGTACACTACCACGAACCAACCTTCATCATCTAATCATCACGACCATGTCTTCAATGATAATATTACTCGTGCCCTACCACGAACCAACCTTCATCATCTAATCATCACGACCATGTCTTCAATGATAATATTACTCGTACACTACCACGAACCAACCTTCATCATCTAATCATCACGACCATGTCTTCAATGATAATATTACTCGTACACTACCACGAACGAACCTTCATCATCTAATCATCACGACCATGTCTTCAATGATAATATTACTCGTACACTACCACGAACGAACCTTATTCTTAACCATACGCGAGGGTTGCATGGCCTACACATGAGTACATCTCTCAAAAGATAAATGCTTTACATGTGTTTTTTGTTACATATGAGAATATCACAAGGATAATAATAACACGAATATATCAATTGAATGCATATGACACGTTTCTGGAATAACTATCATCTATATCAGCTCATAGTCAACAGATGGGAAACCCCCCCAAATATGTCTATGGGAGGAAGCAAATCAGAGGGTCTAAATATGATAGCCAACGTCGGCTGTCGTTACATATGAGGTATTGACAATAACACGAATGCACATGACACGTTTCTGGAATAACGTCATCTGTACCAGCTCATAGTCAACAGATTAGAACCCCCCCCCCCCCCCCCCCAAAAAAAAAATGTCTATGGGAGGAACAAATCAGAGGGTCTAAATATGATAGCCAACATCGGCTGTCGTTACATATGAGGTATTGACAATAACACGAATGCACATGACACGTTTCTGGAATAACCGTCATCTGTACCAGCTCATAGTCAACAGATTAGAAACCCCCCCAAAAATGTCTATGGGAGGAACAAACCAGAGGGTCTAAATATGATAGCCAACGTCGGCTGTCGTTACATATGAGGTATTGACAATGGTTTGATTAATTTACATTATTGCAATACCCTGTAAAACAGAGACGGGACGTCTACAAATGCTGATAATATCATGAACATTCTATACCAAAATATATCTACAAATAATGTATTTCTGAAAACAATACTTAATTAAAGATATCAATCCTTTAATTATTAGTAGTTTAATTAATGTTATATTATATTCCATGACGTCTAAAAATTTTAAATGATTTTATTCAAACACACTTATCTTTTTACCTGCTCCACTGTTCCGTTCAATAGGGATAACTTAACCGTTTACAAGCCATTGTTAAGCGACAAGATAATATAAACTACTAGCAGGATTGTCTCGTTATAATTTAATCGCTCGCAAGCATTTACTGTTAAAGATTGGTTAGACAAGATACAGGAATTAATTTTAATGGTGTCTGGGTTATGATACATAATTTAATCGTTCGCAAGCATTTACTGCTAAAGATTCCTAAGGCAAGATACAGGAATTATTCTTTTTATGTTTTCTGGGTTATAATACACCAAGCTGTAAAAAACAAAAACAAAACAAAACTTATCGAGCAGAAAAATACCCCTCATTTTGCCGAATCGATAACACGACCAGATACCATCACTATATTAAGTTATGATCTGTAAGGGGGGTAAACGAAATGTATACCAGGAGAAATGAGTTGATGGATAAATAATTTTATGATTTCTGCAAAGAATATTTTTGTGTATTTTTAAAAAAACATTATGGCAATTCATTACACAAGGTGATAGTTTCATGAAAATATGTTGTATTTTGATTGACTTTTAAATCATATTTAAAATGTACCACTAAATGTCGTTACATGTATATGTAGTTTGATTGCATTTAACAGTTTCTTTGTTTTGTATTTAATGTGTTGTTTTGGTAACAATCCTTTGCATATGGATTTCACACCTATAAAAATTATGTTCTGTTCTGTTCTGTAACAGGACCAAGACATTACCTGATATCATTACCGTCTTAATCAATATATAACACATCTTTCTGTTGTGATCTGTAGAAGGACTAAGCTATTTCCTGCTATCATTACCGTCTTAATCAATATATAACACATCTTTCTGTTATGATCTGCAGAAGAACTAAGATATTTCCTGCTGTCATTACCGTCTTAATCAATATATTACACATTCCTCTGTTTTCTAATATTTCCTTGTCATCAATATTTAATGGACAAAAGTCAATCTTAAGATTTGTTTTGACAAGTTGTTATCCGTTGTCTTCAGAATATTGTACGGGAAAACAATTTTTCCTCATGCTCGCATAACATCCTTAGCCGATTTTGGTTTTTTGCTTGATGGTGTTTAATGCCACTTTCAACAATATTTCAGTTATATCGTGGCGATCAGTTTTATTTGTGGAGGAAACCGGAGACCCGGAGAATCCGACTGATACTTGTATTGAACTAGGACGTTACTGTGACTACGACATACATAACATCTCCGTGGACGTTACTGTGACTACGACATACATAACATCTTCGTGGACGTTACTGTGACTACGACATACATAACATCTCCGTGGACGTTACTGTGACTACGACATACATAACATCTCCGTGGACGTTACTGTGACTACGACATACATAACATCTCCGTGGACGTTACTGTGACTACGACATACATAACATCTCCGTGGACGTTACTGTGACTACGACATACATAACATCTCCGTGGACGTTACTGTGACTACGACATACATAACATCTCCGTGGACGTTACTGTGACTACGACATACATAACATCTCCGTGGACGTTACTGTGACTACGACATACATAACATCTCCGTGGACGTTACTGTGACTACGACATACATAACATCTCCGTGGACGTTACTGTGACTACGACATACATAACATCTCCGTGGACGTTACTGTGACTACGACATACATAACATCTCCGTGGACGTTACTGTGACTACGACATACATAACATCTCCGTGGACGTTACTGTGACTACGACATACATAACATCTCCGTGGACGTTACTGTGACTACGACATACATAACATCTCCGTGGACGTTACTGTGACTACGACATACATAACATCTCCGTGCTCATTTGTGACACATATAGTCCGTAAAGGTCATGATGGCTAACGTAAGACTTTCAATATGATTTACTAGATATAATAATAAACTACTGTGAGTAAGTGATTGTTGTTGAACGCCAACTACGCATTTTGCAGCTATATCATGGCGAGAACAAAACAATGTGAAATGAGATGATGATGACGATGATGAGATCCGCATTGTATTAGACCAAGACGCTTAATTGATTTTTTTTGTACTAGTTCTCTGAAACAACAGCTGATAGACATGTGTCCCTACTCCTGATTCCAACCCAACCAGTCTTTGCTCTTTCTCCTTAATGCTGCGTGCTTAGCAGAAATGCAACAAATACCAATTTAATAGTCTCCGTATAAAATTGCTGACGATTGAGTTGCCGCCATCTTATATATGCAAATTAGCAAATGTAATGTCATTTCTTGATATGGAAGTTGATTTGACACGAAAACCCCCACACAGAATGAGCTTAATTTACATGTCTTACATACTTAGTCCTGTTCTTGCGGAGAAGCAAAACTTATCAATTTTATAATCTTATGGTTTGACACGATCGGGACTGGAACCCGCATTCTACCACACTCGAGGTGAACATGCTAACCACTACACCACCGATACGGTCATACACTAATGTAATTAATTTTGTATGAACTGGATTAGTACCATTAGTACATATCCTATCTGTGTTACTGTTTCTCATATGCACGCTTAATTATTAAAGGAACCATTATCTAATCGCACAAATGACATATATACATAATATGCCCCAACCCAAGTCAATTGTCCAGTCTTAAATTTTTTAAGAGTTGTCTACCTTTTATTGGATTTTAAAACGACCAGTATCAATATGTCATTCTACAATCACTTCCTTTTTTGGTAAAGAATAATCACGATGTTTGCATTTTATGTACTGTACGACGACCTCGCACATAATCTCGCAGTGACGAGACATACAATTTGACATGGTTGCTAGGAATGTGGTAATTTCCCGGTCATTTATTTTCACTTATCAGAGTCATACTACCCCGTTAAATGTGTTGTATCGTCTATTTGAAGCATATCAAAAACTCAATGTTATTGATGTGCATTTAATTTTTTTAAATTTATTTTATTTTCGATGTCAAGTTCCCTTATCAAATTGTTTTAAAATCATTCGGTTAAAATGTCTATCAATTTGAACTGGTTTTTGCATAAGTCAGTTCAGATAGTACAATCGAATGGTTATTGTCCCTTTGAGCTGCACATGACCAATTAATTCTTCCGTAATCAGAAAATATTTTGTTTTCTGATAATACAGTAATAGTTTGTGAACGTTATCTAAAACGTAACTTGTATTTACTTGATAGGTGGTTGCTGCTAACACGGAAGCTATTAAACCATAACAAGGTTACCTCAGGGGTAATTAGAAACCGTACTATTGAACCATAGAAAGGTTACCTCAGGGGTAATTAGAAGCCGTGGTTACCTCAGGAGTAATTAGAAGCCGTGGTTATCTCAGGGGTAATTATAAGTCGTGGTTACCTCAGGGGTAATTAGAAGCCGTGGTTACCTCAGGGGTAATTAGAAGTCGTGGTTACCTCAGGGGTAATTAGAAGCCGTGGTTACCTCAGGGGTAATTAGAAGCCGTGGTTACCTCAGGAGTAATTAGAAACCGTGGTTACCTCAGGGGTAATTAGAAGTCGTGGTTACCTCAGGTGTAATTAGAAGCCGTGGTTACCTCAGGGGTAATTAGAAGCCGTGGTTACCTCAGGAGTAATTAGAAACCGTGGTTACCTCAGGGGTAATTAGAAGTCGTGGTTACCTCAGGTGTAATTAGAAGCCGTGGTTACCTCAGGGGTAATTAGAAGCCGTGGTTACCTCAGGTGTAATTAGAAGCCGTGGTTAGCTCAGGGGTAATTAGAAGCCGTGGTTACCTCAGGGGTAATTAGAAGCCATGGTTACCTCAGGGGTAATTAGAAGCCATGGTTACCTCAGGGGTAATTAGAAGTCGTGGTTACCTCAGGGGTAATTAGAAGCCATGGTTACCTCAGGGGTAATTAGAAGCCATGGTTACCTCAGGGGTAATTAAAAGCCATGGTTACCTCAGGGGTAATTAGAAGCCGTAAATGGCAGAAGGACAATAGAACAAACAATGATCTACAAAACACTACACAGAAACCATAAGATAAAGCAACAAGAATCTAACAAAAACCGGGAATGAACTCAGGTGCTCCGGGATGGTACGCAGTTCCCGTACTAGTGGTACCCGTCGTGTTGCTCTTGCTACAAACCAGATTATATGTTATGGATGAGGAAAGGACCGCATTATAATTACGACAAATGTAAGATATCCGTGGTCCTTTGTGACACAGATGTTCTGTAGCGGTTTACCAGGTCATGGTGGCAACTGTAGAACCATTGGTTCATATAGAGGTAAAATTGAAGCCAATAACTGTAACGGTCATCATCATGACGTAGTTAACTGTTACGGTAACGGTCATCATGATGACGTAGTTAACTGTAACGGTCATGATCATGACGTAGTTAACTGTTACAGTCATCATCATGACGTAGTTAACTGTTACGGTAGCGGTCATCATAATGACGTAGTTAACTGTAACGGTCATCATCATGACGTAGCTAACTGTTACGGTACATATTTGTTCTGTTTAACAGTCACAATCCCATCCGTCTTTCCTCTTTCATGACTTATCACTGGATTGTGAACAAGAGTAACACGAGTGGTGTAATCAGTGGAGCAAGAAATGCCTACCCCCGAGATAACCACCGTATTTAACTAGGGTCGTGCTACTCAGTCTGTAGTTTTATGGGTAGTGTTTTGTCGACCAGTGCTTGTCCTTTTGTCATTTTTCTTTTAGGGATTATTATGGTCTATCCTTCGATATACAGATTTTAATATCTACAAACCTTTCTTTTGTTCTGTTGATGACGACCTGACAGCACTAATCTAGAGAGTATCGACCTGACAGCACTAATCTAGAGAGTATCGACCTGACAGCACTAATCTAGAGAGTATCGACCTGACAGCACTAATCTAGAGAGTATCGACCTGACAGCACTAATCTAGAGAGTATCGACCTGACAGCACTAATCTAGAGAGTATCGACCTGACCACTAATCTAGAGAGTATCGACCTGACAGCACTAATCTAGAGAGTATCGATCTGACAGCACTAATCTAGAGAGTATCGACCTGACAACACTAATCTAGAGAGTATCGACCTGACAGCACTAATCTAGAGAGTATCGACCTGACAGCACTAATCTAGAGAGTATCGATCTGACAGCACTAATCTAGAGAGTATCGATCTGACAGCACTAATCTAGAGAGTATCGCAATGAAACGCCTGCAAGAAAAAAAAATAGAATAAGAGAAAATAGTAAGTAAGTAAGTACATTTTATTTATAGTCGGCACATATATACATATAGCAAATAACATGAGCTACATGAAGCTCTTAAGACCGACTATAACATATTTCTAAGCAAATATAACATTTTTTAAAACAGGCAAGCGCATATAAATCAAATATGAGCACATAAAAAGCAAAAAATCTTAACACAAGGCAAATTAAAACAAACGGCCAATTCATGAACAAAAAAAAAATCTGCGCTCTGGAAAGGTAAAAATTTGTTACTCCATAAATAATACCTCGTCGTGAAGATGTAATTCCCAGAACTTGGAAATATGGATTCATTTTGTTAGCATGTATATAATCAGGTCAATCACCTTTGTTGACAATTTACATTAAACAATACTACCTTCATCCATATGTTAACGTCCGTTACATTACACAATACCACCTTAAACTATATGTTGACGTCCGTTACATTACACGATACCACCTTAAATTATATGTTAACGTCCGTTGCATTACACAATACCACCGTAAGCTATATGTTAGCGTCCGTTACATTACACAATACCACCTTAAACTATATGTTAACGTCCGTTGCATTACACAACACCACCTCAAGCTATATGTTAACGTGCGTCACATTACACAATACCACCTTAAACTATATGTTCGCGTCCGTCACATTACACAATACCACCTTAAACTATATGTTAACGTCCGTTGCATAACACAATACCACCTTAATCCATATGCTAACGTCCGTTACATTGCACAATACCACCTTAAACTATATGTTAGCGTCCATTACATTACACATTACCACCTTAAACTATATGTTGACGTCCATTACATCACACAATACCACCTTAAATTATATGTTGACGTCCGTTACATTACACAATACCACCTTAAGCTATATATTAACGTCCGTTACATTACACAATACCATCTTAAATTATATGTTAGCGTCCGTTACATTACACAATACTACCTTAAGCTATATATATGTTAACGTCCGTTACATTACACAATACCATCTTAAATTATATGCTAGCGTCCGTTACATTACACAATACCACCTCAAACTATATGTTAACGTCCGTTATATTACACAATACCACATTAAGCTATATGTTAACGTCCGCTACATTGCACAAAACCACCTCAAGCTACATGTTAACGTCCGTCACATTACACAATACCACCTTAAGCTATATGCAAACGTCCACTACATTGCACAATATCACCTCAAATTATATGTTAGCGTCCGTTACATTACACAATACCATCTTAAATTATATGTTAGCGTCCGTTACATTACACAATACTACCTTAAACTATTTGTTAACGTCCGTTGCATTACACAATACCACCTCAAGCTACATGCTAACGTCCGTCACATTACACAATACCACCTTAAGCTATATGCAAACGTCCGTTGCATTACACAATACCACCTTAAGCTATATGTTAACGTCCACTACATTGCACAATATCACCTCAAACTATATGTTAGCGTCCGTTACATTACACAATACCATCTTAAATTATATGTTAACGTCCGTTACATTACACAATACTACCTTAAACTATTTGTTAACGTCCGTTGCATTACACAATACCACCTCAAGCTATATGTTAACGTCCGTTATATTACACAATACCTACCACCTTAAGCTATATGCTAACGTCCGTTACATTACACAATACCACATCAAGCTGTATGTTAACGTCCTTTACATTACACAATACCACCTCAAGCTATATGTTAACGTCCGTCACATTACACAATACCACCTTAAGCTATATGCTAACGTCCGTTACATTACACAATACCACCTCAAGCTGTATGTTAACATCCGTTACATTGCACAATACTACCTTAAGCTATATGTTAACGTCCGTTGCATTACACAATACCACATTAAACTATATGCTAACTTCCGTTACATTACACAATACCACATAAAACTATATGTTAACGTCCATTGCATAACACAATACCACCTTAAGCTAAATGTTAACGTCAGATGCATTACACAATATCACCTTAAACTATATGTTAACGTCCGTTACATTACACAATACCACCTTAAATCATATGTTAGCGTCCGTTACATTACACAATAGTACCTTAAACTATATGTTAACGTCCGTTATATTACACAATACCACCTTAAGCTATATGTTAACGTCCGTTATATTACACAATGCTACCTTAAGCTATAAGATTAAGATTTATAATAATTGATTTCCTCCAGATTACAGGACCGATAAAGGACATATACATCAGATAGAATGATTGTAATTATTTGACATCAAGCACAATACAATGCAAATATATATGTTAATGTCCGTTTATTAAATTAATAACTACAAAGTCTACCTTCAATTGTCCTAAACAGTTAAGATCTTATTAAGGGTTTATTGTACACTTACAATAGATCTCTTACTTCAAATGTCGAAGTTTAAACATGTTAGATATTTACAGCTTTTCACAATAAAAAGAGTTTGAAGTAACCAAAGGGGTAATCAGAATCCTTAAATAGAAGAAGGACATACAACACAATGGCCAACAATAACAGGACGAAAGGACAAAACACGATCTATAAAACATACACATAAAACTAATTATCGAGTAACACCAACTTCTGCTGAATGCAGGTGCTCCGGAAGGGTAAGCCGTTCCTGTTCGATTAATGACACCCGTCGTGTTAAACCACTTTTTACCATGCAACGTCGTACAACAATCACTGTATTTGTGTCTGATTTTAAATTATTGAAATATGCACAAACCTATGCGTTTATGAATTAGTAAATATTGATAGAATAGTGTAGTGTTTGTAGATCATTGCTTATCTTCTGAACCTGTTTTTGTTTGGCCATTGCATTGTCTGTCCTTCTTCGAAGTACTGCTTCTGATCATCCCTTTTTGCATCTTCAAACTTTTGTGAACAATGTTCGATTCTAAGGTAAAATCAAGATTGCCTATTTTTTACTTTGTTTCACAAGACTATGTGTGAGAAAATTCTGTCAATAAAAATTCTGCTCTGTACTTTACATTACATACACCAAAACTCTTAGTGTTTAAAGGTGGTTGAACAAAACATGTCTGATAACGGTAATAACACAATTACCGAACTCCGAGCAATCTTACAAAGGGAAAGTCAAAACTCATAAGTATATAAACAGACAAAATCAGTCAACAAACAGAAAACTGTGAAAACCGTAATGACCCTGACTTGGTACAGGCATTTCTACAGAAATGATGGGTTGAATCAGATTTTAAAGCGCCAAACCTCCACCTTTCATTACTGCTCAAAGTTTTCGGCTGTCACGATAACAGTATTTATAACAATACTTGAACAAAACAGGTAAAACAGTTGTCATAACAGTACCAAACTCAGTGAAATGAATGTCAAAAACTTTTTTACGTCACACATTGATAACAAATATCTTTAACATTTTTGTTTTTGACCACTTATCTTTATACATTTTCACTATATGAAAATCCATCGTTTATAATCTTTTCCACAGAGACGGAATATATTTCGACAAGATCTTGGTATCGGAATATAAACTTCTGATACGATTATTGCACTACAGATTACCAGCAATTTACAACGAGAAATATAAAGTCAATCTCTCCCAGGTATACATAATCTTAGACGATTTTCTCTTTCCTGCTTAGGTCCTGTGGTTTACTCGCTCCCAATCTTCCAATCCTTCGACTTAACGTACCTGATGAAGGTTATTCCAGAAAGGTGCCATGTGCACTAAATAAACGTTAGATAATACCTAACGGACAATCTAAAATGGGCAATCCAGAGAGACTAGCAACATAAGGTACAGAATACAAGGACAAACAAAACAAAAACATAACACAATATGTGTTGGACACCACTATACGCAAACAAACACATATAACGTAAATAAGACACGAACCCTCCTACAAACAACTGGAGGTAAAGATGAACCAAACAAACACATATAACGTAAATAAGACACGAACCCTCCTACACACAACTGGAGGTAAAGATGAACCAAACAAACACTAATAGCGTAAATAAGACATGAACCCTCCTACAAACAACTGGAGGTAAAGATGAACCAAACAAACACTAATAGCGTAAATAAGACACGAACCCTCCTACACACAACTGGAGGTAAAGATGAACCAAACAAACACTAATAGCGTAAATAAGACATGAACCCTCCTACAAACAACTGGAGGTAAAGAGGAACCGAACAAACACATATAACGTAAATAAGACACGAACACTCCTACAAACAACTGGAGGTAAAGAGGAACCGAACAAACACATATAACGTAAATAAGACACGAACACTCCTACAAACAACTGGAGGTAAAGACGAACCGAACAAACACATATAACGTAAATACGACATGAACCCTCATACAAACAACTGGAGGTAAAGATGAACCGAATTAGATATCTACGTTTCTATTGTTAGTGAAGAAATATATGTTAAAATATTTCACTTTATACCTACTTCATAGACAGTGAGTTTGTAATTTCCATCCCTCAATTAGACTTACAGAGATCAAAAGCTTTTATTATAGAACACTTACCTATTCTTAACAATACCAATTATAACTTATTATCATGGAAACCATTTCTTCAATTCGTATTTAATTAAAATATACTGTTGTGAAATTGACGCGATATTAAAGTCTTCTGCCGTCAGAATGAAAGAATTAAATAAACTCCAACGTCACATAGCCAAATACCTTAGACTTAGAATGGAGAACAATAAATATAAACTACTCAGACATTGCTTCATAACATCGGCGGAGGTAGAGAGCGCCGCTCGTTTCACACTCAATTTTGGGTATGGTTTGTGCTCTTTGTTGTATACCCTACAGTGACTGTGAAATTTAGAACAACCATAAATGCACTAGCTGCCCCTTTCATTTGATTTGTGACTGAGTGTGTTGTTGGATCGTCGCTCAATATGAAAAGAAAGTGTAAACAGTGTTGGTCAACAAATAAACCGATATCAACAAAGCGAACAATCACCTATAGCATCAACTCACTGAACACAAAAAGACCACGACATAATATTGGAAATCCATGTCCTAGCACAAAACATGGTGTGGAGTAAACCGGTTAATGGCACCCAACCTTCCTCATATTCTTTCTTACTATACCACGTTATCTGTTTATTGAAGTGACTGTACTAATCCAGGACAGTGGGTGGTGATGTACATGGGATAGAGGTATTGATTTTACCTCTACGATTTTACTATTAGTTTTAGAAGCTGTTCCTAGAGTGTTGTATTTTGTGCTTCTGATTTTATAGCTAATGTTCAAAGCTAGGTCACCAAGAAAACGCCACGTCAGCAGATTCTTCTTCACACGGTTGTCTGCACTTTTAAGGTCTTCAACATGGAATAGAAAAATAAATAGCCGTACAGTACTGATGTGATCATAGACAAATTAAATGGTATTTACGATTCATAGATAATATCTATTATTTCAACAAAATAACTTAAGCAATCATTAAACTGTGTTGTTACCGGTTGTGAGAATATCATGCACATTATGAATACAATACCCGCAATCAGACAGAATTATCAAATATTTCGCGTGTTATTTAATGATAAAAATACCAATACCCGATCAATTGACGTGATAGGGTACTTTAAATCGATATCTTTGATCAAATTGGAGCAGAGATGTCTTAAACTGAATGGACACCTGGATTGATCTCATGACCCCGTGACCGGAAGTTTATCGCAGCCATCTTTAAATATAGGGTTTAGAAGATAATAACGATTGAGATGGGGTAATTGTATTATGTTCATTTTGAAGATTTTGAAATTGTTTTGATTTCGTAAATAAGTCACAAATACACGCAACGATAACAAGATACAATGTAACATTTTATAGATTTTATCTTTTTATACGGTAATGGTGTAGTATTTTGACAAATCACCGATCATAATAAATGAAACAAAGAAATCTAACAAGTGGCCGATGCGTCACGAATTAACGCGTAAAAAGATCTATTTTACGGTCTTTTGAAACTAAATAGATAGACGGTCGTAAATTTGACCGGTCATCTGATCGTTATGGAATATAGGGTCATTCAATTAAACGTTGTTAATCAGTTAGTTGCCATTTAATGAAATGTTTTGTTCGTGATTGCAAGGCAGGACATATGATAAAATGATTTACGTGCCAGAAGCAGACATACCAATGACCTACATATTTAGTTTTATGTGTATGTTTTGTAGATCGTTGTTTGTCCTTTTGTCTTTTTTCGCTTGGTGATTGTGTTGTCTGTTCTTCGATTTAAGGATTATGATTACCCCCCTTTGGTATCTTCAAGCTCATCTTATAATATATATTTTTGCTTTATTTGCATACTTCTGATACCATATTAAAATAGAATAGAGCGGGGGCACAGACAAGAAATAGACGTGAACCAGTTTAACGCGGGCTTGGCAATGCATTATCTGTTTATTAAATCATCTAATTTTGTTATAATTTGTCTTACATTGCAGGATATCACAATATACATACATTATCGCCTAGTTCTAATTCAAATTACTCGCTCCGGTACAGGTGAGAAAACTTTGGCAGATGGTCACTTTTCTGTCATACAGACAACCGTCAAAATTTAAATTAGTAGATATTAATAACTAAACTTAATATGTTTCGTCAGGGAAAAACTCCTTTGGTGGCTCAATCTTGTAGAGTTCTTACTTCATACCCAGAGATTGGGAGGTCGAGTCCAACTGGTTTTGTTAGTCATTTTTCACAACAATTAAAGATCTAGGAGATCATGGATGGAGCAACTCTGACGTCAATAAGTTAAATGGACATGTGGAAACGACCACTACAAGCAGGAAAACATCCAGAGACTTTCCCATAGACGTGTCTGGAAGTAAAACATCCAGAGACTTTCCCATAGACCGGAAGCTATTATTCTGTTCTTGACGGTACCAACTCTTCTGAAAAAAGGATTTGATTTCATTTGTTTTGTGTGTTTAACGCCACTTTCAGCAATATTTCAGCTATATCATGACGACCAGTTTTAGTGGTGGAAGAAGCCGGAGTACCTGGAGAGAACCACCGACCATGAGCAAGCAACTGGTAAACTTTATCACTTGCGGCTGCGAGTCGAGTGCACCTTTTTTGGTAGCTTACAAATACGGCTCGAACCCACGCCGTATTGGTGATAGACTTGTATGAGTTGTTAGGTAATCCAACTACCTAATTCATTGAGCCACCCGGGCCCTCTGAAAAAAGGAAAAGAGAGGATTCTATGCAATAAACATAAATGTAGCCTCATCCTCTTTTGCTATATGTGTGTTGTCGTCAGAACCCCTGGTGACGCAAGTCATTTTTCACATGTATATCTTCTAACAATATAAAACTATTGCATATTCACTCGGAACACGTGGTCATGTTCTCTGATGATTTTATTAAAAAAGGGCACTCCAGATAAACTGGCAACATAAGATACACAAGACGAAGAAAAACAAAACTTTGGTTACTTACTCTATAATACTACGTCCTGCAACAAATACCAATTTTATAGTCTTTGATTTGACGCGACCGGAGCTTCATCTCACGATCTACCGATGATGATATACACATACGGGTATTCTACGCTCATGGTCATGAATGCCCCGCACAGTATAAGTTTATTGTGCATGTCTTTCATACCTAGTCATATTCTTGATTTCAGGATGAATTACTGGATTCCATGTTTTTCAGGTGTGATAAACATTTGAATGGCCGCATCATTATACCAAGAGGGACAGCTTAGGGTCATGACTTTAACTCTGCCACTTTCTACTGAAGTGCCTATACCACGCCAGGAGAGTGAGAGGTCATATATAAGTGTGTTAGGGGTATCGAGTTTTCCTTTGTTTCAGTGATTTTTCTATTATATTCTAGAACTTTTCAGACAATACGGTGTGCTTTGTTTTTCATGCACCAATGTTAATTAGTTTTATCTTAGAGAAAGACAGCAAAAACTTGCTATAAGGCATGTCATTGGTATTGTGAGCTGAGTTTGCGCCCGGCTTTGTAAATTACAAAAAGGGGTGCACTCGACTCGCAGCAGCAAGTGATCAAGGTACCAGTTGCTTGCCCATGGTCGGTGGTTCTCTCCGGGTACTGCGTCTTCTTCCACCACTAAAACTGGTCGCCATGATATAGCTGAAGTATTGCTGAAAGTGGTCTTAAACACAATAAATCAAATCAAATCATTGGTATTGTGACACTGTAAATGTCTTTACCTGTTAACGGTATTTGTATTCCTTCCCTTCCGGAGCACCTGAGCTCACCACCGGTTTTTTTGGTGGGATTCGTGTTGTTCGATCTTTGTTTTTTTTTTCGTGTAGTGTTTTGTAGATCGTTGTTTGCCCTTTATTCTGCCATTGTGTTATCTACCTTCGATTTATGAATTCTGATTACACCTTCGGTGTCTTAAATCTCGTCTTATGAATAAATACAGTCATTTTATCTGACTTAACATTTATTTTGATACTACGCCATCTATATATGATAGCATTGTAATAATTTTATGGTACTTAACATTTAAATTATTTGACAGTTTCTAATTAATTTCTAAACCTCCTTAACTTTATATGTATCTTTTGAAATATTTTTTAATAAACCATATAATTCACTCTATTAATATGTTAGTAAACGGTAAATATTACGCAATTCATTAATTTTAATCTTAAAATCTTTTCACCGTAGATTTATTAGACATAAATCGGTTTTATGGCCACAACAAATCCTACATAATAAATACGTTTCTATTTAAGATATTAGGTGATCGTTGTTCCGAGTGGATGACTATAATCATAATTAGACGGGTTATAAACAGCGTGAGCTGTTAGGTGTAATATGAAAGGAATGCATATTAAAATCAATGGAGGTTTGGTTTATGGTGTTTAACTCCACTGTCAACAATATTTCAGTTACATCGTGGCGTTAAACAAATCGATCGAGATAAAATGTTTGATCGAATGTTTCTTAACGTTCCATTTTGTTTTTATCCTATCTATAAAACTTTTTTTCTTCAAAAATTCCTTGGCATTCAAACTGTTACTTATAAATAATACAAACGTCGTTATGAATACAAAGTCAGAACATTCTCTGTTTTGTCTATGGTAAGACGAGTTTGAAGATATCAAAGGGGTAATGAGAATCCATAAATCGAAGAAGAACAAACAACACAATGGCCAACAGAAAAATGTCGATAGGACAAACAAAGATCTACAACACATACATATAAAAGTAAAAATCGAGTAACACGAACACCACTAAAAACCCGGTTTTTATATTTTGTAAATAAAACAAAAAACAAAACGTATTTGTGTGAAGCAAGTCAAATTTGCAAAACATTTCCAGAAACTTATTTCAAAATGTCTAATACCAAGATTTCAGTTTCCATTAAAATGTAGAAAAAAACCGAAATGTTCATCATTTTAGTTTTCTGTGTTGTGTTTTTTGTTTTATTTGTCGTTGTATTGTGTTCTGTGTACCCATTCCTGATTGCCCCTTCGGTTGTCTGTAACTTTTATTTAATACCAGCAGTCTGTCCTGTGTACCCATTCCTGATTGCCCCTCCGGTTTTCTTTAACGTTTATTTAATACCAGCAGTCTGTGATATGTCTTGTGTGCCCAATGTTACCACCCTCTCTGGATTGTTCATTCTTGATTTCTCATTCGATACCCTCTAACGTTTAACCATAGGGTAGACATCTGAGTACTTTAAAAACCAAAGTAGTAGGACGGGCATGGCGTGATCAAGTGATAGTAGATGTTACGTGTATACTTCTACAATCAGTACTTATCACCACTAACATTCTGACTTTGAACATCTTTTCAGTCGATTTCACAGGAGTAATTAATAACCACAGTATTTATTGCAATTTTAATAAAAGCGTAGATATCAAAATTTAGTGCGCACGACGTGTTTCTGGAATAATCTTCATCGGGTACACCCAAAGTCGAAAGGTTGGAAAGCCAAATAATTTTAAATTCTGTGAATGTATCCTTTTGACTGGTAAATTATTTTTAGCTGTGCAAGATTTTTTTTAATTTATTTATTTGTTTACCTTTGTTGGTATTTTAAAGACTGGACAATTGACAGATATTCCCCTTTCGATCAGAACTTGGAACTGTTCCGACATTGTGGTATTTTTTAATTTGTTTTTCATTTTTTTCGATTCTTCGTCTCAAATACATACGCTTAGATCAAATCGTAAATTGACGCATAGCCATCAAACATATTAGGGTATGTTCTTTGTTCTGTAGTCTAACCACATACTTGTGAAATGAATAAATAATATTAACTTCTAAAACGTTAAGAGAAACATCAACACATTGTAACGATAGAAGATTTGTGGTTAATCTTATTGTTTTCTATCATCTTGTGGTTAAAATGGTCATTGAAATGGTTGCTAGGTGACTCAAGGTATTACATTATACTGAATCATAATTATGAAAAGCAGGATTTTTGTAAATAAAAACTTATGACCGCACACATATGTATTTTGATTTAAAAACATTGCAAATTATCAATATGATGTTAACATTGTTAGTTTGTTAATCATTGAAATAACTAAACTATATATATATTACATGAGTTTATAATAGCTGCTATTTAGTGATTGAAGTTGCCTGTAGCACCAAATAATAGGGATCGCCATTTTTCAAAACTCTTCAATGTGGAGGAGACAAAAGGCATAATCCATTCTCGGATTTATCCTGCCCGTGACGTCGTACACCCGGTATGGTATAATATATCAGCATTGATCAGGTGCAATTTTAATAAAAATAAGTTAAAACTGACAGTTATTTTTAACCTACGGACATTCACTTAAACATGAAATGCTATTGTGGCAGTGGATAAAATGTCGGAACAGGCAAACCACTGATACATCTAACACATGGGAGCGAATATGGTTTAAATATATGATATTAAGGATACTGTAAGAAGAGTCCAAAGACACCAAAGGAGTCATCCGAATCTGTAAATCGAAGAAGGACAGACAACACATCATGCAGAGTATGTCATTGTATATAATGAGTACATTGTCCCCGTCCATAGGGGTTGACGTAATGTACAAAATGTGACCATATACAATATTCTATAAATAAAATGAAAACAGTTGGTATAATAAAACAATCTTAGGCGTTCTCGGATAATGCGAAGTTTGTTTCAAGTGTAATACGACAAAAGTTCGTGCGTTGTATATAATAGTCACCCGTATACAACCACCACACCCCTCCACAACCACCGCACCCCTCCACAACCATCACACCCCTCCACAACCACCGCACCCCTCCACAATAACCGCACCCCTCCACAACCACGCACCCCTCCACAATCACCGCACCCCTCCACAACCACCACACCCCTCCACAATCACCACACCCCTCCACAATCACCACACCCCTCCACAACCACCGCACCCCTCCACAATCACCACACCCCTCCACTATCCAGATTAATACGAATAGCATTTCAACTATTTATATATACAGTTGTCTATTGAATTTTTTAGGAATAGAAAGGACAAGTTATTGAGGAATAGAAAGGACAAGTTATTGAGGAATAGAAAGGACAAGTTATTGAGGAATAGAAAGGACAAGTTATTTAGGAATAGAAAGGACAAGTTATTGAGGAATAGAAAGGACAAGTTATTGAGGAATAGAAAGGACAAGTTATTGAGGAATAGAAAGGACAAGTTATTTAGGAATAGAAAGGACAAGTTATTGAGGAATAGAAAGGACAAGTTATTTAGGAATAGAAAGGACAAGTTATTGAGGAATAGAAAGGACAAGTTATTTAGGAATAGAAAGGACAAGTTATTGAGGAATAGAAAGGACAAGTTATTGAGGAATAGAAAGGACAAGTTATTGAGGAATAGAAAGGACAAGTTATTGAGGAATAGAAAGGACAAGTTATTGAGGAATAGAAAGGACAAGTTATTTAGGAATAGAAAGGAAAAGTTATTGAGGAATAGAAAGGACAAGTTATTGAGGAATAGAAAGGACAAGTTATTGAGGAATAGAAAGGACAAGTTATTGAGGAATTTGCTATGTTGATGATATTCTAATATTAAATGCCATCTTGTAGCGAGCGCACAACCCTACACTATGCTTAGGTTTATTAATTTTACATTATTTTGTTAAGAAAAATATTATTTTCGGAGGAGTGAACCGAGGAAGAAAATAGCAAACGTTCCTTTCGTTCTGTATTTCTGTGTTTGGCTTCACGATAGAATTAAAAACGGAAATACAAGTACTGTTTCAATGTATGTATCGTATATCCTAATGTAACTCTTATAAAGAAAAATAAGGTTCATGTGCTTCAGGGATAGATAACCTAAATCGGTTGTTGTCTCCCTTTGTTGTTCTTGTTCTCTAGTAAATCCATACTTTTCTGGTTTTTCCAGTCCTCCATATATGAGAGTACTTGATGAACGTTATTTCAGAAACGTACAGTGCGCACTGCATTACATGTCTACGGTTTTTTGCTTTTTTTTTTTATTATTATTGTTTTGATTGATTGATTGATTGATTGGTGTTTAATGCCAACTTTAGCTATATTTCAGCTATATCGTGGCGTTATCATTATTGTATAATTCCAAATATTCGATGTTATAATTAAAACTTTAAAATGACATTAATAAGGTTAGTTGGAATAAGGGTTGGAATTCGATCAATCGGTTTGATCCCGCTACATTTTTGTGCCTGACTTAAGCCAGGACCACTTCAGAGGTGATATGTCGTGGAATTTTGTGTTAAGGTGAGAGTTGATTGTTCGCTTTGTTGATATTGGTGGAATTTTGTTCAAATTTCTTTTCATAATGACCTAATAATGTTATATCGGGACTGGGTGACTCGGAATCGATCAAGATAATGTGTCCGAGTGGGGTGACATGTCTATCCGCGGATTCTTGTTTCAGTGAGCTAGCTCTAAAAAAAATCCAACTCAGCATGTTGGTCTAGTACAAAGCGGACCTCATCTTCATCTCATTGAAAATTAACTTGCTCTCGCCATGATATAGCTGAAAACGTGCTGAGGTGGCGTTAAACAGCAATTACTTACTCACTGTTTTCTGGAACATTGTTCGAGTTACGCGCCGTATCATGGTATTAGCATTGTTCGAGTTACGCGCCGTATCATGGTATTAGCATTGTTCGAGTTACGCGCCGTATCATGGTATTAGCATTGTTCGAGTTACGCGCCGTACCATGGTATTAGCATTGTTCGAGTTACGCGCCGTATCATGGTATTAGCATTGTTCGAGTTACGCGCCGTATCATGGTATTAGCATTGTTCGAGTTACGCGCCGTATCATGGTATTAGCATTGTTCGAGTTACGCGCCGTACCATGGTATTAGCATTGTTCGAGTTACGCGCCGTATCATGGTATTACCATTGTTCGAGTTACGCGCCGTATCATGGTATTAGCATTGTTCGAGTTACGCGCCGTATCATGGTATTAGCATTGTTCGAGTTACGCGCCGTATCATGGTATTAGCATTGTTCGAGTTACGCGCCGTATCATGGTATTAGCATTGTTCGAGTTACGCGCCGTACCATGGTATTAGCATTGTTCGAGTTACGCGCCGTATCATGGTATTAGCATTGTTCGAGTTACACGCCGTATCATGGTATTAGCATTGTTCGAGTTACGCGCCGTACCATGGTATTAGCATTGTTCGAGTTACGCGCCGTACCATGGTATTATGTGAATATATTTTTATTCATTTTATATTTTTGTAGTCTGTATTATTAATTTACATCCTTTCAATATTTATTTTCTTCTTCTGTCAATTAAACGTGGTTAATGCATGTCTAGTTCCCACTAAGCTCACTTAAATGAATTTTATTACTTCAAAAATGTCATAAATTCTATATTTCATAAATTTCTTAAATATTTAATATCTAAAATTGACGTTGTGTGACAAAACTGGCAAGGACATCTTAACATAACTATTATTCCAAAACGCTCTTAAAAATTTATAATGGTATAATGCGACCATGAAAATCACAAACAAAGGTTAAAGGAGTTCTTATAATAACCATTAAAATATATACAAATATAATTATTATGCTTTATTGTTAGTTCTAACTTTTCAAATTGTCACAAAATGCGAAAATTCAGGTTTGGGCTCATACAATTAGCTTAACCCCGCCATATATTTCTTTATTGAAGTGCCCTTACCTATCCAGGAGATTGAACGGTCGTGTATTTGTGTGCTAGTAGTATCGAAGTTGCCTTTTTCTACAATTTCTCTATTAGATTTTGGTACTGTTTGGTATTGTTAGTTTTAGTTTTATTTCACAAATGGTGTGAATGTCTAGATAATGGAGATATATAAACTCAGTTGTGTAGGTACTGGTGGAATGAACAATACGAACTTCACCATAAAAACGGGGGTGAATCCATGTGCTTCCGAAGAGTTCTTGTAAGATACTCGACATGCTACTCATGTAGTTTTTTTATCAAAGAGAATTGTACCACATAGTTTCCATGCTTGTATGTGTTACTCTATACTTATGTAATATACGTATTGTGTTCTTGCTAATTGCTGTTCAGAAGAGAAAATTATGTCAACATAGAAATTAGGCTTATTACCTCTAATTGAAATGTGACCTACATAGGAATAATACATCAGAGATGACACAATCATGTATAATATTATACATGTGTAGTTTCTACTGACATGTCATACTTATTATAGACGTTACTGTGTTACTCCATCTTTAGTTTTATATGTATGTTTTGTAGATCGTTGTTTGTCCCTTTGTCCTTTTTCTTTTGGTCATTGTGTTATCTTTCCTTCTTCGATTTACGGATTCGGATTGCCTCCCTTTGGTATTTTCAAACTTTTCTTACTGTTGTTTAACGTCACTTCTAAAAATAGATTGTAGTGGTCAGTTTCGAAGTGGATACACCGACCAGTCGGAAGTAACTGATTCACTTTATCATAAAACAAATTATGTATACCTCTTCATCGGAAAGAGTAGAACAACGATATCTCGTAGCCACTGCGATCCTAATATGATATTATACATTTCACTGGTGAAATCAAATACTTATACTATAACTAATTGACGAGTTTCATTATCAAATATATGTCAGAATGACCAAATAACGCAGTAACTCACGAATGCGCGTAGTACATGAGTGAGTTACAACGTTATTTGTTCAAATAACGCAGTAACTCACGAATGCATTATATGTCCTTCGTCTATGTTAGTCTTCTGATTATCTCTTTGGTATCTTAAAATTTGTCGCTATTTTGTCTCTTTCTGTGATTTTTCTAATACATTTTTCGGGCTGTTTCGACAATGACGTAATTTTGGTTTTTAATCTTTCTTGTATCTTCTCCTGAACTGTGCATATTGAGAGCCCACGTGGCTCAATGAGTTAGGTAGTTTGATTACCTAACTCATACAAGCCTATCACCAATACGGCGTGGGTTCACGCCCGGCTTTGGAAATTACAAAAAAGGGCGCACTCGAGTCACATTCGCAAGTGATAAAGCTTAAATATTGCTGAAAGTGGTGTTCAATACCAAAAATCAAATCATCAATAAATCCACCGGCACAGACTTCTTTAAGAGGAGATGTAACTCCCACACAGATAAACACATACAATTGTGTCAACAGTTTTAAAAAAAATCTGTACATTTGTTTTTTTCTAAAAAAAAAATAGAGTACGACTATGTTTTCGTTGTGTCAGCATATTTGACCAAATTACTTTATTTTGTATCAGCAATTCTTGTTTATAATTGCATCAAGGTCTCCGAGAGGATCGGTGCCTTTGTGGTCCATTTTGATCTGAAACTCCCCTAAAGAGGATCGGTCCCTTTGTGATCCATATTGATCTTAAACCCCCCGGAGAGAAAATAACTTCTTGTGGATAATGTTGATCTTTATCTTATTTACCGAATCACATTTTTCCATTATTACACAACAGGAGTTAAATAGTTCATATGGATTAAATTTTCGGTGCATCTCTGGGTTTTAGAGTAATGCAGGTGTTATTCGGATTGTTACCTTAGTGTACATCTAGAGTTTTCTATCGGATTAAAGTCTGATTAGGACTTTGGTGGATTAACTTGTCTTTTATACCAGTAATCTGTCTGCCTTCTAATTTAGTGGTTTATTTTTGACTGTCGATAATGCGTCTTATTTAATACTTAAATGAAAAATTGAATTAAATTCGAAACTTGTTTGAAATTGAAAATTTCAAAGTGTATGATTCATATTACTTCATGTAATGGTGATTTTGATTTTTGTTTTGTCTTGGATTTTATTATTTAGTAGAATCTGTCTTATGTAAGATATTAACCCAATTCCTTTTATATTTTAATAGGCCCTATATTGTAAAAAAGCAAATGAAAAACCAACAACCTTAGCATTGTGAAAAGAAAGCTTATGTTTATGTATGTCTTGTAGATCGTTGTTTGGCCTTTTGTACTTTTTATTTTGGTCATTGTGTTGTCTGTTCTTCTTCAATATACGGATTCTGATTGCCCCTTTGGTATCTTCAAGCTCTTCTTATTCGTATGTATGTTTTGTAGATCGTTGTTTGTTCTTTTGTACTTTTTATTTTGGTCATTGTGTTGTCTGTTCTTCTTCGATTTACGGATTCTGATTGCCCCATTGGTATCTTCAAGCTCTTCTTATTCTTATGTATGTTTTGCAGTTCGTTGTTTGTCCTTTTGTACTTTATCTTTTGGTCATTGTGTTGTCTGTTCTTCTTCGATTTACGGATTCTGATTGCCCCTTTGGTATCTTCAAGCTCTTCTTATTCTTATGTATGTTTTGCAGATCGTTGTTTGGTCTTTTGTACTTTATCTTTTGGCCATTGCGTTGTCTGTTCTTCTTCGATTTACGGATTCTGATTGCCCCTTTGGTATCTTCAAGCTCTTCTTATTCTTATGTATATTTTGTAGATCGTTTGCCTTTTTCTACGATTTTTCTATAGGTTTTTGGGACTGTCACGACAGTGTGGTATTTGTTTCGTTTTTCATTTTATTGTAGATTATTTTTAATGTATTTTACCACCGGGTTTGTAACTAGATTAACACGACGGGTGGCACTAGTGGAGCAGGAACTGCTTACCTTTCCGGAGCACCCGAGTTCACCCCGGTTTTTAGTGGGGTTCGTGTTACTCGATCTTTAGTTTTATGTGTATGTTTTGTTGATCGTTGTTTGTTCTTTTGTACTTTTTCTTTTGGTCATTGTGTTGTCTGTTCTTCTTCGATATACGTATTCTGATTGTCTCCCTTTGGTATCTTGAAATTCCTCTTATTGTAGATCAACTTATATTTATGTTGTTTGTTTAAGTTATATTTATGTTGTTTGTTTAAGTTATATTTATGTTGTTTGCTTAGGTTATATTTATGCTGTTTGTTTAAGTTATAT
The DNA here is from genome assembly GCA_963383655.1 of Bathymodiolus septemdierum. Lineage (NCBI taxonomy): Eukaryota > Metazoa > Mollusca > Bivalvia > Mytilida > Modiolidae > Bathymodiolus > Bathymodiolus septemdierum. The sequence goes on along the minus strand of OY726525.1, from coordinate 7,271,181 downwards.
TTATGTTGTTTGTTTAAGTTATATTTATGTTGTTTGTTTAGGTTATATTTATGCTGTTTGTTTAAGTTATATTTATGTTGTTTGTTTAAGTTATATTTATGTTGTTTGTTTAGGTTATATTTATGCTGTTTGTTTAAGTTATATTTATGTTGTTTGTTTAAGTTATATTTATGTTGTTTATTTAAGTTATATCTATGTTGTTTGCTTAAGTTATATTTATGTTGTTTGTTTAAGTTATATTTATGTTGTTTGTTTAAGTTATATTTATGTTGTTTGTTTAAGCTATATTTATGTTGTTTGTTTAAGTTATATTTATGTTGTTTGCTTAAGCTATATTTATGTTGTTTGTTTAAGTTATATTTATGTTGTTTGTTTAAGTTATATTTATGTTGTTTGCTTAAGCTATATTTATGTTGTTTGTTTAAGTTATATTTATGTTGTTTGATTAAGCTATATTTATGTTGTTTGTTTAAGTTATATTTATGTTGTTTGTTTAAGCTATATTTATGTTGTTTGTTTAAGTTATATTTATGTTGTTTGTTTAAGTTATATTTATGTTGTTTGCTTAAGTTATATTTATGGTGTTTGTTTATGTTATATTTATGTTGTTTGTTTAAGTTATATATATGTTGTTTGTTTAAGTTATATTTATGTTGTTTGTTTAAGTTATATTTATGTTGTTTGTTTAAGTTATATTTATGTTGTTTGCTTAAGTTATATTTATGTTGTTTGTTTAAGTTATATTTATGTTGTTTGCTTAAGCTATATTTATGTTGTTTGTTTAAGTTATATTTATGTTGTTTGTTTAAGTTATATTTATGTTGTTTGTTTAAGTTATATTTATGTTGTTTGTTTAAGCTCACAAATCTTACTTTCAAATATCAAACGAAAAACTACAGGATGTCAAAAAATACTTTGTACCATGTAGGACAACTTCATGCATGGTTGAACGTTAGATTACGATTAATTTAAGTGGGTTATGGTGTTTAACGCCACTTTCAATAATATTTCAGTTGTATCGAGTGCACCTTGATTTAGCGGGATTCGAACACACAACGTTAGTGGTAATAACATGCTCTGATTTGCATTGGTAGTCATAAATTAAACTACCATAAGATCACGGCCATGACGGCCCCATTATTAATTTATACGTAGTTTGTAGTTGCTAGTCTTAGAGTGAAATAAAAAGTGTATTTGTTAGTTACGACCACATAAATCGATTCAAATGCAACGTCTGTGGTGTGTCATTTAGGAGATAATTGTATTGTATTTGACAATTTCACGGCATCAACCGTGTAATTGATACCTTGAAAATTACAGCATTGTCCAATCACAAGCAAGAAATATTAAACAACTACATTAGAATTACAAATACATGTACTGCAATAAGTAAACAAGTTAATATTTCCGGTTTGAAATCTGGCATAAATTCAAACTTATTGGAGTTATTTGTTTGTTGTTGTTTTTGTTCTGTGTACATTGTTCTGGGGATCGTGATTCAATATCAAATCGTTCAAATCCTATTTAAACTTAAAATATCAAATGATTAACTATTAGAATATAATAATAATATTTCTGATGTGCAATGTTGTCAAATCACCATATGTTATTTTCCGTTTCTGTTTACGTATGACTGTAACGTTTATTATTGTGTATACAGTCAAACCTGCCCATGTGGTCACCTCTATTAAGCAGTCACCTCTAATAAGCAGTCATCAATTTTTGTTGTTCAGTCACCTCTAATAAGCAGTTACCTCTATTAAGCAGTCACCTGTATTAAGCAGTCACCTCTATTAAGCAGTCACCTGTACTAATAGATCACCTTTTTCTTGCCCTGTCACAGAAAGTTTCATTTGAATTGAACCTCTTTTAAGAGGGCACCTGTCTTATAAGGCCACTTTTTCTTTGTACCAAAGGTGGCCTCTTAATACAGGTTTGACTGTATATATATTATTTATTTGTATAGTTTTCATTACTGAACAACTAACGTTATGAGTTCGAATTCGTCTCAGACGATGTGTACTCGGTACAACATTATGTCATAAAGTTTGTCAGTGACTTGCGACAGGTCGGTGGTTTTCTCCGGGTACTCCCGTTTCCTCCACCAATAAAACTGACCGCCACGATAAAACTGAAATATTGTTAAAATTGGCGTTTAACGCCACAACCCTAACCCTAGCCGTTCATTACTTAAATAAATAAGAGTAATAACAAAATTACCGAACTCCGAACAATCTTACAAAGGGAAAGTCAAAACTCATAAGTATATAAACAGACAAAATCAGTCAACAACCGAAAAACTGTGAAAACCGTAATGACCCTGACTTGGTACAGGCATTTCTAAAGAAATTAGAGAAAACCGAAGAATGGACTATCGAGAGACACTGGCAATTATTGGGCATACAAACCACAGGACGAAGACAAACAAAACACAAACACAGCACAGGAAACTAAAAAGATGAACAACATGAACCCCACAAAAATCCGAAGTAGAAGCTACGCAACTCATAAAGTCAATACGTCATGGCCACCATTATACACAAACAAACACAAATAACATTAAATAGACAATAAAATTATAAATATTCAATATTAAATTAATTATCCTGTCTAAAATATATATAAAAACTATTGATTCATTTATATCAAGAGCACAAGGAAAAAATATAAATATTCATATTTTTTTCCTTTTGTAAATTTTAAAGGCTTACAAGGCTGTCAGAATTGATTTTTTTGTTAATATTAAAAGTTGCCAATATTCGATGTTTTATACTAATAAAATGTTCTGAACAAAAAGTCAGGTTTTAAAAATCTGTTATAATGTCGTAATTAGTGAAAAGAATTCGAATGTTTAGCATTAGGCGGGTCAACATTGAATTCTTTCCTGGATGGAAGAAAATCAAACAGCGACGTATTCCTTTCGTTCTAGGCTATTTACGTATGACATTATGAAACATTTCAACTGCAATATATCTTTATGGTGTTTAAATCAAAGTTTAGGTCTTATGTTGGGAAATATTTTTTTAATTAAAATAACGAACTCTGGTCTTTAAGGTAATTGCTTATTCTGGTTAGTTTGAGAAGAAATAGATTCTATTAGTTATTTTAGAGTCAGATATAAGAAAGCCTCTTACCACCAACACAAACATCAATGGATTAATCTAGGTCAATATAGGACAACAATATTTTACCATCTGCTCCGCACGTGCGGAATCTGCAGACGTGTGCATTATAAGTGTACATCTACTTCATCAGTAATAATATAGTCATCATGTCATAATAAATAGTTATGTATTCTATCGTCTTTATTTTGTTTACGTTAATTGATAAGATAACATTATCTAACCCTATAGAGAGGGATGGTCAGAGTTATGATGTTTAGCGCTACTTTTAACAATGCTTCAGTTATAAATCAATAGACGCAGTCAATAACAGTTCCTTCATCATAAGAGACATTTTATTGGATTACAATTCCTCGTGATCTAGTTTATACATTTAATTTACGTAAGTGAATTGATTGGTTGGTTTATGGTGTTTAACGCCACTTTTAACAATATTTCAGTTATATCGTGGTGGTGAGTTTTATTGGTGGAGGAAACCGGAATACTCGGAGAAAATCATTACAGAGAGAGACAATTAATACAACTACGTAATATCATCAGAGGACGACACTAACTTGTTGTTATTATTGTTGCCAATTTTTATAGAAAAAATTTATCTTGACACGATAGATGTAGAAAAAAAGATAAGATAATCTGCTACTGAACATATCAACGATAAATGTTGATGCACAATTTGAAACAAAAATATACTTGTTTTTGAGGTAAACAATTTTTAGGAAAAAATACTTCTTTTCGGGTAAAATTTAAAAAAATCTGACTCGTTGAAAAACATACTCCATCCCAAATGTTAAGTAATCGGCCCCTTATACCATGAAATTACATAATATAGTCATTTTCACATTTGTTGATAAACAATTAACCACAATCGATAAGACATCAAATGCATTTTATAATATTTTGGCATTAAATAGGTCTATAATCTACTTTAAATGTGCTTAATTACCCAATTTAAAAGCTACCATTTTTTATGATGAAATCTAAGGTCAAACTTAATTAATTATAATATAGATAATAATTGATTAATTGATTGTTGGTGCTTAATGCCACTTTCAGCAATATTTCAGCTATATCATGGCGAGTGGATAATAAGATGAACAATTAAAATATCACACTGTCGAAACAGATCTAAAATATAACAGAAAAATCATAGAAACAGAGGTTGAAACAATGATATCACTAATACACCTAGGTATTACAGTTCACTTTCCGCCAATAACAAGTGGCGGCGTTAAACTCTTTTGATTGTCTAAACCTCCCCTCTATTAAATAAGTCTCTCATCTACTAGATAAATTGTTCATGTGTTAAATTACCATATTCCAAAACTACAACTTTGTTATGGTCAAACCTAAACTATCATAATATGGATATATATTCAATAAAGTCACGTGGACAACATTTTGAGTTAACAGTCAATATTTCAATTAAGACAGGAGTCGTCGTGGCCATGATCGTATGGTAGTTGTATATAGCAAATAGTTCATGGCACTGAGGTTCATATGGCAGTATATGGACCGGTCCGTCACCAAAAAAACATTATATGGACTGAAGCTTCTGAGGTCCATATAATATTTTCTTCGGTTCATATAATATTTTTTTGGTGACGGACCGGTCTATATACTGCCATATGACCCGAAGTGACATGCACTATTTGCTATATTATACTTTTTATCTAAAATAATGCAGGTACCTGGCCGGTCCATATACTACCGGTCCATATACGAAAATAGTGACCAGCTGCGCTAACAAAGAAAAATAGAGAAAATAAAAACGTAAAGTGTAATATATTTATATAATCAGTGCCTTTTATCACTAGATTTGCGATATCATTAAAATATCGTTGAAAATAAGAGTAATAACAAAATTACCGAACTCCAAAAAATCTTACAAAGGGAAAGTCAAAACTCATAATTATATAAACAGACAAAATCAGTCAACAACCGGAAAACTGTGAAAACCGTAATGACCCTGACTTGGTACAGGCATTTCTAAAGAAATGGTGGGTTGAAAGTGACGCTAAAGACCAATGAGACGTGCATTTAAAGTCACGTGGACAAAAAACATGTCATTTAACATTGTGAGTTTACAGTTTATAATTCAATGAAGACAACCAGTTATATATAGAATAAAGTCAATTATCAATTTAGAATATAATAATTGAACAGATGAAGAAACTGAAAAATGTTTTATGAGAGTGAGGGTTTGGATCTCATTAACTTTTGTAAGGCCGCCACATTGTTGTGCCTGTCAAAAGCCAAGGCCTGAAATTCCAACGTCATATGTCGACGTCTTTTTATGTTCAATGAACTGAAATGACAATGCTGGAATTGTTGACCACATACATGTACATGTAGTAAGTATACATACAAGTTGTAAGGGCTCTTGTGGTCATCCGATGTATGTCTACCTATCATATGTTATCTACAAAATGTGTAATTGTATTTTGGTTTTGAAATTAATAATGAAATAAAAATAAAAATAACATAAAACAAAATAATATTTTCACACTTCTTAGCTTTCATTACTCGAAGAAGAAATATGTTTTTTGTATATCAATAGAGCATTCGGAAAACAAATATTGACCTTTTTGAATGCGCCCACGGTGCCTGACGTACAACGGTTCACTGCTAATCACTAGCCTTGAGATTCGTCAATGGCATTGTTTTCTATATTCTTTGGCGAAACATCCAAGATTTCATCAGAATAAACATCTTAATGATTCTGACTAGTTGACAGATACATTAGGGTATCATAATGGAAAAATAAATATTTGCAAGCATCACGTGTTGCCAAGGTCGACCGAGATTCGTTTATTGTTAGAAAAAAATATATTAATTACTTCCAGAGAGAGGGCGAGAGAGACATATTTATTTTTCGGCAATAAATCTGAACACACACAAACATGTGCAATTTCTGTGCATTTCTTCTGTTAACTATGTCATATTGTCGATCCGTAATAACTATTTACAGAAATTGAAAACCGCTTTATGCTAACCTAAGCCACACGAAAATAGCATCAGAAAACGATCTCATATACCCGTTAGTTTCTTATATTACGGTAAAGCAAAAAAGGTACCAAGAAGTGATTAAAATAAATAAATAAAAAGATATTAACGTTAGATAAAACCGAGAGGGAAATAAAGAATGGAAAATCCAGAGACAAAGGCAACATCAGGTACATAAGACATGGACAATCCAGAGACAAAGGCAACATCAGGTACATAAGACATGGACAATCCAGAGACAAAGGCAACATCAGGTACATAAGACATGGACAATCCAGAGACAAAGGCAACATCAGGTACATAAGACATGGACAATCCAGAGACAAAGGCAACATCAGGTACATAAGACATGGACAATCCAGAGACAAAGGCAACATCAGGTACATAAGACATGAACAATCCAGAGACAAAGGCAACATCAGGTACATAAGACATGGACAATCTAGAGACAAAGGCAGCATCAGGTACATAAGACATGGACAATCCAGAGACAAAGGCAACATCAGGTACATAAGACATGGACAATCCAGAGACAAAGGCAACATCAGGTACATAAGACATGGACAATCCAGAGACAAAGGCAACATCATGTACATAAGACATGGACAATCCAGAGACAAAGGCAACATCAGGTACATAAGACATGGACAATCCAGAGACAAAGGCAACATCAGGTACATAAGACATGGACAATCCAGAGACAAAGGCAACATCAGGTACATAAGACATGGACAATCCAGAGACAAAGGCAGCATCAGGTACATAAGACATGGAAAATCCAGAGACAAAGGCAACATCAGGTACATAAGACATGGACAATCCAGAGAAAAAGGCAACATCAGGTACATAAGACATGGACAATCCAGAGACAAAGACAACATCAGGTACATAAGACATGGACAATCCAGAGACAAAGGCAACATCAGGTACATAAGACATGGACAATCCAGAGACAAAGGCAACATCAGGTACATAAGACATGGACAACCCAGAGACAAAGGCACCATCAGGTACATAAGACATGGACAATCTAGAGACAAAGGCAACATCAGGTACATAAGACATGGACAATCCAGAGACTAAGGCAACATCAGGTACATAAGACATGGACAATCCAGAGACAAAGGCACCATCAGGTACATAAGACATGGACAATCTAGAGACAAAGGCAACATCAGGTACATAAGACATGGACAATCCAGAGACAAAGGCACCATCAGGTACATAAGACATGGACAATCTAGAGACAAAGGCAACATCAGGTACATAAGACATGGACAATCTAGAGACAAAGGCAACATCAGGTACATAAGACATGGACAATCCAGAGACAAAGGCAACATCAGGTACATAAGACATGGACAATCCAGAGACAAAGGCAGCATCAGGTACATAAGACATGGACAATCCAGAGACAAAGGCAACATCAGGTAAATAAGACACGGACAATCCAGAGACAAAGGCAACATCAGGTACATAAGACATGGACAATCCAGAGACAAAGGCAACATCAGGTACATAAGACATGGACAATCCAGAGACAAAGGCAACATCAGGTACATAAGACATGGACAATCCAGAGACAAAGGCAACATCAGGTACATAAGACATGGACAATCCAGAGACAAAGGCATCATCAGGTACATAAGACATGGACAATCTAGAGACAAAGGCAACATCAGGTACATAAGACATGGACAATCCAGAGACAAAGGCAACATCAGGTACATAAGACATGGACAATCCAGAGACAAAGGCAACATCAAGTACATAAGACACGGACAATCCAGAGACAAAGGCAACATAAGGCACATAAGACACGGACAATCCAGAGACAAAGGCAACATCAGGTACATAAGACATGGACAATCTAGAGACAAAGGCAGCATCAGGTACATAAGACATGGACAATCCAGAGACAAAGGCAACATCAGGTACATAAGACATGGACAATCCAGAGACAAAGGCAACATCAGGTACATAAGACATGGACAATCCAGAGACAAAGGCAACATCAGGTACATAAGACATGGACAATCCAGAGACAAAGGCAACATCAGGTACATAAGACACGGACAATCCAGAGACAAAGGCAACATCAGGTACATAAGACATGGACAATCCAGAGACAAAGGCAACATCAGGTACATAAGACATGGACAATCCAGAGACAAAGGCAACATCAGGTACATAAGACATGGACAATCCAGAGACAAAGGCAACATCAGGTACATAAGACATGGACAATCCAGAGACAAAGGCAACATCAGGTACATAAGACATGGACAATCCAGAGACAAAGGCAACATCAGTTACATAAGAAATGGAGAATCTAGAGACAAAGGCAGCATCAGGTACATAAGACATGGACAATCCAGAGACAAAGACAACATCAGGTACATAAGACATGGACAATCTAGAGACAAAGGCAACATCAGGTACATAAGACATGGACAATCCAGAGACAAAGGCAACATCAGGTACATAAGACATGGACAATCCAGAGACAAAGGCAACATCAGGTACATAAGACATGGACAATCCAGAGACAAAGGCAACATCATGTACATAAGACATGGACAATCCAGAGACAAAGGCAACATCAGGTACATAAGACATGGACAATCCAGAGACAAAGGCAACATCAGGTACATAAGACATGGACAATCCAGAGACAAAGGCAACATCAGGTACATAAGACATGGACAATCCAGAGAAAAAGGCAGCATCAGGTACATAAGACATGGAAAATCCAGAGACAAAGGCAACATCAGGTACATAAGACATGGACAATCCAGAGAAAAAGGCAACATCAGGTACATAAGACATGGACAATCCAGAGACAAAGACAACATCAGGTACATAAGACATGGACAATCCAGAGACAAAGGCAACATCAGGTACATAAGACATGGACAATCCAGAGACAAAGGCAACATCAGGTACATAAGACATGGACAATCCAGAGAAAAAGGCAACATCAGGTACATAAGACATGGACAATCCAGAGACAAAGACAACATCAGGTACATAAGACATGGACAATCCAAAGACAAAGGCAACATCAGGTACATAAGACATGGACAATCCAGAGACAAAGGCAACATCAGGTACATAAGACATGGACAATCCAGAGACAAAGGCAACATCAGGTACATAAGACATGGACAATGCAGAGACAAAGGCAACATCAGTTACATAAGACATGGACAATCTAGAGACAAAGGCAGCATCAGGTACATAAGACATGAACAATCCAGAGACAAAGACAACATCAGGTACATAAGACATGGACAATCCAGAGACAAAGGCAACATCAGGTACATAAGACATGGACAATCCAGAGACAAAGGCAGCATCAGGTACATAAGACATGGAAAATCCAGAGACAAAGGCAACATCAGGTACATAAGACATGGACAATCCAGAGAAAAAGGCAACATCAGGTACATAAGACATGGACAATCCAGAGACAAAGACAACATCAGGTACATAAGACATGGACAATCCAGAGACAAAGGCAACATCAGGTACATAAGACATGGACAATCCAGAGACAAAGGCAACATCAGGTACATAAGACATGGACAATCCAGAGACAAAGGCACCATCAGGTACATAAGACATGGACAATCTAGAGACAAAGGCAACATCAGGTACATAAGACATGGACAATCCAGAGACAAAGGCAACATCAGGTACATAAGACATGGACAATCCAGAGACAAAGGCAACATCAGGTACATAAGACATGGACAATCCAGAGACAAAGGCAACATCAGGTACATAAGACATGGACAATCCAGAGACAAAGGCAACATCAGGTACATAAGACACGGACAATCCAGAGACAAAGGCAACATCAGGTACATAAGACATGGACAATCCAGAGACAAAGGCAACATCAGGTACATAAGACATGGACAATCCAGAGACAAAGGCAACATCAGGTACATAAGACATGGACAATCCAGAGACAAAGGCAACATCAGGTACATAAGACATGGACAATCCAGAGACAAAGGCAACATCAGGTACATAAGACATGGACAATCCAGAGACAAAGGCAACATCAGTTACATAAGAAATGGAGAATCTAGAGACAAAGGCAGCATCAGGTACATAAGACATGGACAATCCAGAGACAAAGACAACATCAGGTACATAAGACATGGACAATCTAGAGACAAAGGCAACATCAGGTACATAAGACATGGACAATCCAGAGACAAAGGCAACATCAGGTACATAAGACATGGACAATCCAGAGACAAAGGCAACATCAGGTACATAAGACATGGACAATCCAGAGACAAAGGCAACATCATGTACATAAGACATGGACAATCCAGAGACAAAGGCAACATCAGGTACATAAGACATGGACAATCCAGAGACAAAGGCAACATCAGGTACATAAGACATGGACAATCCAGAGACAAAGGCAACATCAGGTACATAAGACATGGACAATCCAGAGAAAAAGGCAGCATCAGGTACATAAGACATGGAAAATCCAGAGACAAAGGCAACATCAGGTACATAAGACATGGACAATCCAGAGAAAAAGGCAACATCAGGTACATAAGACATGGACAATCCAGAGACAAAGACAACATCAGGTACATAAGACATGGACAATCCAGAGACAAAGGCAACATCAGGTACATAAGACATGGACAATCCAGAGACAAAGGCAACATCAGGTACATAAGACATGGACAATCCAGAGAAAAAGGCAACATCAGGTACATAAGACATGGACAATCCAGAGACAAAGACAACATCAGGTACATAAGACATGGACAATCCAAAGACAAAGGCAACATCAGGTACATAAGACATGGACAATCCAGAGACAAAGGCAACATCAGGTACATAAGACATGGACAATCCAGAGACAAAGACAACATCAGGTACATAAGACATGGACAATCCAAAGACAAAGGCAACATCAGGTACATAAGACATGGACAATCCAGAGACAAAGGCAACATCAGGTACATAAGACATGGACAATCCAGAGACAAAGGCAACATCAGGTACATAAGACATGGACAATGCAGAGACAAAGGCAACATCAGTTACATAAGACATGGACAATCTAGAGACAAAGGCAGCATCAGGTACATAAGACATGAACAATCCAGAGACAAAGACAACATCAGGTACATAAGACATGGACAATCCAGAGACAAAGGCAACATCAGGTACATAAGACATGGACAATCCAGAGACAAAGGCAGCATCAGGTACATAAGACATGGAAAATCCAGAGACAAAGGCAACATCAGGTACATAAGACATGGACAATCCAGAGAAAAAGGCAACATCAGGTACATAAGACATGGACAATCCAGAGACAAAGACAACATCAGGTACATAAGACATGGACAATCCAGAGACAAAGGCAACATCAGGTACATAAGACATGGACAATCCAGAGACAAAGGCAACATCAGGTACATAAGACATGGACAATCCAGAGACAAAGGCACCATCAGGTACATAAGACATGGACAATCTAGAGACAAAGGCAACATCAGGTACATAAGACATGGACAATCCAGAGACAAAGGCAACATCAGGTACATAAGACATGGACAATCCAGAGACAAAGGCACCATCAGGTACATAAGACATGGACAATCTAGAGACAAAGGCAACATCAGGTACATAAGACACGGACAATCCAGAGACAAAGGCAACATCAGGTACATAAGACATGGACAATCTAGAGACAAAGGCAACATCAGGTACATAAGACACGGACAATCCAGAGACAAAGGCAACATCAGGTACATAAGACACGGACAATCCAGAGACAAAGGCAACATCAGGTACATAAGACACGGACAATCCAGAGACAAAGGCAACATCAGGTACATAAGACATGGACAATCTAGAGACAAAGGCAACATCAGGTACATAAGACATGGACAATCCAGAGACAAAGGCAACATCAGGTACATAAGACATGGACAATCTAGAGACAAAGGCAACATCAGGTACATAAGACATGGACAATCCAGAGACAAAGGCAACATCAGGTACATAAGACATGGACAATCCAGAGACAAAGGCAACATCAGGTACATAAGACACGGACAATCCAGAGACAAAGGCAACATCAGGTACATAAGACACGGACAATCCAGAGACAAAGGCAACATCAGGTACATAAGACATGGACAATCCAGAGACAAAGGCAACATCAGGTACATAAGACATGGACAATCCAGAGACAAAGGCAACATCAGGTACATAAGACATGGACAATCCAGAGACAAAGGCAACATCAGGTACATAAGACATGGACAATCCAGAGACAAAGGCAACATCAGGTACATAAGACATGGACAATCCAGAGACAAAGGCAACATCAAGTACATAAGACACGGACAATCCAGAGACAAAGGCAACATCAGGTACATAAGACACGGACAATCTAGAGACAAAGGCAACATCAGGTACATAAGACATGGACAATCCAGAGACAAAGGCAACATCAGGTACATAAGACACGGACAATCCAGAGACAAAGGCAACATCAGGTACATAAGACACGGACAATCCAGAGACAAAGGCAACATCAGGTACATAAGACACAGGGCGAATAACAACACATAGCACTAAACTGATTCTGAGATGAACCTAGCTGCTCATGAATGGTATGTGAACCTAGCTGCTCATGAATGGTATGTAAACCTAGCTGTTCATGAATGGTATGTAAACATAGCTGCTCATGAATGGTATGTAAACATAGCTGCTCATGAATGGTATGTAAACCTAGCTGTTCATGAATGGTATGTAAACCTAGCTGCTCATGAATGGTATGTAAACCTAGCTGCTCATGAATGGTATGTAAACCTAGCTGTTCATGAATGGTATGTGAACCTTGCTGCTCATGAATGGTATGTAAACCTAGCTGCCATGAATGGTATGTGAACCTAGCTGCTCATGAATGGTATGTAAACCTAGCTGCCATGAATGGTATGTGAACCCAGCTGCTCATGAATGGTATGTGAACCTAACTGCTCATGAATGGTATGTGAACCTAGCTGCTCATGAATGGTATGTGAACCTAGCTGCTCATGAATGGTATGTGAACCTAGCTGCTCATGAATGGTATGTGAACCTAGCTGCTCATGAATGGTATGTGAACCTAGCTGCTCATGAATGGTATGTGAACCTAGCTGCTCATGAATGGTATGTGAACCTAGCTGCTCATGAATGGTATGTGAACCTAGCTGCTCATGAATGGCATGTGAATCTAGCTGCCATGAATGGCATGTGAATCTAGCAGCTCATGAATGGTATGTGAACCTAGCTGCTCATGAATGGTATGTGAACCTAGCTCTGCTCATGAATGGTATGTGAACATAGCTGCTCATGAATGGTATGTGAACCTAGCTGCTCATGAATGGTATGTGAACCTAGCTGCTCATGAATGGTATGTGAACCTAGCTGCTCATGAATGGTGTGTGAACCTAGCTGCTCATGAATGGTATGTGAACCTAGCTGCTCATGAATGGCATGTGAATCTAGCTGCTCATGAATGGTATGTGAACCTAGCTGCTCATGAATGGTATGTGAACCTAGCTGCTCATGAATGGTATGTAAACCTAGCTGCTCATGAATGGTATGTGAACCTAGCTGCTCATGAATGGTATGTGAACCTATCTGCTCATGAATGGTATGTGAACCTAGCTGCTCATGAATGGTATGTGAACCTAGCTGCTCATGAATGGTATGTGAACCTAGCTGCTCATGAATGGTATGTGAACCTAGCTGCTCATGAATGGTATGTGAACCTAGCTGCTCATGAATGGTATGTGAACCTAGCTACTCATTAATGGTATGTGAACCTAGCTGCGCATGAATGGTATGTGAACCTAGCTGCTCATAAATGGTATGTGAATCTAGCTGCTCATGAATGGGATGTGAACCTAGCTGCTCATGAATGGTATGTGAACCTAGCTGCTCATGAATGGTATGTGAACCTAGCTGCTCATGAATGGTATGTGAACCTAGCTGCTCATGAATGGTATGTGAACCTAGCTGCTCATGGATGGTATGTGAACCTAGCTCTGCTCATGAAATGGTAAGATTTGTTCCGTTTTCACTGAAATTACAGTGCCACAAACTAAAGGACAATAATGCAAATGGTATGCGAATTATTGCGCTGTAATCGGTAGCAAACTATCACTCCTAACATACCCACCAGGAACTGCTGCCATAATACCAGAATAGTGCGTAACCTTCTACAAACATCAGGGCCCGGGTGGTTCATTGAGTTAGGTAGTTGGATTACCTAACATCTCATACAAGCCTATCACCAATACGGCGGGGGTTCACGCTCGGCTTTGTAAATTACAAAGAAGGTGCACTCGACTCGCAGACGCAAGTGATAAAGATTACCAGTTGCTTGTCCATGGTCGGTGGTTCTCTCCGGCTTCTTCCACCACTAAAACTGGTCGCCATGACATAGCTGAAATATTGCTGAAAGTTGCGTTAAACACCAACAATCAACTAATCAATCAATCTCCATACATCAGGCGTGTACATGTGTCCTGTGGTCCAGGGTTGATTTGTTGCACAACATTCGTCAGATCATTGTTCCCATAATGGAGAAAACATGTCATATTTGTATTCACCGGTGTTCCATGACAAGAACATAACTTGTGCAATTCAAAATTGTTGGTATCAACAAGTTTCGTCATAATAAAAGATATACCACTGCTAAGTATGACGTTGGTCACAATTTATGACAGTCTCTTAGGGTATGATATTTCTTATCGCAAAATTGACCGATGTCAGACAAAGTATATTTTAAAAACTAATCCACCTTCAATCCGCAAATACTATAATATACAATTACTTGAACATTTAGTGAACTCTTCTCATGTACGACTTCTGTCTTTGGATGAAGACGAGTCTTATAATCACATTCCGAGTGGAAATTGTAAAATTGACGATTAGTTTTATTTACGTATCTACTTATATGTCCATGTCAAGAATTGTTGGTTGTAAGAAGAGTTTGAAGATACCAAAGGAGCAATCAGAATCCGTATATCGAAGAAGAACAGGCAACACAATGGCCAAAAGAAAACGGATAACAGGACAATAACAGTTTGATGATACCAAAGGGGTAATCAGAATACTTAAATCGAAGAAGAACAGACAACACAATGGCAAAAACAAAAAGGACAAAAGGACAAGAAGAGATTGAAGATACCAATGGGGTAATCATAATCCGTAAATCGAAGAACAGACAACACAATGGCAAAAACAAAAAGGACAAAAGGACAAGAAGAGATTGAAGATACCAATGGGGTAATCATAATCCGTAAATCGAAGAAGAACAGACAACACAATGGCAAAAACAAAAAGGACAAAAGGACAAGAAGAGATTGAAGATACCAATGGGGTAATCATAATCCGTAAATCGAAGAAGGAGGAACAACATAATCGCCAAAAGAAAAAGTGCAAAAGGACAAAAAACAATCTACAAAACATACACATAAACTAAAGATTGAGTAAAATAAACCCCACTGAAAACCGGGGATGAACTCAGGTGGTCCGGAATAGTTGGAAGTTCCTGCTCCACTAGTGGCACCCGTCGTGTTAATATAGTTACAAACCTGGTGATAAACTATGAATGAGGAAAGGACCGGGTATTGTTTACAAGTTATTTTGTCTGGATTTCAACATTTTAATTCCTCCTTCAAATGTTTATTGAACATGATGGAATATCACAAAAGAATATTTACACCACAGTCTATCACAGCAAGAATGTATATTATATACTAGATTATATAGATAAAGTTCTAAGGCAGGTTTAATAAAACATTGATTCTCAGTTATTTTTACTGTATTCCATTTTTAATACTGTTATGCAATACATTTGAATAGAGAACGGAAAAGTGAAATTTGTTCTGCAATATGTAAACACAACACAGATTTCCAAACAAACATTACTCGATAAAGTAAATATGGCTGAAAGTAAAACGCATCTGTGATACAAATCAAATACACCCCATGCATAGTTCTGACGTATTAAATTTATAAATATCCCCGATAATCTCTTAAAGCCTTGTTTTTCTATCTTTGTCTGGGTAGATGCAGTTCATAATTTAGTTCCATGGAACTGTTTTAAATAAAACATTTTGATGAACTTGATTTAGTATAAAAAAAAATCTGAAGCGGCTAAATGTTTATTCAAATTGTTTAAATACACATGATTAATTCACTATGCTAATATTTACATGTAATATCTTTGATTTTATAGGTCAAATCCAGTAATAGATGTTTCTTTGTACAAATGACACGTTATCAAAACTGGATAAACGTTTTATTTACCCCCTCAAGCCGTCTGAGTCCATGTCGTTCAGACGCTTTACAAGCACTAATCCATTTTGTGTAAATGGTCACGTCTATTTGAAATTCATATTGTTTTCGTATATCATGGTCCAGTAATTACTAACCATGAGGTTGTTTTTATTAGCATATCAACACTAAGGATGTCTTTGATACATATCCATGTAGATAATAGAAATGATCTACTGGGCTTTTAAAATCGTGTCAACATAACGGTGAAATTGTTACGACATTCTTTTAAGGCTAGTTTTAACAAATATTAATACACACATTCGAATGGCATGTCAATTTATCTGAAAACTTTATAGACGCTACAATTAGGTCACACATTTTTATTTTATAGACTAATATTCTGATTACCACTTTGGTATCTTCAAACTCTTGTTGATTAACGCCTTATGATCAATTGTTCAGCTATTCCTGGCTCCTTAACGCCTTATGATCAATTGTTCATCTATTCCTGGCTCCTTAACGCCTTATGATCAATTGTTCAGCTATTCCTGGCTCCTTAACGCCTTATGATCAATTGTTCATCTATTCCTGGCTCCTTATCGCATTATGATCAATTGTTCATCTATTCCTGGCTCCTTAGCGCCTTATGTTCAATTGTTCAGCTATTCCTGGCTCCTTAACGCCTTATGATCAATTGTTCATCTATTCCTGGCTCCTTAGCGCCTTATGATCAATTGTTCATCTATTCCTGGCTCCTTAACGTCTTATGATCAATTGTTCAGCTATTCCTGGCTCCTTAACGCCTTATGATCAATTGTTCATCTATTCCTGGCTCCTTAGCGCCTTATGATCAATTGTTCATCTATTCCTGGCTCCTTAACGTCTTATGATCAATTGTTCATCTATTCCTGGCTCCTTAGCGCCTTATGATCAATTGTTCATCTATTCCTGGCTCCTTAGCGCCTTATGATCAATTGTTCAGCTATTCCTGGCTCCTTAGCGCCTTATGATTAATTGTTCATCTATTCCTGGCTCCTTAACACCTTATGATCAATTGTTCATCTATTCCTGGCTCCTTAACCCCTTATGATCAATTGTTCAGCTATTCCTGGCTCCTTAACGCCTTATGATCAATTGTTCATCTATTCCTGGCTCCTTAGCGCCTTATGATCAATTGTTCATCTATTCCTGGCTCCTTAACGTCTTATGATCAATTGTTCATCTATTCCTGGCTCCTTAGCGCCTTATGATCAATTGTTCATCTATTCCTGGCTCCTTAACGCCTTATGATCAATTGTTCAGCTATTCCTGGCTCCTTAGCGCCTTATGATCAATTGTTCATCTATTCCTGGCTCCTTAACGCCTTATGATCAATTGTTCATCTATTCCTGGCTCCTTAACGCCTTATGATCAATTGTTCAGCTATTCCTGGCTCCTTAGCGCCTGATGATCAATTGTTCATCTATTCCTGGCTCCTTAACGCCTTATGATCAATTGTTCATCTATTCCTGGCTTCTTAACGCCTTATGATCAATTGTTCAGCTATTCCTGGCTCCTTAGCGCCTGATGATCAATTGTTCATCTATTCCTGGCGCCATAGCGCCTTATGATCAATTGTTCAGCTATTCCTGGCTCCTTAGCGCCTTATGATCAATTGTTCAGCTATTCCTGGCTCCTTAACGCCTTATGATCAATTGTTCATCTATTCCTGGCTCCTTAGCGCCTTATGATCAATTGTTCAGCTATTCCTGGCTCCTTAGCGCCTTATGATCAATTGTTCATCTATTTCTGGCTCCTTAACGCCTTATGATCAATTGTTCATCTATTCCTGGCTCCTTAACGCCTTATGATCAATTGTTCAGCTATTCCTGGCTCCTTAACGCCTTATGATCAATTGTTCATCTATTCCTGGCTCCTTATCGCATTATGATCAATTGTTCATCTATTCCTGGCTCCTTATCGCCTTATGTTCAATTGTTCAGCTATTCCTGGCTCCTTAACGCCTTATGATCAATTGTTCATCTATTCCTGGCTCCTTAGCGCCTTATGATCAATTGTTCATCTATTCCTGGCTCCTTAACGTCTTATGATCAATTGTTCAGCTATTCCTGGCTCCTTAACGCCTTATGATCAATTGTTCATCTATTCCTGGCTCCTTAGCGCCTTATGATCAATTGTTCATCTATTCCTGGCTCCTTAACGTCTTATGATCAATTGTTCATCTATTCCTGGCTCCTTAGCGCCTTATGATCAATTGTTCATCTATTCCTGGCTCCTTAGCGCCTTATGATCAATTGTTCAGCTATTCCTGGCTCCTTAGCGCCTTATGATTAATTGTTCATCTATTCCTGGCTCCTTAACACCTTATGATCAATTGTTCATCTATTCCTGGCTCCTTAACCCCTTATGATCAATTGTTCAGCTATTCCTGGCTCCTTAACGCCTTATGATCAATTGTTCATCTATTCCTGGCTCCTTAGCGCCTTATGATCAATTGTTCATCTATTCCTGGCTCCTTAACGTCTTATGATCAATTGTTCATCTATTCCTGGCTCCTTAGCGCCTTATGATCAATTGTTCATCTATTCCTGGCTCCTTAACGCCTTATGATCAATTGTTCATCTATTCCTGGCTCCTTAGCGCCTTATGATCAATTGTTCAGCTATTCCTGGCTCCTTAGCGCCTTATGATCAATTGTTCATCTATTTCTGGCTCCTTAACGCCTTATGATCAATTGTTCATCTATTCCTGGCTCCTTAACGCCTTATGATCAATTGTTCAGCTATTCCTGGCTCCTTAACGCCTTATGATCAATTGTTCATCTATTCCTGGCTCCTTATCGCATTATGATCAATTGTTCATCTATTCCTGGCTCCTTATCGCCTTATGTTCAATTGTTCAGCTATTCCTGGCTCCTTAGCGCCTTATGATTAATTGTTCATCTATTCCTGGCTCCTTAACACCTTATGATCAATTGTTCATCTATTCCTGGCTCCTTAACCCCTTATGATCAATTGTTCAGCTATTCCTGGCTCCTTAACGCCTTATGATCAATTGTTCATCTATTCCTGGCTCCTTAGCGCCTTATGATCAATTGTTCATCTATTCCTGGCTCCTTAACGTCTTATGATCAATTGTTCATCTATTCCTGGCTCCTTAGCGCCTTATGATCAATTGTTCATCTATTCCTGGCTCCTTAACGCCTTATGATCAATTGTTCAGCTATTCCTGGCTCCTTAGCGCCTTATGATCAATTGTTCATCTATTCCTGGCTCCTTAACGCCTTATGATCAATTGTTCATCTATTCCTGGCTCCTTAACGCCTTATGATCAATTGTTCAGCTATTCCTGGCTCCTTAGCGCCTGATGATCAATTGTTCATCTATTCCTGGCTCCTTAACGCCTTATGATCAATTGTTCATCTATTCCTGGCTTCTTAACGCCTTATGATCAATTGTTCAGCTATTCCTGGCTCCTTAGCGCCTGATGATCAATTGTTCATCTATTCCTGGCGCCTTAGCGCCTTATGATCAATTGTTCAGCTATTCCTGGCTCCTTAGCGCCTTATGATCAATTGTTCAGCTATTCCTGGCTCCTTAACGCCTTATGATCAATTGTTCATCTATTCCTGGCTCCTTAGCGCCTTATGATCAATTGTTCAGCTATTCCTGGCTCCTTAGCGCCTTATGATCAATTGTTCATCTATTTCTGGCTCCTTAACGCCTTATGATCATTTGTTCATCTATTCCTGGCTCCTCAGCGCCTTATGATCAATTGTTCATTTATTCCTGGCTCCTTAACACCTTATGATAAATTGTTCAGCTATTCCTGGCTCCTTAACGCCTTATGATCAATTGTTCATCTATTCCTGGCTCCTTAGCGCCTAATGATCAATTGTTCAGCTATTCCTGGCTCCTTAGCGCCTTATGATCAATTGTTCAGCTATTCCTGGCTCCTTAACGCCTTATGATCAATTGTTCAGCTATTCCTGGCTCATTAGCGCCTTATGATCAATTGTTCATTTATTCCTGGCTCCTTAACGCCTTATGATCAATTGTTCATCTATTCCTGGCTCCTTAATGCCTTATGATCAATTGTTCAGCTATTCCTGTCTCCTTAGCGCCTTATGATCAATTGTTCAGCTATTCCTGGCTCCTTAACGCCTTATGATCAATTGTTCATCTATTCCTGGCTCCTTAGCGCCTTATGATCAATTGTTCAGCTATTCCTGGCTCCTTAACGCCTTATGATCAATTGTTCATCTATTCCTGGCTCCTTAGCGCCTTATGATCAATTGTTCATCTATTCCTGGGTCCTTAACGCCTTATGATCAATTGTTCATCTATTCCTGGCTCCTTAACGCCTTATCATCAATTGTTCAGCTATTCCTGGCTCCATAACGTCTTATGATCAATTGTTCATCTATTCCTGGCTCCTTAACGTCTTATGATCAATTGTTCATCTATTCCTGGCTCCTTAGCGCTTTATGATCAATTGTTCATCTATTCCTGGCTCTTTAACGCCTTATGATCAATTGTTCATCTATTCCTGGCTCCTTAACGCCTTATGATCAATTGTTCATCTATTCCTGGCTCCTTAACATCTTATGATCAATTGTTCAGCTATTCCTGGCTCCTTAGCGCCTTATGATCAATTGTTCATCTATTCCTGGCTCCTTAGCGCCTTATGATCAATTGTTCATCTATTCCTGGCTCCTTAACGTCTTATGATCAATTGTTCAGCTATTCCTGGCTCCTTAACGTCTTATGATCAATTGTTCAGCTATTCCTGGCTCCTTAACGTCTTATGATCAATTGTTCAGCTATTCCTGGCTCCTTAGCGCCTTATGATCAATTGTTCATCTATTCCTGGCTCCTTAACGTCTTATGATCAATTGTTCATCTATTCCTGGCTCCTTAACGCCTTATGATCAATTGTTCAGCTATTCCTGGCTCCTTAGCGCCTTATGATCAATTGTTCATCTATTCCTGGCTCCTTAGCGCCTTATGATCAATTGTTCATCTATTCCTGGCCCTTAACGCCTTATGATCAATTGTTCATCTATTTCTGGCTCCTTAGCGCCTTATGAACAATTGTTCAGCTATTCCTGGCTCCTTAGCGCCTTATGATCAATTGTTCAGCTATTCCTGGCTCCTTAACGTCTTATGATCAATTGTTCATCTATTCCTGGCTCCTTAACGCCTTATGATCAATTGTTCATCTATTCCTGGCTCCTTAACGCCTTATGATCAATTGTTCATCTATTCCTGGCTCCTTAACGCCTTATGATCAATTGTTCATCTATTCCTGGCTCCTTAACGCCTTATGATCAATTGTTCATCTATTCCTGGCTCCTTAACGTCTTATGATCAATTGTTCATCTATTCCTGGCTCCTTAACGCCTGATGATTAATTGTTCATCTATTCCTGGCTCCTTAACGTCTTATGATCAATTGTTCATCTATTCCTGGCTCTTTAACGTCTTATGATCAATTGTTCATCTATTCCTGGCTCCTTAACGCCTTATGATTAATTGTTCATCTATTCCTGGCTCCTTAACGCCTTATGATCAATTGTTCATCTATTCCTGGCTCCTTAGCGCCTTATGATCAATTGTTCATCTATTCCTGGCTCCTTAACGCCTTATGATCAATTGTTCATCTATTCCTGGCTCCTTAACGCCTTATGATCAATTGTTCAGCTATTCCTGGCTCCTTAACGCCTTATGATCAATTGTTCAGCTATTCCTGGCTCCTTAATGCCTTTTGATCAATTGTTCCTCTATTCCTGGCCCCTTAACGCCTTATGATCAATTGTTCAGCTATTCCTGGCTCCTTAGCGCCTTATGATCAATTGTTCAGCTATTCCTGGCTCCTTAGCGCCTTATGATCAATTGTTCAGCTATTCCTGGCTCCTTAGCGCATTATGATCAATTGTTCAGCTATTCCTGGCTCCTTAGCGCCTTATGATCAATTGTTCATCTATTCCTGGCGCCTTAGCGCCTGATGATCAATTGTTCAGCTATTCCTGGCTCCTTAACGCCTTATGATCAGTTGTTCAGCTATTCCTGGCTCCTTGACGCCTGATGATCAATTGTTCATCTATTCCTGGCTCCTTAACGCCTTATGATCAATTGTTCATCTATTCCTGGCTCCTTGACGTCTTATGATCACTTGTTCATCTATTCCTGGCTCCTTAACGCCTGATGATCAATTGTTCAGCTATTCCTGGCTCCTTAGCGCCTTATGATCAATTGTTCAGCTATTCCTGGCTCCTTAACGCCTTATGATCAATTCTTCATTTATTTCTGGCTCCTTAGCGCCTGATGATTAATTGTTCAGCTATTCCTGGCTCCTTAACGCCTTATGATCAATTGTTCATCTATTCCTGGCTCTTTAACGCCTTATGATCAATTGTTCATCTATTCCTGGCTCCTTAACGCCTTATGATCAATTGTTCATCTATTCCTGGCTCCTTAACGTCTTATGATCAATTGTTCATCTATTCCTGGCTCCTTAACGCCTGATGATTAAGTGTTCATCTATTCCTGGCTCCTTAACGTCTTATGATCAATTGTTCATCTATTCCTGGCTCCTTAACGTCTTATGATCAATTGTTCATCTATTCCTGGCTCCTTAACGCCTTATGATTAATTGTTCATCTATTCCTGGCTCCTTAACGCCTTATGATCAATTGTTCATCTATTCCTGGCTCCTTGACGTCTTATGATCACTTGTTCATCTATTCCTGGCTCCTTAACGCCTGATGATCAATTGTTCAGCTATTCCTGGCTCCTTAGCGCCTTATGATCAATTGTTCAGCTATTCCTGGCTCCTTAACGCCTTATGATCAATTCTTCATTTATTTCTGGCTCCTTAGCGCCTGATGATTAATTGTTCAGCTATTCCTGGCTCCTTAACGCCTTATGATCAATTGTTCATCTATTCCTGGCTCTTTAACGCCTTATGATCAATTGTTCATCTATTCCTGGCTCCTTAACGCCTTATGATCAATTGTTCATCTATTCCTGGCTCCTTAACGTCTTATGATCAATTGTTCATCTATTCCTGGCTCCTTAACGCCTGATGATTAAGTGTTCATCTATTCCTGGCTCCTTAACGTCTTATGATCAATTGTTCATCTATTCCTGGCTCCTTAACGTCTTATGATCAATTGTTCATCTATTCCTGGCTCCTTAACGCCTTATGATTAATTGTTCATCTATTCCTGGCTCCTTAACGCCTTATGATCAATTGTTCATCTATTCCTGGCTCCTTAGCGCCTTATGATCAATTGTTCATCTATTCCTGGCTCCTTAACGCCTTATGATCAATTGTTCCTCTATTCCTGGCTCCTTAACGCCTTATGATCAATTGTTCAGCTATTCCTGGCTCCTTAACGCCTTATGATCAATTGTTCAGCTATTCCTGGCTCCTTAATGCCTTTTGATCAATTGTTCATCTATTCCTGGCCCCTTAACGCCTTATGATCAATTGTTCAGCTATTCCTGGCTCCTTAGCGCCTTATGATCAATTGTTCAGCTATTCCTGGCTCCTTAGCGCCTTATGATCAATTGTTCAGCTATTCCTGGCTCCTTAGCGCATTATGATCAATTGTTCAGCTATTCCTGGCTCCTTAGCGCCTTATGATCAATTGTTCATCTATTCCTGGCGCCTTAGCGCCTGATGATCAATTGTTCAGCTATTCCTGGCTCCATAACGTCTTATGATCAATTGTTCATCTATTCCTGGCTCCTTAACGTCTTATGATCAATTGTTCATCTATTCCTGGCTCCTTAGCGCTTTATGATCAATTGTTCATCTATTCCTGGCTCTTTAACGCCTTATGATCAATTGTTCATCTATTCCTGGCTCCTTAACGCCTTATGATCAATTGTTCATCTATTCCTGGCTCCTTAACGGCTTATGATCAATTGTTCATCTATTCCTGGCTCCTTAACGTCTTATGATCAATTGTTCAGCTATTCCTGGCTCCTTAACGTCTTATGATCAATTGTTCATCTATTCCTGGCTCCTTAACGCCTTATGATCAATTGTTCATCTATTCCTGGCTCCTTAACGCCTTATGATCAATTGTTCATCTATTCCTGGCTCCTTAACGCCTTATGATCAATTGTTCATCTATTCCTGGCTCCTTAACGCCTTATGATCAATTGTTCATCTATTCCTGGCTCCTTAACGTCTTATGATCAATTGTTCATCTATTCCTGGCTCCTTAACGCCTGATGATTAATTGTTCATCTATTCCTGGCTCCTTAACGTCTTATGATCAATTGTTCATCTATTCCTGGCTCTTTAACGTCTTATGATCAATTGTTCATCTATTCCTGGCTCCTTAACGCCTTATGATTAATTGTTCATCTATTCCTGGCTCCTTAACGCCTTATGATCAATTGTTCATCTATTCCTGGCTCCTTAGCGCCTTATGATCAATTGTTCATCTATTCCTGGCTCCTTAACGCCTTATGATCAATTGTTCATCTATTCCTGGCTCCTTAACGCCTTATGATCAATTGTTCAGCTATTCCTGGCTCCTTAACGCCTTATGATCAATTGTTCAGCTATTCCTGGCTCCTTAATGCCTTTTGATCAATTGTTCCTCTATTGCTGGCCCCTTAACGCCTTATGATCAATTGTTCAGCTATTCCTGGCTCCTTAGCGCCTTATGATCAATTGTTCAGCTATTCCTGGCTCCTTAGCGCCTTATGATCAATTGTTCAGCTATTCCTGGCTCCTTAGCGCATTATGATCAATTGTTCAGCTATTCCTGGCTCCTTAGCGCCTTATGATCAATTGTTCATCTATTCCTGGCGCCTTAGCGCCTGATGATCAATTGTTCAGCTATTCCTGGCTCCTTAACGCCTTATGATCAATTGTTCAGCTATTCCTGGCTCCTTAACGCCTGATGATCAATTGTTCATCTATTCCTGGCTCCTTAACGCCTTATGATCAATTGTTCATCTATTCCTGGCCCCTTAGCGCCTTATGATCAATTGTTCATCTATTCCTGGCTCCTTGACGTCTTATGATCAATTGTTCATCTATTCCTGGCTCCTTAACGCCTGATGATCAATTGTTCAGCTATTCCTGGCTCCTTAGCGCCTTATGATCAATTGTTCAGCTATTCCTGGCTCCTTAACGCCTTATGATCAATTCTTCATTTATTTCTGGCTCCTTAGCGCCTGATGATTAATTGTTCAGCTATTCCTGGCTCCTTAACGCCTTATGATCAATTGTTCATCTATTCCTGGCTCTTTAACGCCTTATGATCAATTGTTCATCTATTCCTGGCTCCTTAACGCCTTATGATCAATTGTTCATCTATTCCTGGCTCCTTAACGTCTTATGATCAATTGTTCATCTATTCCTGGCTCCTTAACGTCTTATGATCAATTGTTCATCTATTCCTGGCTCCTTAACGCCTTATGATTAATTGTTCATCTATTCCTGGCTCCTTAACGCCTTATGATCAATTGTTCATCTATTCCTGGCTCCTTAGCGTCTTATGATCAATTGTTCATCTATTCCTGGCTCCTTAACGCCTTATGATCAATTGTTCCTCTATTCCTGGCTCCTTAACGCCTTATGATCAATTGTTCAGCTATTCCTGGCTCCTTAACGCCTTATGATCAATTGTTCAGCTATTCCTGGCTCCTTAATGCCTTTTGATCAATTGTTCATCTATTCCTGGCCCCTTAACGCCTTATGATCAACTGTTCAGCTATTCCTGGCTCCTTAGCGCCTTATGATCAATTGTTCAGCTATTCCTGGCTCCTTAGCGCCTTATGATCAATTGTTCAGCTATTCCTGGCTCCTTAGCGCATTATGATCAATTGTTCAGCTATTCCTGGCTCCTTAGCGCCTTATGATCAATTGTTCATCTATTCCTGGCGCCTTAGCGCCTGATGATCAATTGTTCAGCTATTCCTGGCTCCATAACGTCTTATGATCAATTGTTCATTTATTCCTGGCTCCTTAACGTCTTATGATCAATTGTTCATCTATTCCTGGCTCCTTAGCGCTTTATGATCAATTGTTCATCTATTCCTGGCTCTTTAACGCCTTATGATCAATTGTTCATCTATTCCTGGCTCCTTAACGCCTTATGATCAATTGTTCATCTATTCCTGGCTCCTTAACGGCTTATGATCAATTGTTCATCTATTCCTGGCTCCTTAACGTCTTATGATCAATTGTTCAGCTATTCCTGGCTCCTTAGCGCCTTATGATCAATTGTTCATCTATTCCTGGCTCCTTAGCGCCTTATGATCAATTGTTCATCTATTCCTGGCTCCTTAACGTCTTATGATCAATTGTTCATCTATTCCTGGCTCCTTAACGTCTTATGATCAATTGTTCAGCTATTCCTGGCTCCTTAACGTCTTATGATCAATTGTTCAGCTATTCCTGGCTCCTTAGCGCCTTATGATCAATTGTTCATCTATTCCTGGCTCCTTAACGTCTTATGATCAATTGTTCATCTATTCCTGGCTCCTTAACGCCTTATGATCAATTGTTCAGCTATTCCTGGCTCCTTAGCGCCTTATGATCAATTGTTCATCTATTCCTGGCTCCTTAGCGCCTTATGATCAATTGTTCATCTATTCCTGGCCCTTAACGCCTTATGATCAATTGTTCATCTATTTCTGGCTCCTTAGCGCCTTATGAACAATTGTTCAGCTATTCCTGGCTCCTTAACGCCTTATGAT
Organism: Bathymodiolus septemdierum; assembly: GCA_963383655.1. Taxonomy (NCBI): domain Eukaryota; kingdom Metazoa; phylum Mollusca; class Bivalvia; order Mytilida; family Modiolidae; genus Bathymodiolus; species Bathymodiolus septemdierum. The sequence continues at coordinate 7,243,995 of OY726525.1, read as the reverse complement.
CAATTGTTCGGCTATTCCTGGCTCCTTAACGTCTTATGATCAATTGTTCATCTATTCCTGGCTCCTTAACGCCTTATGATCAATTGTTCATCTATTCCTGGCTCCTTAACGCCTTATGATCAATTGTTCATCTATTCCTGGCTCCTTAGCGCCTGATCATCAATTGTTCATCTATTCCTGGCCCTTAACGCCTGATGATCAATTGTTCAGCTATTCCTGGCTCCTTAACGCCTTATGATCAATTGTTCAGCTATTCCTGGCTCCTTAACGTCTTATGATCAATTGTTCATCTATTCCTGGCTCCTTAACGCCTTATGATCAATTGTTCATCTATTCCTGGCTCCTTGACGCCTTATGATCAATTGTTCATCTATTCCTGGCTCCTTAGCGCCTGATGATCAATTGTTCATCTATTCCTGGCCCTTAACGCCTTATGATCAATTGTTCAGCTATTCCTGGCTCCTTAACGCCTTATGATCAATTGTTCATCTATTCCTGGTTCCATAACGCCTTATGATCAATTGTTCATCTATTCGTGGCTCCTTAACGCCTTATGATCAATTGTTCATCTATTCCTGGCTCTTTAACGCCTTATGATCAATTGTTCATCTATTCCTGGCTCCTTAACGCCTTATGATCAATTGTTCATCTATTCCTGGCTCCTTAACGTCTTATGATCAATTGTTCATCTATTCCTGGCTCCTTAACGCTTGATGATTAAGTGTTCATCTATTCCTGGCTCCTTAACGTCTTATGATGAATTGTTCATCTATTCCTGGCTCCTTAACGTCTTATGATCAATTGTTCATCTATTCCTGGCTCCTTAACGCCTTATGATTAATTGTTCATCTATTCCTGGCTCCTTAACGCCTTATGATCAATTGTTCATCTATTCCTGGCTCCTTAGCGTCTTATGATCAATTGTTCATCTATTCCTGGCTCCTTAACGCCTTATGATCAATTGTTCCTCTATTCCTGGCTCCTTAACGCCTTATGATCAATTGTTCAGCTATTCCTGGCTCCTTAACGCCTTATGATCAATTGTTCAGCTATTCCTGGCTCCTTAATGCCTTTTGATCAATTGTTCATCTATTCCTGGCCCCTTAACGCCTTATGATCAATTGTTCAGCTATTCCTGGCTCCTTAGCGCCTTATGATCAATTGTTCAGCTATTCCTGGCTCCTTAGCGCCTTATGATCAATTGTTCAGCTATTCCTGGCTCCTTAGCGCATTATGATCAATTGTTCAGCTATTCCTGGCTCCTTAGCGCCTTATGATCAATTGTTCATCTATTCCTGGCGCCTTAGCGCCTGATGATCAATTGTTCAGCTATTCCTGGCTCCATAACGTCTTATGATCAATTGTTCATTTATTCCTGGCTCCTTAACGTCTTATGATCAATTGTTCATCTATTCCTGGCTCCTTAGCGCTTTATGATCAATTGTTCATCTATTCCTGGCTCTTTAACGCCTTATGATCAATTGTTCATCTATTCCTGGCTCCTTAACGCCTTATGATCAATTGTTCATCTATTCCTGGCTCCTTAACGGCTTATGATCAATTGTTCATCTATTCCTGGCTCCTTAACGTCTTATGATCAATTGTTCAGCTATTCCTGGCTCCTTAGCGCCTTATGATCAATTGTTCATCTATTCCTGGCTCCTTAGCGCCTTATGATCAATTGTTCATCTATTCCTGGCTCCTTAACGTCTTATGATCAATTGTTCATCTATTCCTGGCTCCTTAACGTCTTATGATCAATTGTTCAGCTATTCCTGGCTCCTTAACGTCTTATGATCAATTGTTCAGCTATTCCTGGCTCCTTAGCGCCTTATGATCAATTGTTCATCTATTCCTGGCTCCTTAACGTCTTATGATCAATTGTTCATCTATTCCTGGCTCCTTAACGCCTTATGATCAATTGTTCAGCTATTCCTGGCTCCTTAGCGCCTTATGATCAATTGTTCATCTATTCCTGGCTCCTTAGCGCCTTATGATCAATTGTTCATCTATTCCTGGCCCTTAACGCCTTATGATTAATTGTTCATCTATTTCTGGCTCCTTAGCGCCTTATGAACAATTGTTCAGCTATTCCTGGCTCCTTAACGCCTTATGATCAATTGTTCAGCTATTCCTGGCTCCTTAACGTCTTATGATCAATTGTTCATCTATTCCTGGCTCCTTAACGCCTTATGATCAATTGTTCATCTATTCCTGGCTCCTTAACGCCTTATGATCAATTGTTCATCTATTCCTGGCTCCTTAGCGCCTGATGATCAATTGTTCATCTATTCCTGGCCCTTAACGCCTGATGATCAATTGTTCAGCTATTCCTGGCTCCTTAACGCCTTATGATCAATTGTTCAGCTATTCCTGGCTCCTTAACGTCTTATGATCAATTGTTCATCTATTCCTGGCTCCTTAACGCCTTATGATCAATTGTTCATCTATTCCTGGCTCCTTAACGCCTTATGATCAATTGTTCATCTATTCCTGGCTCCTTAGCGCCTGATGATCAATTGTTCATCTATTCCTGGCCCTTAACGCCTTATGATCAATTGTTCAGCTATTCCTGGCTCCTTAACGCCTTATGATCAATTGTTCATCTATTCCTGGTTCCATAACGCCTTATGATCAATTGTTCATCTATTCGTGGCTCCTTAACGCCTTATGATCAATTGTTCATCTATTCCTGGCTCCTTAACGCCTTATGAGCAATTGTTCATCTATTCCTGGCTCCTTAACCCATTATGATCAATTGTTCATCTATTCCTGGCTCCTTAGCGCCTTATGTTCAATTGTTCAGCTATTCCTGGCTCCTTAGCGCCTTATGATCAATTGTTCATCTATTCCTGGCTCCTTATCGCCTTATGATTAATTGTTCAGCTATTCCTGGCTCCTTAACGCCTTATGATCAATTGTTCATTTATTCTTGGCTCCTTAACGCCTTATGATCAATTGTTCATCTATTCCTGGCTCCTTAACGCCTTATGATTAATTGTTCATATAGTGCTGGCTCCTTAACGTCTTATGATCAATTGTTCATCTATTCCTGGCTCCTTAGCGCCTTATGATCAATTGTTCATCTATTCCTGGCTCCTTAACGCCTTATGATCAATTGTTCATCTATTCCTGGCTCCTTAACGTCTTATGATCAATTGTTCATCTATTCCTGGCTCCTGAACGCCTGATGATTAATTGTTCATCTATTCCTGGCTCCTTAACGTCTTATGATCAATTGTTCATCTATTCCTGGCTCCTTAACGTCTTATGATCAATTGTTCATCTATTCCTGGCTCCTTAACGCCTTATGATTAATTGTTCATCTATTCCTGGCTCCTTAACGCCTTATGATCAATTGTTCATCTATTCCTGGCTCCTTAGCGCCTTATGATCAATTGTTCATCTATTCCTGGCTCCTTGACGTCTTATGATCAATTGTTCATCTATTCCTGGCTCCTTAACGCCTGATGATCAATTGTTCAGCTATTCCTGGCTCCTTAGCGCCTTATGATCAATTGTTCAGCTATTCCTGGCTCCTTAACGCCTTATGATCAATTCTTCATCTATTTCTGACTCCTTAGCGCCTGATGATTAATTGTTCAGCTATTCCTGGCTCCTTAACGCCTTATGATCAATTGTTCATCTATTCCTGACTCCTTAACGCCTTATGATCAATTGTTCATCTATTCCTGGCTCCTTAACGCCTTATGATCAATTTTTCATCTATTCCTGGCTCCTTAACGTCTTATGATCAATTGTTCATCTATTCCTGGCTCCTTAACGCCTTATGATTAAGTGTTCATCTATTCCTGGCTCCTTAACGTCTTATGATCAATTGTTCATCTATTCCTGGCTCCTTAACGTCTTATGATCAATTGTTCATCTATTCCTGGCTCCTTAACGCCTTATGATTAATTGTTCATCTATTCCTGGCTCCTTAACGCCTGATGATCAATTGTTCATCTATTCCTGGCTCCTTAGCGCCATATGATCAATTGTTCATCTATTCCTGACTCCTTAACGCCTTATGATCAATTGTTCATCTATTCCTGGCTCCTTAACGCCTTATGATTAATTTTTCATCTATTCCTGGCTCCTTAACGTCTTATGATCAATTGTTCATCTATTCCTGGCTCCTTAACGCCTTATGATTAAGTGTTCATCTATTCCTGGCTCCTTAACGTCTTATGATCAATTGTTCATCTATTCCTGGCTCCTTAACGTCTTATGATCAATTGTTCATCTATTCCTGGCTCCTTAACGCCTTATGATTAATTGTTCATCTATTCCTGGCTCCTTAACGCCTTATGATCAATTGTTCATCTATTCCTGGCTCCTTAGCGCCATATGATCAATTGTTCCTCTATTCCTGGCTCCTTAACGCCTTATGATCAATTGTTCAGCTATTCCTGGCTCCTTAACGCCTTATGATCAATTGTTCAGCTATTCCTGGCTCCTTAATGGCTTTTGATCAATTGTTCATCTATTCCTGGCCCCTTAACGCCTTATGATCAATTGTTCAGCTATTCCTGGCTCCTTAGCGCCTTATGATCAATTGTTCAGCTATTCCTGGCTCCTTAGCGCCTTATGATCAATTGTTCAGCTATTCCTGGCTCCTTAGCGCATTATGATCAATTGTTCAGCTATTCCTGGCTCCTTAGCGCCTTATGATCAATTGTTCATCTATTCCTGGCGCCTTAGCGCCTGATGATCAATTGTTCAGCTATTCCTGGCTCCTTAACGCCTTATGATCAATTGTTCAGCTATTCCTGGCTCCTTAACGCCTTATGATCAATTGTTCATCTATTCCTTGCTCCTTAGCGCCTTATGATCAATTGTTCAACTATTCCTGGCTCCTTAACGTCTTATGATCAATTGTTCATCTATTCCTGGCTCCTTAACGCCTTATGATCAATTGTTCATCTATTCCTGGCTCCTTAACGCCTTATGATCAATTGTTCATCTATTCCTGGCTCCTTAACGCCTTATGATCAATTGTTCATCTATTCCTGGCTCCTTAACGCCTTATTGATCAATTGTTCATCTATTCCTGGCTTCTTAACGTCTTATGATCAATTGTTCAGCTATTCCTGGCTCCTTAACGCCTTATGATCAATTGTTCATCTATTCCTGGCTCCTTAGCGCCTTATGATCAATTGTTCAGCTATTCCTGGCTCCGTAGCCCCTTATGATCAATTGTTCAGCTATTCCTGGCTCCTTAACGCCTTATGATCAATTGTTCATCTATTCCTGGCTCCTTAGCGCCTTATGATCAATTGTTCAGCTATTCCTGGCTCCGTAGCCCCTTATGATCAATTGTTCATCTATTCCTGGCTCCTTAACGCCTTATGATCAATTGTTCTTCTATTCCTGGCTCCTTAACGCCTTATGAGCAATTGTTCATCTATTCCTGGCTCCTTAACCCCTTATGATCAATTGTTCATCTATTCCTGGCTCCTTAGCGCCTTATGTTCAATTGTTCAGCTATTCCTGGCTCCTTAGCGCCTTATGATCAATTGTTCATCTATTCCTGGCTCCTTAGCGCCTTATGATTAATTGTTCAGCTATTCCTGGCTCCTTAACGCCTTATGATCAATTGTTCATTTATTCCTGGCTCCTTAACGCCTTATGATCAATTGTTCATCTATTCCTGGCTCCTTAACGCCTTATGATTAATTGTTCATATATTGCTGGCTCCTTAACGTCTTATGATCAATTGTTCATCTATTCCTGGCTCCTTAACGCCTTATGATCAATTGTTCAGCTATTCCTGGCTCCTTAACGCCTGATGATCAATTGTTCAGCTATTCCTGGCTCCTTAGCGCCTTATGATCAATTGTTCATCTATTCCTGGTTCCATAACGCCTTATGATCAATTGTTCATCTATTCCTGGCTCCTTAACGCCTTATGATCAATTGTTCATCTATTCCTGGCTCCTTAACGCCTTAGGAGCAATTGTTCATCTATTCCTGGCTCCTTAACCCCTTATGATCAATTGTTCATCTATTCCTGGTTCCTTAGCGCCTTATGTTCAATTGTTCAGCTATTCCTGGCTCCTTAGCGCCTTATGATCAATTGTTCATCTATTCCTGGCTCCTTAGCGCCTTATGATTAATTGTTCAGCTATTCCTGGCTCCTTAACGCCTTATGATCAATTGTTCATTTATTCCTGGCTCCTTAACGCCTTATGATCAATTGTTCATCTATTCCTGGCTCCTTAACGCCTTATGATTAATTGTTCATATATTGCTGGCTCCTTAACGTCTTATGATCAATTGTTCATCTATTCCTGGCTCCTTGACGTCTTATGATCAATTGTTCATCTATTCCTGGCTCCTTAACGCCTGATGATCAATTGTTCAGCTATTCCTGGCTCCTTAGCGCCTTATGATCAATTGTTCAGCTATTCCTGGCTCCTTAACGCCTTATGATCAATTGTTCATCTATTTCTGGCTCCTTAGCGCCTTATGATTAATTGTTCAGCTATTCCTGGCTCCTTATCGCCTTATGATCAATTGTTCATCTATTCCTGGCTCCTTAACGCCTTATGATCAATTGTTCATCTATTCCTGGCTCCTTAACGCCTTATGATCAATTGTTCATCTATTCCTGGCTCCTTAACGTCTTATGATCAATTGTTCATCTATTACTGGCTCCTTAACGCCTTATGATTAATTGTTCATCTATTCCTGGCTCCTTAGCGCCTTATGATCAATTGTTCATCTATTCCTGGCTTCTTAGCGCCTTATGATCAATTGTTCATCTATTCCTGGCTCCTTAACGCCTTATGATCAATTGTTCAGCTATTCCTGGCTCCTTAACGCCTTATGATCAATTGTTCAGCTATTCCTGGCTCCTTAATGCCTTTTGATCAATTGTTCCTCTATTCCTGGCCCCTTAACGCCTTATGATCAATTGTTCAGTTATTCCTGGCTCCTTCGCGCCTTATGATCAATTGTTCAGCTATTCCTGGCTCCTTAGCGCCTTATGATCAATTGTTCAGCTATTCCTGGCTCCTTAGCGCATTATGATCAATTGTTCAGCTATTCCTGGCTCCTTAGCGCCTTATGATCAATTGTTCATCTATTCCTGGCGCCTTAGCGCCTGATGATCAATTGTTCAGCTATTCCTGGCTCCTTAACGCCTTATGATCAATTGTTCAGCTATTCCTGGCTCCTTAACGCCTGATGATCAATTGTTCATCTATTCCTGGCTCCTTAACGCCTTATGATCAATTGTTCATCTATTACTGGCTCCTTAACGCCTTATGATCAATTGTTCATCTATTCCTGGCTCCTTAACGTCTTATGATCAATTGTTCATCTATTCCTGGCTCCTTAACGCCTGATGATTAATTGTTCATCTATTCCTGGCTCCTTAACGTCTTATGATCAATTGTTCATCTATTCCTGGCTCCTTAACGTCTTATGATCAATTGTTCATCTATTCCTGGCTCCTTAACGCCTTATGATTAATTGTTCATCTATTCCTGGCTCCTTAACGCCTTATGATCAATTGTTCATCTATTCCTGGCTCCTTAGCGCCTTATGATCAATTGTTCATCTATTCCTGTCTCGTTAACGCCTTATGATCAATTGTTCATCTATTCCTGGCTCCTTAACGCCTTATGATCAATTGTTCAGCTATTCCTGGCTCCTTAACGCCTTATGATCAATTGTTCAGCTATTCCTGGCTCCTTAATGCCTTTTGATCAATTGTTCCTCTATTCCTGGCCCCTTAACGCCTTATGATCAATTGTTCAGCTATTCCTGGCTCCTTAGCGCCTTATGATCAATTGTTCAGCTATTCCTGGCTTCTTAGCGCCTTATGATCAATTGTTCAGCTATTCCTGGCTCCTTAGCGCATTATGATCAATTGTTCAGCTATTCCTGGCTCCTTAGCGCCTTATGATCAATTGTTCATCTATTCCTGGCGCCTTAGCGCCTGATGATCAATTGTTCAGCTATTCCTGGCCTTAACGCCTTATGATCAATTGTTCAGCTATTCCTGGCTCCTTAACGCCTGATGATCAATTGTTCATCTATTCCTGGCTCCTTAACGCCTTATGATCAATTGTTCATCTATTCCTGGCTCCTTGACGTCTTATGATCAATTGTTCATCTATTCCTGGCTCCTTAACGCCTGATGATCAATTGTTCAGCTATTCCTGGCTCCTTAACGCCTTATGATCAATTCTTCATCTATTCCTGGCTCCTTAACGCCTTATGATCAATTGTTCATCTATTACTGGCTCCTTAACGCCTTATGATCAATTGTTCATCTATTCCTGGCTCCTTAACGTCTTATGATCAATTGTTCATCTATTCCTGGCTCCTTAACGCCTGATGATTAATTGTTCATCTATTCCTGGCTCCTTAACGTCTTATGATCAATTGTTCATCTATTCCTGGCTCCTTAACGTCTTATGATCAATTGTTCATCTATTCCTGGCTCCTTAACGCCTTATGATTAATTGTTCATCTATTCCTGGCTCCTTAACGCCTTATGATCAATTGTTCAGCTATTCCTGGCTCCTTAATGCCTTTTGATCAATTGTTCCTCTATTCCTGGCCCCTTAACGCCTTATGATCAATTGTTCAGCTATTCCTGGCTCCTTAGCGCATTATGATCAATTGTTCATCTATTCCTGGCTCCTTAGCGCCTTATGATCAATTGTTCAGCTATTCCTGGCTCCTTAGCGCATTATGATCAATTGTTCAGCTATTCCTGGCTCCTTAGCGCCTTATGATCAATTGTTCATCTATTCCTGGCGCCTTAGCGCCTGATGATCAATTGTTCATCTATTCCTGGCTCCTTAACGCCTTATGATCAATTGTTCATCTATTCCTGGCTCCTTAACGCCTTATGATCAATTGTTCATCTATTCCTGGCTCCTTGACGTCTTATGATCAATTGTTCATCTATTCCTGGCTCCTTAACGCCTGATGATCAATTGTTCAGCTATTCCTGGCTCCTTAGCGCCTTATGATCAATTGTTCAGCTATTCCTGGCTCCTTAACGCCTTATGATCAATTCTTCATCTATTTCTGGCTCCTTAGCGCCTGATGATTAATTGTTCAGCTATTCCTGGCTCCTTAACGCCTTATGATCAATTGTTGATCTATTCCTGGCTCCTTAACGCCTTATGATCAATTGTTCATCTATTCCTGGCTCCTTAACGCCTTATGATCAATTGTTCATCTATTCCTGGCTCCTTAACGTCTTATGATCAATTGTTCATCTATTCCTGGCTCCTTAACGCCTGATGATTAAGTGTTCATCTATTCCTGGCTCCTTAACGTCTTATGATCAATTGTTCATCTATTCCTGGCTCCTTAGCGTCTTATGATCAATTGTTCATCTATTCCTGGCTCCTTAACGCCTTATGATCAATTGTTCAGCTATTCCTGGCTCCTTAACGCCTGATGATCAATTGTTCAGCTATTCCTGGCTCCTTAGCGCCTTATGATCAATTGTTCATCTATTCCTGGTTCCATAACGCCTTATGATCAATTGTTCATCTATTCCTGGCTCCTTAGCGCCTTATGATCAATTGTTCATCTATTCCTGGCTCCTTAACGCCTGATGAGCAATTGTTCATCTATTCCTGGCTCCTTAACCCCTTATGATCAATTGTTCATCTATTCCTGGCTCCTTAGCGCCTTATGCTCAATTGTTCAGCTATTCCTGGCTCCTTAGCGCCTTATGATCAATTGTTCATCTATTCCTGGCTCCTTAGCGCCTTATGATTAATTGTTCAGCTATTCCTGGCTCCTTAACGCCTTATGATCAATTGTTCATTTATTCCTGGCTCCTTGACGTCTTATGATCAATTGTTCATCTATTCCTGGCTCCTTAACGCCTGATGATCAATTGTTCAGCTATTCCTGGCTCCTTAGCGCCTTATGATCAATTGTTCAGCTATTCCTGACTCCTTAACGCCTTATGATCAATTGTTCATCTATTTCTGGCTCCTTAGCGCCTTATGATTAATTGTTCAGCTATTCCTGGCTCCTTATCGCCTTATGATCAATTGTTCATCTATTCCTGGCTCCTTAACGCCTTATGATCAATTGTTCATCTATTCCTGGCTCCTTAACGCCTTATGATCAATTGTTCATCTATTCCTGGCTCCTTAACGTCTTATGATCAATTGTTCATCTATTCCTGGCTCCTTAACGCCTGATGATTAATTGTTCATCTATTCCTGGCTCCTTAACGTCTTATGATCAATTGTTCATCTATTCCTGGCTCCTTAACGTCTTATGATCAATTGTTCATCTATTCCTGGCTCCTTAACGCCTTATGATTAATTTTTCATCTATTCCTGGCTCCTTAACGCCTTATGATCAATTGTTCATCTATTCCTGGCTTCTTAGCGCCTTATGATCAATTGTTCATCTATTCCTGGCTCCTTAACGCCTTATGATCAATTGTTCAGCTATTCCTGGCTCCTTAACGCCTTATGATCAATTGTTCAGCTATTCCTGGCTCCTTAATGCCTTTTGATCAATTGTTCCTCTATTCCTGGCCCCTTAACGCCTTATGATCAATTGTTCAGCTATTCCTGGCTCCTTAGCGCCTTATGATCAATTGTTCAGCTATTCCTGGCTCCTTAGCGCCTTATGATCAATTGTTCAGCTATTCCTGGCTCCTTAGCGCATTATGATCAATTGTTCAGCTATTCCTGGCTCCTTAGCGCCTTATGATCAATTGTTCATCTATTCCTGGCGCCTTAGCGCCTGATGATCAATTGTTCAGCTATTCCTGGCTCCTTAACGCCTTATGATCAATTGTTCAGCTATTCCTGGCTCCTTAACGCCTGATGATCAATTGTTCATCTATTCCTGGCTCCTTAACGCCTTATGATCAATTGTTCATCTATTCCTGGCTCCTTAGCGCCTTATGATCAATTGTTCATCTATTCCTGGCTCCTTGACGTCTTATGATCAATTGTTCATCTATTCCTGGCTCCTTAACGCCTGATGATCAATTGTTCAGCTATTCCTGGCTCCTTAGCGCCTTATGATCAATTGTTCAGCTATTCCTGGCTCCTTAACGCCTTATGATCAATTCTTCATCTATTTCTGGCTCCTTAGCGCCTGATGATTAATTGTTCAGCTATTCCTGGCTCCTTAACGCCTTATGATCAATTGTTCATCTATTCCTGGCTCCTTAGCGCCTTATGATCAATTGTTCATCTATTCCTGGCTCCTTAACGCCTTATGATCAATTGTTCATCTATTCCTGGCTCCTTAACGTCTTATGATCAATTGTTCATCTATTTCTGGCTCCTTAACGCCTGATGATTAAGTGTTCATCTATTCCTGGCTCCTTAACGTCTTATGATCAATTGTTCATCTATTCCTGGCTCCTTAACGTCTTATGATCAATTGTTCATCTATTCCTGGCTCCTTAACGCCTTATGATTAATTGTTCATCTATTCCTGGCTCCTTAACGCCTTATGATCAATTGTTCATCTATTCCTGGCTCCTTAGCGCCTTATGATCAATTGTTCATCTATTCCTGGCTCCTTAACGCCTTATGATCAATTGTTCCTCTATTCCTGGCTCCTTAACGCCTTATGATCAATTGTTCAGCTATTCCTGGCTCCTTAACGCCTTATGATCAATTGTTCAGCTATTCCTGGCTCTTTAATGCCTTTTGATCAATTGTTCATCTATTCCTGGCCCCTTAACGCCTTATGATCAATTGTTCAGCTATTCCTGGCTCCTTAGCGCCTTATGATCAATTGTTCAGCTATTCCTGGCTCCTTAGCGCCTTATGATCAATTGTTCAGCTATTCCTGGCTCCTTAGCGCATTATGATCAATTGTTCAGCTATTCCTGGCTCCTTAGCGCCTTATGATCAATTGTTCATCTATTCCTGGCGCCTTAGCGCCTGATGATCAATTGTTCAGCTATTCCTGGCTCCTTAACGCCTTATGATCAATTGTTCAGCTATTCCTGGCTCCTTAACGCCTTATGATCAATTGTTCATCTATTCCTTGCTCCTTAGCGCCTTATGATCAATTGTTCAACTATTCCTGGCTCCTTAACGTCTTATGATCAATTGTTCATCTATTCCTGGCTCCTTAACGCCTGATGATCAATTGTTTATCTATTCCTTGCTCCTTAGCGCCTTATGATCAATTGTTCATCTATTCCTGGCTCCTTAACACCTTATGATCAATTGTTCATCTATTCCTGGCTCCTTAACGTCTTATGATCAATTGTTCATCTATTCCTGGCTCCTTAACGCCTTATGATCAATTGTTCATCTATTCCTGGCTCCTTAACGCCTTATTGATCAATTGTTCATCTATTCCTGGCTCCTTAACGTCTTATGATCAATTGTTCAGCTATTCCTGGCTCCTTAACGCCTTATGTTCAATTGTTCATCTATTCCTGGCTCCTTAGCGCCTTATGATCAATTGTTCAGCTATTCCTGGCTCCGTAGCCCCTTATGATCAATTGTTCATCTATTCCTGGCTCCTTAACGCCTTATGATCAATTGTTCAGCTATTCCTGGCTCCTTAGCGCCTTATGATCAATTGTTCATTTATTTCTGGCTCCTTAGCGCCTTATGATCAATTGTTCAGCTATTCCTGGCTCCTTAACGCCTTATGATCAATTGTTCAGCTATTCCTGGCTCCTTAGCGCCTTATGATCAATTGTTCAGCTATTCCTGGCTCCTTAACGCCTTATGATCAATTGTTCATCTATTCCTCGCTCCTTAGCGCCTTATGATCAATTGTTCAGCTATTCCTGGCTCCTTAGCGCCTTATGATCAATTGTTCATCTATTCCTGGCTCCTTAGCGCCTTATAATCAATTGTTCATCTATTCCTGGCTTCTTAGCGCCTTATGATCAATTGTTCATCTATTCCTGGCTCCTTAACGCCTGATGATCAATTGTTCATCTATTCGTGGCTCCTTAGCGCCTTATGATCAATAGTTCAGCTATTCCTGGCTCCTTAGCGCCTTATGATCAATTGTTCAGCTATTCCTGGCTCCTTAGCGCCTTATGATCAATTGTTCATCTATTCCTGGCTCCTTAGCGCCTTATGATCAATTGTTCATCTATTTCTGGCTCCTTAGCGCCTTATGATCAATTGTTCATCTATTCCTGGCTCCTTAACGCCTTATGATCAATTGTTCATCTATTCCTGGCTCCTTCACGCCTTATGATCAATTGTTCAGCTATTCCTGGCTCCTTAGCGCCTTATGATCAATTGTTCAGCTATTCCTGGCTCCTTAACGCCTAATGATCAATTGTTCATCTATTCCTGGCTCCTTAACGCCTTATGATCAATTGTTCAGCTATTCCTGGCTCCTTAGCGCCTTATGATCAATTTTTCAGCTATTCCTGGCTCCTTAACGCCTTATGATCAATTGTTCATCTATTCCTGGCTCCTTAGCGCCTTATGATCAATTGTTCAGCTATTCCTAGCTCCTTAGCGCCTTATGATCAATTGTTCCGCTATTCCTGGCTCCTTAACGCCTTATGATCAATTGTTCATCTATTCCTGGCTCCTTAGCGCCTTATGATCAATTGTTCAGTTATTCCTGGCTCCTTAACGCCTTATGATCAATTGTTCATCTATTCCTGGCTACTTAGCGCCTTATGATCAATTATTCAACTATTCCTGGCTCCTTAACGCCTTATGATCAATTGTTCAGCTATTCCTGGCTCCTTAACGCCTTATGATCAATTGTTCATCTATTCCTGGCTCCTTAGCGCCTTATGATCAATTGTTCAGCTATTCCTGGCTCCTTAGCGCCTTATGATCAATTGTTCAGCTATTCCTGGCTCCTTAGCGCATTATGATCAATTGTTCAGCTATTCCTGGCTCCTTAGCGCCTTATGATCAATTGTTCATCTATTCCTGGCGCCTTAGCGCCTGATGATCAATTGTTCAGCTATTCCTGGCTCCTTAACGCCTTATGATCAATTGTTCAGCTATTCCTGGCTCCTTAACGCCTTATGATCAATTGTTCATCTATTCCTTGCTCCTTAGCGCCTTATGATCAATTGTTCAACTATTCCTGGCTCCTTAACGTCTTATGATCAATTGTTCATCTATTCCTGGCTCCTTAACGCCTGATGATCAATTGTTTATCTATTCCTTGCTCCTTAGCGCCTTATGATCAATTGTTCATCTATTCCTGGCTCCTTAACACCTTATGATCAATTGTTCATCTATTCCTGGCTCCTTAACGTCTTATGATCAATTGTTCATCTATTCCTGGCTCCTTAACGCCTTATGATCAATTGTTCATCTATTCCTGGCTCCTTAACGCCTTATGATCAATTGTTCATCTATTCCTGGCTCCTTAACGCCTTATTGATCAATTGTTCATCTATTCCTGGCTCCTTAACGTCTTATGATCAATTGTTCAGCTATTCCTGGCTCCTTAACGCCTTATGATCAATTGTTCATCTATTCCTGGCTCCTTAGCGCCTTATGATCAATTGTTCAGCTATTCCTGGCTCCGTAGCCCCTTATGATCAATTGTTCATCTATTCCTGGCTCCTTAACGCCTTATGATCAATTGTTCAGCTATTCCTGGCTCCTTAGCGCCTTATGATCAATTGTTCATTTATTTCTGGCTCCTTAGCGCCTTATGATCAATTGTTCAGCTATTCCTGGCTCCTTAACGCCTTATGATCAATTGTTCAGCTATTCCTGGCTCCTTAGCGCCTTATGATCAATTGTTCAGCTATTCCTGGCTCCTTAACGCCTTATGATCAATTGTTCATCTATTCCTCGCTCCTTAGCGCCTTATGATCAATTGTTCAGCTATTCCTGGCTCCTTAGCGCCTTATGATCAATTGTTCATCTATTCCTGGCTCCTTAGCGCCTTATAATCAATTGTTCATCTATTCCTGGCTTCTTAGCGCCTTATGATCAATTGTTCATCTATTCCTGGCTCCTTAACGCCTGATGATCAATTGTTCATCTATTCGTGGCTCCTTAGCGCCTTATGATCAATAGTTCAGCTATTCCTGGCTCCTTAGCGCCTTATGATCAATTGTTCAGCTATTCCTGGCTCCTTAGCGCCTTATGATCAATTGTTCATCTATTCCTGGCTCCTTAGCGCCTTATGATCAATTGTTCATCTATTTCTGGCTCCTTAGCGCCTTATGATCAATTGTTCATCTATTCCTGGCTCCTTAACGCCTTATGATCAATTGTTCATCTATTCCTGGCTCCTTAACGCCTTATGATCAATTGTTCAGCTATTCCTGGCTCCTTAGCGCCTTATGATCAATTGTTCAGCTATTCCTGGCTCCTTAACGCCTTATGATCAATTGTTCATCTATTCCTGGCTCCTTAGCGCCTTATGATCAATTGTTCAGCTATTCCTAGCTCCTTAGCGCCTTATGATCAATTGTTCCGCTATTCCTGGCTCCTTAACGCCTTATGATCAATTGTTCATCTATTCCTGGCTCCTTAACGCCTGATGATCAATTGTTCATCTATTCGTGGCTCCTTAGCGCCTTATGATCAATAGTTCAGCTATTCCTGGCTCCTTAGCGCCTTATGATCAATTGTTCAGCTATTCCTGGCTCCTTAGCGCCTTATGATCAATTGTTCATCTATTCCTGGCTCCTTAGCGCCTTATGATCAATTGTTCATCTATTTCTGGCTCCTTAGCGCCTTATGAGCAATTGTTCATCTATTCCTGGCTCCTTAACGCCTTATGATCAATTGTTCATCTATTCCTGGCTCCTTAACGCCTTATGATCAATTGTTCAGCTATTCCTGGCTCCTTAACGCCTAATGATCAATTGTTCATCTATTCCTGGCTCCTTAACGCCTTATGATCAATTGTTCAGCTATTCCTGGCTCCTTAGCGCCTTATGATCAATTGTTCAGCTATTCCTGGCTCCTTAACGCCTTATGATCAATTGTTCATCTATTCCTGGCTCCTTAGCGCCTTATGATCAATTGTTCAGCTATTCCTAGCTCCTTAGCGCCTTATGATCAATTGTTCCGCTATTCCTGGCTCCTTAACGCCTTATGATCAATTGTTCATCTATTCCTGGCTCCTTAGCGCCTTATGATCAATTGTTCAGCTATTCCTGGCTCCTTAACGCCTTATGATCAATTGTTCATCTATTCCTGGCTACTTAGCGCCTTATGATCAATTATTCAACTATTCCTGGCTCCTTAACGCCTTATGATCAATTGTTCAGCTATTCCTGGCTCCTTAACGCCTTATGATCAATTGTTCATCTATTCCTGGCTCCTTAGCGCCTTATGATCAATTGTTCAGCTATTCCTGGCTCCTTAGCGCCTTATGATCAATTGTTCAGCTATTCCTGGCTCCTTAGCGCATTATGATCAATTGTTCAGCTATTCCTGGCTCCTTAGCGCCTTATGATCAATTGTTCATCTATTCCTGGCGCCTTAGCGCCTGATGATCAATTGTTCAGCTATTCCTGGCTCCTTAACGCCTTATGATCAATTGTTCAGCTATTCCTGGCTCCTTAACGCCTTATGATCAATTGTTCATCTATTCCTTGCTCCTTAGCGCCTTATGATCAATTGTTCAACTATTCTTGGCTCCTTAACGTCTTATGATCAATTGTTCATCTATTCCTGGCTCCTTAACGCCTGATGATCAATTGTTTATCTATTCCTTGCTCCTTAGCGCCTTATGATCAATTGTTCATCTATTCCTGGATCCTTAACACCTTATGATCAATTGTTCATCTATTCCTGGCTCCTTAACGTCTTATGATCAATTGTTCATCTATTCCTGGCTCCTTAACGCCTTATGATCAATTGTTCATCTATTCCTGGCTCCTTAACGCCTTATGATCAATTGTTCATCTATTCCTGGCTCCTTAACGCCTTATTGATCAATTGTTCATCTATTCCTGGCTCCTTAACGTCTTATGATCAATTGTTCAGCTATTCCTGGCTCCTTAACGCCTTATGATCAATTGTTCATCTATTCCTGGCTCCTTAGCGCCTTATGATCAATTGTTCAGCTATTCCTGGCTCCGTAGCCCCTTATGATCAATTGTTCATCTATTCCTGGCTCCTTAACGCCTTATGATCAATTGTTCAGCTATTCCTGGCTCCTTAGCGCCTTATGATCAATTGTTCATTTATTTCTGGCTCCTTAGCGCCTTATGATCAATTGTTCAGCTATTCCTGGCTCCTTAACGCCTTATGATCAATTGTTCAGCTATTCCTGGCTCCTTAGCGCCTTATGATCAATTGTTCAGCTATTCCTGGCTCCTTAACGCCTTATGATCAATTGTTCATCTATTCCTCGCTCCTTAGCGCCTTATGATCAATTGTTCAGCTATTCCTGGCTCCTTAGCGCCTTATGATCAATTATTCATCTATTCCTGGCTCCTTAGCGCCTTATAATCAATTGTTCATCTATTCCTGGCTTCTTAGCGCCTTATGATCAATTGTTCATCTATTCCTGGCTCCTTAACGCCTGATGATCAATTGTTCATCTATTCGTGGCTCCTTAGCGCCTTATGATCAATAGTTCAGCTATTCCTGGCTCCTTAGCGCCTTATGATCAATTGTTCAGCTATTCCTGGCTCCTTAGCGCCTTATGATCAATTGTTCATCTATTCCTGGCTCCTTAGCGCCTTATGATCAATTGTTCATCTATTTCTGGCTCCTTAGCGCCTTATGATCAATTGTTCATCTATTCCTGGCTCCTTAACGCCTTATGATCAATTGTTCATCTATTCCTGGCTCCTTAACGCCTTATGATCAATTGTTCAGCTATTCCTGGCTCCTTAGCGCCTTATGATCAATTGTTCAGCTATTCCTGGCTCCTTAACGCCTTATGATCAATTGTTCATCTATTCCTGGCTCCTTAGCGCCTTATGATCAATTGTTCAGCTATTCCTAGCTCCTTAGCGCCTTATGATCAATTGTTCCGCTATTCCTGGCTCCTTAACGCCTTATGATCAATTGTTCATCTATTCCTGGCTCCTTAGCGCCTTATGATCAATTGTTCAGCTATTCCTGGCTCCTTAACGCCTTATGATCAATTGTTCATCTATTCCTGGCTACTTAGCGCCTTATGATCAATTATTCAACTATTCCTGGCTCCTTAACGCCTTATGATCAATTGTTCAGCTATTCCTGGCTCCTTAACGCCTTATGATCAATTGTTCATCTATTCCTGGCTCCTTAACGCCTTATGATCAATTGCTCATCTATTCCTGGCTCCTTAGCGCCTTATGATCAATTGTTCATCTATTCCTGGCTCCTTAACGCCTTATGATCAATTGTTCATCTATTCCTGGCTCCTTAGCGCCTTATGATCAATTGTTCAGCTATTCCTGGCTCTTTAACGTCTTATGATCAATTGTTCATCTATTCCTGGCTCATTAACGCCTTATGATCAATTGTTCAGCTATTCCAGGCTCCTTAACGCCTTATGATCAATTGTTCAGCTATTCCTGGCGAGAACAAGTTCTATTTTGATGAGATGATGACGTGTTCTTTGTACAAGAGCAACACGCTTAAGTGGATTTGGATAGTGCTAACTTGCTGAAATAACAGTCCGATGGTAGACATGTCTTTTCACTAGGGCATATTATCTTATCCCGGCTTGATAAAAATGTCGGCTTTTGATTAATCAATGACCCGTGCGTGCAAAACCTATGCACCCGGCTGGTAGTCACGTAACGTCATGGGGGTCGTTGCTATGCATGTCAAACTCCTAATCTCAAAGCGCTTTCCCTCCTACACGGAGAAGGGAGGACGAAATTCTTGAGAAAAAAATATGAAAAACAGTCCATGCCGGGAAGCCTTAACACTTGGGGTGGACATCAGGGCGAGGGGGCGAACCCACGTCAGTGGTGTTAGACTTGTGGTAAGAATTCAACCATCTGGGCCCTAGTCCTAACTCTAGAACAAAGAGATAACAAATCTAGCAAATATAAGACCGTTTTAAAAATGATCGTTCAAAGATTATTGCAATAAATGAATTCCAGTAATATAATTAAATTCAACTTCACTTTCGTCAGTAGCAATATTCCAACATCACCAGCGTATGGAGTTCACATTTCACAACTCGTGCATTATTTTAGAGCTTGTACCCAGTACAGTGATTTTCTGGACAGATCTCTTCTGTTGACGCAAAAGCAACTCAAACAGGATTACGTTGCACATAGGTTGAAATCATCGCTACAAAAATGTTTTTGTGATCATCACGATCTTGTTGATCATTACGAAATATTCATATCTCAATTGGTTTTCCTTTTTACGTAGATTATTTTTCTTTCCGCTATATATTAGGGCCTGGATGGCTCAATGAGTTAGGTAGTTTGATTACCTAACAACTCATTCAAGCCTATCACCAATACGCCGTGGGTTCGCGCCCGGCTTTGTAAATTACAAAAAGGGTGCACTCGACTCGACTCGACTTGACTCGAAGTGATAAAACTTAACAGTTACTTGCCTATGGTCGGTGGTTCTCCCCGGGTATTCCGGCTTCTTCCACCACTAAAACTGGTCGCCATGATATAGCTGAAATATTGCTGAAAGTGGCGTTAAACACCAAAAATCAATCAAATCAATCAATCAATCTTTCCAAAAGATTCTTAAGTTATTTGGACTTGAACGTACTGGATGAAGGTTATTCCAGAAACACACCAACTTTGATATACATGTTGTATATGTTTCTTATTTATCTTACCGATTTTGACTATACGAGTAAGACATTGGGTATCTCTATAAGAAGTATGAACTGCTTACAATTCGCCAGCACCTGGATTCACTCCTATATATCAGTGGTTACATTGTGGCTCATCTTTTTATTTATCTGTGGTTGTTTTTTTGTTGTTTTTGTTGTTTTTGTTTTATCGTTCTGTTTCTTGTGCCCAATGTTGCTCATCTTCTTAGTTTTTTGTTGTTTTTTTGTTTTTGTTTTATCGTTCTGTTTCTTGTGCCTAATGTTGCTCATCTTCTTAGTTTTGTGTGGTTTTTTTTTTTATTTGCTTGTTTTGTTTTGTTTTTTGTTTTGTAGTTCTGCGTTCTGTGTCTTGTGCCCAATACTGCCTATGTATCTCTAACGTTTAAATAAAGGAACAATTCCATTGTGATGACATTTTGTCACTAACGAGATGTGTTTACTCTGATTTCAATATGTGAGGAAGTTGAGGATCTAGATAACAAATTATTATATCGTGTTACTCGATCTTTAGTTTTATATGTATGTTTTGTAGATCATTGTTTGTCCTTTTGTACTTTTACTTTTGGCCATTGTATTGTCTGTTCTTCTACGATTTACGATTCTGATTACCACTTTGATATCTTCAAACTCTTCATACAGACAAATAGTGTAATTATTATTCAAGGACACAAACAAATGTTGCCATAGTTACTGTTATAAGTAATGTCTTGACTTTGTCATACATACATTACTTATAATATCACTTATAATATAATTACCTCATCTTAGTTTAGTAATGTGACATACATATAGTTAACGTTTTACAATGTGTTTTCCTCAAGATTTTGTCTTTCTACACCCAAGCTTAGAAGTTTGGTATGACATTTTATTTTGTAACAGATTTTTGTTCGGAAGAAAAAGTATTGAATATTGGTTCAAAGATGACGATTGTTTCCCTATAATGATGGTCTTTGTGTATTATCTAACAGTTAAATGATGACTAAGTTAAGGTCATCGGCTTTCTTTTATAAAACTATTATAGTATTCTAACATAACGTCCTTCTTTTGCTTTGCTAACAAACGAGCGAGTTTTCCATTCGGTATAATCTCATTAGCACATGAGCCGATGAATATGACTGACTTTTCCGTTGGCAGCATAAATTGTGTGCGACATTTTCCGCAAGCGTAAATATAAATTACCGTCTTCCAATCAAAGTATAATACCGTATTTGTATTATTCGACATATCAGAATCGAAATAAATCATAGAAGCCAGAATGCGTTTTGAGTTTTAACATGGATTGGCGGATATTAGTAAATTTTATCCCTCGTTTCTGGCTCGGGATAAAATACTTATGTCCGCCATTCCATGTTAAAACTCCCAACACATTCTGGCTTCCATGATTTATTTCTTAATTCTAACATGAGGTCCTTCATTGGCTATATGAATAATTCAGTGATAAAACTCCCGATATATTTTAGTTCGCACATGCGTATTTTCTGACAAATGAAGGGCGTCATTCTTATGTGATTTCATGTAAATATACATGACCGTAGTAAAAACAAACTACTAAGGATGACCATCTATCGACTTTGACTTTTATAAATGGTCGTATCACGGTGACGTAATTTCCAAGGAAAGCTGGTGACATTGACACCGTGTTAATGATTTATTTTACGAATGTTTACATTTCACAAATTATTTGGTTTCCAATCTTTTGATTTTGAGCTGATGAAGGTTATTCCAGAAACGTGAACAGCGCACACTACGTTATTCTATATCAAGTTGTATGTTCTTTCTGTCAACAACATTACAATAAAAACAATAACACAATACAGTATGACGTTCTAGTACTACAAACAACATCCAAATAGTAATCAAAACAATGGCCTTTGCTTCGCCAAATCTGATCTTTCTTGATAGACATAATATTCACTCACTCATCAATAGAATTCCATTCAATTATATTGTGTTGCTATTTACACTGTGAAGAGGGATAGATGCATGTAATGACCTGCGGACACCTACGAGGATCTCCAGTATATGGCTTGAATCAAAATAACAGTTCACTGTCCGTGGAGTCAAGGAGATGGGATCTTATGCTGGCTAATTCAATATATGCAAGAGCAGTTTGAAGATGAAAAATGGGTCTCGGAAGTCGACGAGACAATAATGTCCGAACGAAAACGGACAAAAAGACAATCAATGGTCTATAAAAACAAACACTACACAGAAAAGTAAAGATTGAGCAACATGAACGGCATACAGACCGGGGGAGACTTCATGTGCCCCGGAATGGTAGGCATACAAACCAGGGGAGACTTCATGTGCCCCGGAATGGTAGGCATACAAACTGGGGGAGACTTCATGTGCCCCGGAATGATAGGCATATAAACGGGGGAGAATTCATGTGCCCTGGAATAGTAGGCAGTTCTTGTTCCACTAATGGCACCCGTCGCAGTACTCTTGTCAAATATCCCGTGGTACGTCACGTGAGCAACGGGTGGACCTGTGATAACGGCAAAGAGAACCCATCCATGGTCATTTGAAACACATATATTCCGTAACGGTTAGCAAGTCATGGTGATGACGTCAATGTAACCACTAGAAACCCTTGGTTCGGTAGCTTCAATGTTAGCAGCAACCCTCAATCAATGATATAATAATACGAAGCACAAGCTCTGGAATCTGCTTAATGGTACTACTACTAAGATTGGTTTGCTTCATGCTGTTTAAGGATACTTGGCGAGGTGTACTCGATACGACTTTATGTGAAAAAGTGTGTCAGTGACTTGCGCCAGGTCGGTGGTTTCCTCCGGGTACTCCGTTTTCCTCCACCAATATAGCTAATCGCCACGGTAAAACGTAAATGGCGTTAAACATCATAATCCTAACCCCCATTTATGCCATTTGAGCAGTAGTACAGCGATATTCATCAAGATAACAAGTTAAAAACAATACACGGTGTAGGTAG
Organism: Bathymodiolus septemdierum; assembly: GCA_963383655.1. Taxonomy (NCBI): domain Eukaryota; kingdom Metazoa; phylum Mollusca; class Bivalvia; order Mytilida; family Modiolidae; genus Bathymodiolus; species Bathymodiolus septemdierum. The sequence continues at coordinate 7,221,350 of OY726525.1, read as the reverse complement.
ACAAGTGGCGGTCGAGCCTATGAATGTTTGGGTGAATGTTTGACTGACACCATACTGGACGATGGGAGATGATTGATAAAAACAAACTAGAAATTGAGATAATACATATATTTCTTGTGAATATTGCTTATGTTATTGTAGAAATAAAACTGCTATTTATCTACCAATTGTCAGTACATGTGCACAGGCTTCTAATGACCACTTTGGAATCTTCAATCTTTTGGCCATTGTTTTGTTAGTCCTTTGATTTACGGCTTCTAATGACCCCTTTGGAATCTTCAAACTTGTTGGCCATTGTGTTGTTAGTCTTTTGATTTACGGCTTCTATTGACCCCTTTGGAATCTTCAAACTTTTGGCCATTGTTCTGTTAGTCCTTCTAATGACCCCTTTGGAATCTTCAAACTTGTTGGCCCTTGTGTTGTTAGTCTTTTGATTTACGGCTTCTAATGACCCCTTTGGAATCTTCAAACTTTTGGCCATTGTTCTGTTAGTCCTTCTAATGACCCCTTTGGAATCTTCAAACTTTTGGCCATTGTTTTGTTAGTCCTTTGATTTACGGCTTCTAATGACCCCTTTGGAATCTTCAAACTTTTGGCCATTGCTTTGTTAGTCCTTCTAATGACCCCTTTGGAATCTTCAAACTTTTGGCCATTGTGTTGTTAGTCTTTTGATTTAAGGCTTGTAATGACCCCTTTGGAATCTTCAAACTTTTGGTCATTGTTCTGTTAGTCCTTCTAATGACCCCTTTGGAATCTTCAAACTTTTGGCCATTGTTTTGTTAGTCCTTTGATTTACGGCTTCTAATGACCCCTTTGGAATCTTCAAACTTTTGGCCATTGCTTTGTTAGTCCTTCTAATGACCCCTTTTGAATCTTCAAACTTTTGGCCATTGCTTTGTTAGTCCTTCTAGTGACCCCTTTGGAATCTTCAAACTTTTGGCCATTGTTTTGTTAGTCCTTTGATTTACGGCTTCTAATGACCCCTTTGGAATCTTCAAACTTTTGGCCATTGCTTTGTTAGTCCTTCTAATGACCCCTTTGGAATCTTCAAACTTTTGGTCATTGTTTTGTTAGTCCTTGTAATGAACCCTTTGGAATCTTCAAACTTTTGGCCATTGTGTTGTTTCTCCTTTGATTTACGGCTTCTAATGACAACTTTTGAATCTTCAAACTTTTGGCCATTGTTTTGTTAGTCCTTTGATTTACGGCTTGTAATGACCCCTTTGGAATCTTCAAACTTTTGGCCATTGTTCTGTTAGTCCTTCTAATGACCCCTTTGGAATCTTCAAACTTTTGGCCATTGTGTTGTTAGTCTTTTGATTTACGGCTTGCAATGACCCCTTTGGAATCTTCAAACTTTTGGGCATTGTTTTGTTAGTCCTTGTAATGAACCCTTTGGAATCTTCAAACCTTTGGCCATTGTGTTGTTTCTCCTTTGATTTAAGGCTTGTAATGACCCCTTTGGAATCTTCAAACTTTTGATCATTGTTTTGTTAGTTCTTGTAATGAACCGTTTGGAATCTTCAAACTTTTGGCCATTGTGTTGTTTCTCCTTTGATTTACGGCTTCTAATGACAACTTTTGAATCTTCAAACTTTTGGCCATTGTTTTGTTAGTCCTTTGATTTACGGCTTGTAATGACCCCTTTGGAATCTTCAAACTTTTGGCCATTGCTTTGTTAGTCCTTTTAATGACCCCTTTGGAATCTTCAAACTTTTGGCCATTGTGTTGTTAGTCTTTTGATTTACGGCTTGCAATGACCCCTTTGGAATCTTCAAACTTTTGGGCATTGTTTTGTTAGTCCTTGTAATGAACCCTTTGGAATCTTCAAACTTTTGGCCATTGTGTTGTTTCTCCTTTGATTTACGGCTTCTAATGACAACTTTTGAATCTTCAAACTTTTGGCCATTATTTTGTTAGTCCTTTGATTTACGGCTTCTAATGACCCCTTTGGAATCTTCAAACCTTTGGCCATTGTGTTGTTTCTCCTTTGATTTACGGCTTCTAATGGCAACTTTTGAATCTTCAAACTTTTGGCCATTGTTTTGTTAGTCCTTTGATTTACGGCTTCTAATGACCCCTTTGGAATCTTCAAACTTTTGGCCATTGTGTTGTTTCTCCTTTGATTTACGGCTTCTAATGACAACTTTTGAATCTTCAAACTTTTGGCCATTGTGCTGTTAGTCTTTTGATTTACGGCTTGCAATGACCCCTTTGGAATCTTTAAACTTTTGGGCATTGTTTTGTTAGTCCTTGTAATGAACCCTTTGGAATCTTCAAACTTTTGGCCATTGTGTTGTTTCTCCTTTGATTTACGGCTTCTAATGACAACTTTTGAATCTTCAAACTTTTGGCCATTGTTTTGTTAGTCCTTTGATTTACGGCTTGTAATGACCCCTTTGGAATCTTCAAACTTTTGGCCATTGCTTTTATAGTCCTTTTAATGACCCCTTTGGAATCTTCAAACTTTTGGCCATTGTGTTGTTTCTCCTTTGATTTACGGCTTCTAATGACAACTTTTGAATCTTCAAACTTTTGGCCATTGTGTTGTTTCTCCTTTGAATTACGGCTTCTAATGACCCCTTTGGAATCTTCAAACTTGTTGGCCCTGGTGTTGTTAGTCCTTTGATTTACGGCTTCTAATGACCCCTTTGGAATCTTCAAACTTGTTGGCCCTTGTGTTGTTAGTCCTTTGAGTTACGGCTTCTAATGACCCCTTTGGAATCTTCAAACTTTTGGCCATTGTGTTGTTAGTCTTTTGATTTAAGGCTTGCAATGACCCCTTTGGAATGTTCAAACTTTTCGCCACTGTTTTGTTAGTCCTTCTAATGACCACTTTGGAATCTTCAAACTTTTGGCAATTGTTTTATCAGTCCTTTGATCTACGGCTTGCAATGACCCCTTTGGAATCTTCAAACTGTTGGCCATTGTTTTTATAGTCCTTCTAATGACCCCTTTGGAATCTTCAAACTTTTGGCCATTGCGTTGTCAGTCTTTTGATTTACGGCTTGTAATGACCCCTTTGGAATCTTCAAACTTTTGGCCATTGTGTTGTTAGTCCTTTGATTTACGGGTTCTAATGACTCCTTTGGAATCTTCAAACTTGTTGGCCCTTGTGTTGTTAGTCCTTTGATTAACGGCTTCTAATGAATCCTTTGGAATCTTTAAACTTGTTGGCCCTAGTGTTGTTAGTCCTTTGATTAACGGCTTCTAATGACCCCTTTGGAATCTTTAAACTTGTTGGCCCTTGTGTTGTTAGTCCTTTGATTAACGGCTTCTAATGAATCCTTTGGAATCTTCAAACTTGTTGGCCATTCTGTTGTTAGTCCTTTGATTTACGGCTTCTAATGACCCCTTTGGAATCTTCAAACTTGTTGGCCATTCTGTTGTTAGTCCTTTGATTAACGGCTTCTAATGAATCCTTTGGAATCTTCAAACTTGTTGGCCCTAGTGTTGTTAGTCCTTTGATTAACGGCTTCTAATGAATCCTTTGGAATCTTCAAACTTGTTGGCCATTCTGTTGTTAGTCCTTTGATTTACGGCTTCTAATGACCCCTTTGGAATCTTCAAACTTGTTGGCCATTCTGTTGTTAGTCCTTTGATTAACGGCTTCTAATGAATCCTTTGGAATCTTCAAACTTGTTGGCCATTCTGTTGTTAGTCCTTTGATTAACGGCTTCTAATGAATCCTTTGGAATCTTCAAACTTGTTGGCCCTGGTGTTGTTAGTCCTTTGATTAACGGCTTCTAATGAATCCTTTGGAATCTTCAAACTTGTTGGTCATTCTGTTGTTAGTCCTTTGATTAACGGCTTCTAATGAATCCTTTGGAATCTTCAAACTTGTTGGCCCTTGTGTTGTTAGTCCTTTGATTAACGGCTTCTAATGAATCCTTTGGAATCTTCAAACTTGTTGGCCCTTGTGTTGTTAGTCCTTTGATTAACGGCTTCTAATGAATCCTTTGGAATCTTCAAACTTGTTGGCCCTAGTGTTGTTAGTCCTTTGATTAACGGCTTCTAATGAATCCTTTGGAATCTTCAAACTTGTTCGCCCTAGTGTTGTTAGTCCTTTGATTAACGGCTTCTAATGAATCCTTTGGAATCTTCAAACTTGTTGGCCCTTGTGTTGTTAGTCCTTTGATTAACGGCTTCTAATGAATCCTTTGGAATCTTCAAACTTGTTGGCCCTTGTGTTGTTAGTCCTTTGATTAACGGCTTCTAATGAATCCTTTGGAATCTTCAAACTTGTTGGCCCTTGTGTTGTTAGTCCTTTGATTAACGGCTTCTAATGAATCCTTTGGAATCTTCAAACTTGTTGGCCCTTGTGTTGTTAGTCCTTTGATTAACGGCTTCTAATGAATCCTTTGGAATCTTCAAACTTGTTGGCCCTAGTGTTGTTAGTCCTTTGATTAACGGCTTCTAATGAATCCTTTGGAATCTTCAAACTTGTTGGCCCTAGTGTTGTTAGTCCTTTGATTAACGGCTTCTAATGAATCCTTTGGAATCTTCAAACTTGTTGGCCATTCTGTTGTTAGTCCTTTGATTTACGGCTTCTAATGACCCCTTTGGAATCTTCAAACTTGTTGGCCATTCTGTTGTTAGTCCTTTGATTAACGGCTTCTAATGAATCCTTTGGAATCTTCAAACTTGTTGGCCTTTGTGTTGTTAGTCCTTTGATTAACGGCTTCTAATGAATCCTTTGGAATCTTCAAACTTGTTGGCCCTAGTGTTGTTAGTCCTTTGATTAACGGCTTCTAATGAATCCTTTGGAATCTTCAAACTTGTTGGCCCTAGTGTTGTTAGTCCTTTGATTAACGACTTCTAATGAATCCTTTGGAATCTTCAAACTTGTTGGCCATTCTGTTGTTAGTCCTTTGATTTACGGCTTCTAATGACCCCTTTGGAATCTTCAAACTTGTTGGCCATTCTGTTGTTAGTCCTTTGATTAACGGCTTCTAATGAATCCTTTGGAATCTTCAAACTTGTTGGCCCTTGTGTTGTTAGTCCTTTGATTAACGGCTTCTAATGAATCCTTTGGAATCTTAATACTTGTTGGCCCTAGTGTTGTTAGTCCTTTGATTAACGGCTTCTAATGAATCCTTTGGAATCTTCAAACTTGTTGGCCATTCTGTTGTTAGTCCTTTGATTTACGGCTTCTAATGACCCCTTTGGAATCTTCAAACTTGTTGGCCCTAGTGTTGTTAGTCCTTTGATTAACGGCTTCTAATGAATCCTTTGGAATCTTCAAACTTGTTGGCCATTCTGTTGTTAGTCCTTTGATTAACGGCTTCTAATGAATCCTTTGGAATCTTCAAACTTGTTGGCCCTAGTGTTGTTAGTCCTTTGATTAACGGCTTCTAATGAATCCTTTGGAATCTTCAAACTTGTTGGCCCTTGTGTTGTTAGTCCTTTGATTAACGGCTTCTAATGAATCCTTTGGAATCTTCAAATTTGTTGGCCCTAGTGTTGTTAGTCCTTTGATTAACGGCTTCTAATGACCCCTTTGGAATCTTTAAACTTGTTGGCCCTTGTGTTGTTAGTCCTTTGATTAACGGCTTCTAATGAATCCTTTGGAATCTTCAAACGTTTGGCCATTCTGTTGTTAGTCCTTTGATTTACGGCTTCTAATGACCCCTTTGGAATCTTCAAACTTGTTGGCCCTTGTGTTGTTAGTCCTTTGATTAACGGCTTCTAATGAATCCTTTGGAATCTTCAAACTTGTTGGCCCTAGTGTTGTTAGTCCTTTGATTAACGGCTTCTAATGACCCCTTTGGAATCTTCAAACCTTTCTTATATTAATTATTTTATTATAGATTCAGTTTGAAAATTTTAAATTCCAATTTGAGAAATATAACACATATATGATTTTGATATCAATTCACTACACACGTAATAGCAAAACAAATAAATTAGTCAGTACATTACATCACGCACTTCACAAATAATGATTGATTGAGTTGTCCTCTTCACATTTTGTACTCCAAATATGAGGAAGACTTCACATAGCACGTTCTTTGGCACTGCATATTACACGTAGGTTAATAAAACGTGTGAAATAGGTCAAAAGTTCAAATGGAACACTACAACACCAAGTGACAACGATTAGAGATAAAAAAAAAATGAAGCACAAGACTACACGCAGTGGGACAATTAAACCCGAGTCAGACGAATGTATAGATCCTCAACTTATTGTCTATCAGTATAATGATTTCTTTTATTAGTCTAATACCATATTTACTTCATAATTTAATAAAAATACTATGAAAAGAAAGTTTAAACAGTAATTAGCACTACAACACCCCATGACAAAGAGTAGAGAAGCAAAAAAAAACAAACAAAACAAAGCAAAGAACGAAGCACAAAGAGGAACATATAAACCAGAGTTGAACCAAGGATTTTTTATTTGATTTTGATTGTGTTTAACGCCACTTTCAGCAATATTTCACCTATATCATGGCGACCAATTTTAGTGGCGAAGAAGTCGGAGTATCCGGAGAGAACCACCGACCATGGGCAAGCAACTGGTAAACTTTATCACTTGCGGCTACTAGTCGAGTGCACCTTTTTTGTAATTTGCAAAGCCGGGCATGAACCCACGCCGTATTGGTGATAGGCTTGTATGAGTTGTTAGGTAATCCAACTTACTAACTCATTGAGCCACCCGGACCCTAGTTGTACCAATATATAGGTCCTCAGGTTATTGTCTATAAATGTAATTATGTCTATTATTTGTCTTAGTAAAATCACTGTTTATTTTTAAACAAGATTTACTTCATAGTTTTAGAAAATACTCTATTGTACTATGAAATCAAAATTTAAAATGTGATGAGCAACAATTCCACCAATATCAACAAAATTAACAACCATCTCTATACAGTGATGGTCAACAATTCCACCAATATCAACAAAACTAACAACCATCTCTATACAGTGATGGTAAAAAATTCCACCAATATCAACAAAACTAACAACCATCTCTATACAGTGATGGTCAACAATTCCACCAATATCAACAAAACTAACAACCATCTCTATACAGTGATGGTAAAAAATTCCACCAATATCAACAAAACTAACAACCATCTCTATAGAGTGATGGTTAACAATTCCACCAATATCAACAAAACTAGCAACCATCTCTATACAGTGATGGTCAACAATTCCACCAATATCAACAAAACTAACAACCATCTCTATAGAGTGATGGTCAACAATTCCACCAATATCAACAAAAATAACAACCATCTCTATACAGTGATGGTCAACAATTCCACCAATATCAACAAAACTAACAACCATCTCTATAGAGTGATGGTCAACAATTCCACCAATATCAACAAAACTAACAACCATCTCTATACAGTGATGGTAAAAAATTCCACCAATATCAACAAAACTAACAACCATCTCTATACAGTGATGGTCAACAATTCCACCAATATCAACAAAACTAACAACCATCTCTATACAGTGATGGTAAAACATTCCACCAATATCAACAAAACTAACAACCATCTCTATAGAGTGATGGTCAACAATTCCACCAATATCAACAAAACTAACAACCATCTCTATAGAGTGATGGTCAACAATTCCACCAATATCAACAAAACTAACAACCATCTCTATACAGTGATGGTCAACAATTCCACCAATATCAACAAAAGTAACAACCATCTCTATACAGTGATGGTCAACAATTCCACCAATATCAACAAAACTAACAACCATCTCTATAGAGTGATGGTCAACAATTCCACCAATATCAACAAAACTAGCAACCATCTCTATACAGTGATGGTCAACAATTCCACCAATATCAACAAAACTAACAACCATCTCTATAGAGTGATGGTCAACAATTCCACCAATATCAACAAAACTAACAACCATCTCTATACAGTGATGGTCAACAATTCCACCAATGTCAACAAAACTAACAACCATCTCTATAGAGTGATGGTCAACAATTCCACCAATATCAACAAAACTAACAACCATCTCTATAGAGTGATGGTCAACAATTTCACCAATATCAACAAAACTAACAACCATCTCTCACCTCAAATAACCCAAGCAAGACCACAACATATGGCGTTGGAAATCCAGGTCCTGGTTTTGAGACAGGCGTAAAGCTGTGGTGGATTAAGAAGAGTTTGAAGATACCAAATGGGGAAATCAGAATCTGTAAATTGAGGAAGGACAGACAACACAATGGCCAAAGGAAAAAGGACAAAGGGACAAACAACGATCTACAAAACATACACATAAAAGTAAAGATCGAGTAACACCAACCCCACTAAAAAACGAGGTGAACTTAGGTGCTCCGAAAGGTAAGGAGTTCCTGCTCCAATAGTGACATCCGTCGTGTTACTCTAATTACAGACCCTGTGATAAATCAGGAATGATTAAAGGACCACTGGTTAATTGCTGCTATTCAAATTAGAATTAACAATTCTGACAGAACATTATCACATAGACACATGTAATTCCTTTCACTTTAGATAGTTGTGAATAGCACCCTCTCACCTGACCAGTTTTAAACCTGGACAAACATGCATTGTTACACATGCACTTTCACCATTTAATTACAATAAACTTCAAAAGAAATATCGATATGACAGATGCATGAACAAAAGGGCAAAATGTGTAACAAACATCTGGATTTAATTGACAAACTTGTGTACTATACCTATTGTGAAAAGTAAACAATTGGCTTTATGAAGACTTGAAAACTACATAATTATTCTGGTGGGTCTTTGTAAATAGTTGAAACGCTACCTGTAAAAAGTAAACATATTAGCGTCTATAAGAGATCTGGTACGTCAAACTATAATGTCTGGGTACAATATAGGTTTGTTATCGATATTTCTTGCGCATTGAATACATTGTCAAATACATGTTTTGTTCTATAGGGTGTTCAAGCAAAAATCAACATATTTATCAGTGTAAGTAGCTCGTTTGTAAAATTAAATTTTTCCATAGTTAGAATCAGGGGAAATATAGAAACATTTGAAGATGTCAAAGTGATGATCAGATCAGAAGCCGTAGATCGGAGAAGAACAGAGAATACAACAACGCTAAGACAAAGTACAACAAATGATTTACAACAAGCTACACAGGAAACTAAGATTGAGCAGCACGAACCTCACTAAAATGACAAAAAAACAGGAGCACACTTCCGGTTGTTATTTGTGCTGTACCGAATGCAGAACTTGCTCTAAAGACGGATGGTAAATTAACTTTTTGTACTTTGGCAAATTAATACCCCTTCAACATAAATAACCCTTTCAAAGAAACTTAATGACAATAGATAGGAGAGTTTTGTCGACCCTATGCACTAAAATTAACGTCCATGCGATTTGTTAGGGACAGTCATCAATTTAAGACTCTATCCTGCGGTTTAACCCACAAATTTATTGGTTTAAAATCATCAATAATGAGTATTAATGATATCGATCGATCGATCGATCGAGAGAGAGAGAGAGTGAGAGAGAGAGAAAGAGAGACAGAGAGACAGAGAGAGAGAGAGAGAGAGACAGAGAGAGAGAGAGAGAGAGAGAGAGAGAGAGAGAGAGAGAGAGAGAGAGACGGTCCTTGGCCGACAGGTGAGCAGTATTCTCACCTTCCAACCGTAAAAACATTACACATCTCTTAGTTGATCTTAGATACCGGAAAGATGGTTCAAAATCGGTAAAAGTACATTGGATTAGGGTTATGGTGTTTAACGCCACTGAAATTTAGGGGATGGTTTCGTAGTTGGCAACTAATAACTACATTGACAGTTTGTTGTTACCTTTTTAATTACATGATTTTTTTTCGCAAGAGTTTTCTCTTCATGACTATAGCTAAAATACTTCTTACTTGACGAAAAACTAAAATCATTCGGTTAATAAATCAATCAATCATATTCTAATATATTAGTAATAACTAACTGACATCAAATGTACATAATTATTACGAGGAGGAAGACCGCAAGTGGAGGTGAACAGATAATGTTAACCTTCACCGTTCCACATTTCACCTCTATTGTTATTAGTGGGTTTGTGTTGGTCAATCTTTAGTTTTCTCTGTAATGTTTTGCACATCGTTGTTTGTCCTTTTGTTTTTCTTTTTCTTTTGACCATTGTATTGTCTGTCTTTTGACCATTGTATTGTCTCTCTGTCTTTTGACCATTGTCTTGTCTGTCTTTTGACCATTGTATTGTCTGTCTTTTGACCATTGTATTGTCTGTCTTTTGACCATTGTATTGTCTGTCTTTTGACCATTGTATTGTCTTGTCTGTCTTTTGACCATTGTATTGTCTGTCTTTTGACCATTGTATTGTCTGTCTTTTGACCATTGTATTGTCTGTCTTTTGACCATTGTATTGTCTTGTCTGTCTTTTGACCATTGTATTGTCTGTCTTTTGACCATTGTATTGTCTGTCTTTTGACCATTGTATTGTCTGTCTTTTGACCATTGTATTGTCTGTCTTTTGACCATTGTATTGTCTTGTCTGTCTTTTGACCATTGTATTGTCTTGTCTGTCTTTTGACCATTGTATTGTCTGTCTTTTGACCATTGTATTGTCTGTCTTTTGACCTTTGTATTGTCTGTCTTTTGACCATTGTATTGTCTTGTCTGTCTTTTGACCATTGTATTGTCTGTCTTTTGACCATTGTATTGTCTGTCTTTTGACCATTGTATTGTCTGTCTTTTGACCATTGTATTGTCTTGTCTGTCTTTTGACCATTGTATTGTCTTGTCTGTCTTTTGACCATTGTATTGTCTGTCTTTTGATCATTGTATTGTCTGTCTTTTGACCATTGTATTGTCTGTCTTTTGACCATTGTATTGTCTTGTCTGTCTTTTGACCATTGTATTGTCTGTCTTTTGACCATTGTATTGTCTGTCTTTTGACCATTGTATTGTCTGTCTTTTGACCATTGTATTGTCTGTCCTTTGATCATTGTATTGTCTTGTCCTTCTTTTGACCATTGTATTGTCTGTCCTTTGATTTACGGCTTCTGATTACTATTTTGGTATCTTCACAAACGTTTTTTCTTTGTCAACTTCGCTGCAATAATAAATAATTTAATAAACGGTGATTCATGAATTGTCGCATTCAGACTAATTCGGGTAAGAAAACATTGAAGAAAAAAAAAAATATCCACATTTTTCCCACGGCGTATTCTTTTTCTTCGGGTATAAAAACATTGTAATCTCAGATCGAAAAAAATCAACGTCTTTTTAAATAAAATGACTCATATATTTGCTGTATAGATTTCACAGAAATTAACTGCTTTTGTGAACAAGATACATTGTGGGTTTTTGGGATTATGGTTGTTAAATTAAACTTCTTGTGAAATTAAAATAATAAAATGTGTTAGCAGTTAAAAAGGACGTGTGAAGCTTTCATATAAATATACGTTGTTTCAGATATTTAAATATTTAACAAAGTGTAAAAATATTTAATCGCAATAAAATTGTGTTTAAATGACAAAATCATTAATAAACGTATTACTAACAGCTTATAGATAATTGTTGATTTTAACAGCTATTATGTAAATGGCGGGAATATGAAGATTTGGAGGTTTTGGTTGGATATATCGATTAACCTACATACAGTTAACCTTAAGTGTTATGTTTTGTGGCTAGACAAATTAATTGTGTTTATTCTCATTATTTACTTTACAATAACCAAATTATTATGTATTAGCTGTGTTAATATGGCAACAACTGATGACCTTCACCTTATTTCTTTTATATATGTCCTATATATTTGTTAAGCAGTGATGTTCGACGAGAATAAACCAACAGTAACATTACGAACCACTTCTATGTTTCAATCTCTATTGTGTTGTGTTGTGTTTTGGTTTTCTTCGTCTTGTGTAATCTATGTTATCAGTTTCTCTACATTGTTCCATTTTGATTGCCCTTTCTGTATTCTCTTAACGTTTATTTATTAAGACACCACTATGCGTAAAACGACACCGACAGACACTGATGGAAAACTAAATCATTAGGTTTGACCAACACTAAAATACCAAAATCTGTCTTATTGATAAATATGCTTTCGTCCTAAAGGCTGGTCCTCGAGTGTGTGAGAGCTGACGCATAGACCTCACTTCATTTAGTAATAGAGTAACATATTGCTTTAAGAAAAGATTCTCGTTCTATTCTTCTGATTGATTTTGTCACAGTATCACGATACAAAAACTGTCCTGGCCTGGTACAGACACAATAACACGTGGCGGAGTTAAACTAGTTTTACGGGCTCAAACCTCCCCCTCATAGTGATAACCCCCCTCATAGTGACAAACCTCCTCCTCATAGTGACAAACCTCCCCTCATAGTGACAAACCTCCCCTTCACAGTGACATTAAGCGGCCATGCTAGTATTTTCCACATGTGAATAAATCAACCCTCACATATAAACGGACAAATTAAGCACATAGAAATGAAGTAAACAAATTGTTTCCCAAAATGTAGATTCATCAAACTTATTTTTTTTCTATCTCGGGTGGAATATCGAGTGTCAATCGTATTAGAGTTAGAGTTGTATCTATCGATATCACCTGGCTGTCACCATCACCGTTTGTGATTCATGATCCTCATGTATCGCAAAAACACTTGATATAACCATATATACTCGGTGAAAACCTCTGACGTGCCACAAGTGACTACCACGCTTTAATCACATGGTATTGTATATTCTAACAACTCTCTACAACGTCATATGTCATTGGTTTGTTTGTGTTCAATGAGTAATGGCGAGAGGTGAGTGTTCGTTTTGTTGATATTGGTGGATTTGTTGTCAATCGATGTTTAAGCTTTCTTTTTTGTTGTTGATATTAATGGAATTGTTTACCTTCACTGTTTAAACTTTCTGTTCATAATGTATATAAATTAATTCTATTACAATCGTTACTAGGAAGAAGAGTTTGAAGATACCAAAGGGGCAATCAAAATCCGTATATCGAAGAAGAACAGACAACGCAATGGCCAAAAGAAAAAGTGCAAAAGGACAAACAACGATCTACAAAACATACATAAGAATAAGAAGAGTTTGAATAAAACCAAAGGGTCAATCCGAATCCGTATATCGATGAAGAACAGACAACGCAATGGTCAAAAGAAAAAGTGCAAAAGGACAAACAACGATCAACAAAACATACATATAAAACTAAAGATAGAATAACACGAACCCCACTAAAAACCGGGAGTGAACACATGTGCTCCGGAAGGGTAAGCAGTTCCTGCTCCACTAGTCATCGTTGTCGGGATTTGAACCCGAACCCTCCCACTGATATCTCAGTGGTTGCTCTACATTGAGCTACAACGATCTAATAAAATTTACCATAGCTATCGTGGCAGATATCGTATCGTATATACAGCTATCGCGATGGTTTCCCCCTTCTAAAACTTCAACTATCGATAAAACATGGTTTTGTGCGCATGTATAGGCAAGAAGAGTTTGAAGATACCAAAGGAGTAATCAGAATCCGTAAATCGCAGATGATCAGACAACACAATGGCCAAAAGAAAAAATACAAAAGAACAAACAACGATCTACAAAGAGTTAATTTATCAGAAACCGTAAATAAATGTTGTGAACGTGCTACAAAGTTAATTATTATATGGTAGATTAACTTTTTGCATTATTCTTTTAACAAATAACATTAAATTTTAAGTCAGTTATGTGCTTTTTGGAGGAGTGAACATTTTGAAATTCAAAACAAATATTGAATGCTGACAAAAACATGTGCCCTTTTTCTCATCAGAATGTGAATTTGTAAATTAAAATTGAATACGACTTTAATTGATTAAATTTCTTTATAAATGGATACCACACAGTAGGATAACAAATTTACATTAAATTTTGTAATTATGTATAAAATTATGTATCTTTTATCATTATGGCTTATATTTCCTGACCACGTGGGGTTAATATATTTTATAATCTAGTGTTATGTATCAACTGTAATCGGATAAGGCAAAGAAAGACGATAATCTTTCTAAACATGTACGGACAACCTTGTAGTCTGAGGATTTATGAACTGAAGGGTATTTACTGGTAATTCACGTCTTGTTTGAGTTATTGCTAATACTAATTACGTACTATAAATATAAAATATGTGATATCCGTTTGACCCTATTTCTTGTGTAATGAATAATATATATATATATATATATCTATATAACTCCATATTGTTAAATATATACTACGTTGAAGAAATGCATGACAATACCAAAGAGGATTATCAGTCGCTAAATAAAAAGCAGAAAAAGACAAACAGTGATAAAGAAAACACTACATAGAAAACTACAGATTGAGTACCATGAATCCCTCTAAAACAGGGCCCGGGTGGCTCAATAAGTTAGGTTGTTGTAGGGCCCGGGTGGCTCAAGGAGTTAGGTTGTTGTAGGGCCCGGGTGGCTCAATGAGTTAGGTTGTTGTAGGGCCCGGGTGACTCAATGAGTTAGGTTGTTGTAGGGCCCGGATGACTCAATGAGTTAGGTTGTTGTAGGGCCCGGGTGACTCAATGAGTTAGGTTGTTGTAGGGCCCGGATGACTCAATGAGTTAGGTTGTTGTAGGGCCCGGGTGGCTCAATAAGTTAGGTTGTTGTAGGCCCGGGTGGCTCAAGGAGTTAGGTTGTTGTAGGGCCCGGGTGGCTCAATGAGTTAGGTTGTTGTAGGGCCCGGGTGACTCAATGAGTTAGGTTGTTGTAGGGCCCGGATGACTCAATGAGTTAGGTTGTTGTAGGGCCCGGGTGACTCAATGAGTTAGGTTGTTGTAGGGCCTGGGTGGCTCAATGAGTTATGTTGTTGGACTACTTAGCAACTCATACAAACCTATCACCAATACGGCGTGGTTTCACGCTCGGCTTTGTAAATTACAAAAAAGGTGCACTCGACTCGCAGCCGCAAGTGATAAAGTTTACCAGTTGCTTGCTCATGGTCGGTGGTTCTCTCCGTGTACTCCGGCTTCTTCCACCACTAAAACTGGTCGCCATGATATAGCTGAAATATTGCTGAAAGTGGCGTTAAACACAATAAATCAAATCAAATCAATCTTCTAAAACTCGAACGTGCACCAAAATGCTCTAAAGGGATTAGGAGTTCCTGCTCCACTAGTGGAACCCGTTGTGTTACTCGTGTTACAATATGAATGAGGAAAGGACGGAACTGTGATAAAGAGTATGCACTAAATTAGATATCTACGTTTTTATTCGTCAGGCCTGGCGGTCAGAAAACTTCTGTATTCGGAAAAAAACATCCAGTCGTCAGAACACGTCATACATTTAATAGAATGTCCTGATTGGCTGTTTTTTTTTATAGAATAGGAGTATAAAACAAATGACCGCAAGGTCATGATCGTCCTGTCGAACTTTAACCTGTGCTAAAAACTCTGCTTTCGGAATTTTTCTTCAACTTCTTTTCTTTCTTCCCCTTTTTTTTTATCTTCATCATAAAAGTAAATTTAATATTAGGAATCGATGAAGATATTCTTTTTCATAATTTGACAGAAGAGATTCATAAGACTTGTAACTAACATAGAATATTATCTAAAATAGTATACAATGCATTGATTGTGGATCACCAGAAAGGATTGGTTTTCACCTACTCAGAACTTTCATGGCATACTTCATCATGCATCTACTCCTTAAAATCCAAATCATGCATTTAATTGATTTTCTTCTGTACATTTTCTATATATATATATATATATATATATATATCCAAAGTCTCAATCACTATGTTTATTATTCCATTTTAAGACATGTATAATTAATGAGAACTTTCACAAACTCATATTATATGCATATTTGATATCCACTCCCAAACACGACACTGTAGAACAATAAATATCTAGCATTCAAACATTTAATACAATGGTTTCTACATTCTCATTGAATCGACAGAAATATAAAGTGGCACATTTTGTTTTAAACAAATAAATAAACAGTATAAAGTCAATATAAATATAACATCAAAGGAACCGTCGTAGTTGTGGTCATATGGTAGTTGGATTTACAACTACCTATGCAGTAAGTGCCTATCACCACTAACGTTGTGATTTCGAATCCCGTTCATTTCGAGGTGTACTCGATATAACGTCATGTGATAAAGTTTGTCAGTGACTTGCGGCAGGTCGGTGGTATTCCCCGGGTACTGCGGTTTCTCCCTGGCACCAATAAAACTGACCCCCACGACATAGCTGAAATATTGTTGAAAGTGACGTTAAACACCATAACCTTAACCCCCCTAACCCTATAAAATCAAAACAAACACGATGCAACAAAAATCAAATGTTAATTAATTTTCATTAAAGGGGGCATATTTTTAAATAAAACAAATTGGCAACGTTTAAAATCAATATATCAACAATACTACGACAAGTATTACTAAAGGAGTGGGAGAGGCTAACTCTTACGGAGCACTTAAAGACGTTGATCTCTGAGAGAATTTGAGGTGCCATTTTATGTTAAGAAAAAAACAATTAATCATTATATAAACGAAAGGGCTCGGGTGGCTCAAGGAGTTAGGTAGTTGGATTACCTAACAACACATACAAGCCTATTACCAATACGGCGTGGATTCGCGCTCGGCTTTGTAAATTACAAAAGAGGATGCACTCGACTCGCAGCCGCAAGTGATAAAATTTACCAGTAGCTTGCCCTTGGACGGTGGTTGTCTCCGGATACTTCGGGTTCTTCCACCACTAAAACCGGTCGCCATGATATAGCTGAAATATTGCTGAAAGTGGCGTTAAAACACCCTCCCCCCCCCTCCCCCCCTTCCCCCCAAAAAACCCCAAAACCTATAGAAGTGAAACATCCTCTCTGTTCCTCTTAATTTTATAACGGGTACATCTATAGGGATTGGTGCATGACGTCACTGTTTCCTTGTGGAGTATTGTGAACCATATTTTGACACATGGGGTTTCTTTCACAAAGTCAAAATATGGGACAACGCGTGCCATATTATCACTTTACGACCCTGCAATTTGATTAATGTGATTACGACGGTAATGACAGATGAAAATAGTGAAATATATAATATATTAATCATGTTGATAGTGTCTTCCTCGCCTCTGTTTGTTCATTTTTTGGGAAAACCTTAATTGATTTTGGCGGTTTTATTTACTGGACTCAATCATATGTAAAAATCGATTCTCCACCTTGGTGTTTTTTTAATAGTCATTATATTTGCAGACAAAACAAACAATACGTAAGCCCTAATTTTTTTTTTATTGAAATATTTATTTTAATATCGATACAACATTTTAAAAACGTCGATTGACTGTCGACAATTTAGTTCTTTAATTGAGGGTGTGGAAAGTGAAAATCGACAAGATCGATAATGATATTTTGTGACACTTAAAAGATATTGTTTAATAATTGTCTAAAACAAACAGAAGTTTACAAGGAGATGTTAATTTATTTTAGACATATATTTGTAACAAATTTAAAATCAATTCCTAATTGAACTAATTTCCTGGTGTCGCATTCATCTGACAACTGACCTTTTATTTTATTAATGATTTCCACATTACAATACAAACTTATGTTAAAAATAGGTTTATTTGCGATCGGCGTTGTTTAATACGATATTACAGAGCTTGTGGCTCCTATCACGATTTCCTTGATGGAGGGGGGGGGGTCTCTCACTAGGAAGCTTCCGCACCCAGTGTTCCTAGTAGTTAACTTTACGGAGAAATTCACCGACCTGCAGCAAGTCGATGACACACTTTGTCACTTCTTTGATAGAGGGTTTCTGCTAACAAGGAATCTACTGAACCAAGGGCTCCTTGTGGTTCATTTAAAGTCATCACTTTGAAAGCTTAATGGTTGTCCCCGTGCCCTGGTGAACCGTTGCAGAGAATTTGTGTCACAAATGAGAACAGATATGTACTCTTTTTGACAAGAGTACCACGACGGGTGCCATTATTAGAGCAGGGACCGATTACTAACCTCGAGCACCTGAGTTCCCAAACTTGTATTATACTTTAAAGCAATAACCTTTTATGTGAATGAACCCATATTTGTTTTTCAGCTTGGTTCCTATTCTACAGTTAAGGGGGATACATAATAACATAAAAACAATATTCGATTCCTTTAAGTAAAGTTTGAAGATGTAAAAGGGGTAATCAAATGCTGTACATCGAAGAAGGAAAGACAATAAAACTGTATGAGAAAAATGACAAAAAGACAAACAATTATCTACAGGACACTAAACACAAACTATCAATTGATCAGCATGATCCCCCCCCCCCCCCCAAGAAAAAAAAAAAAAAAGACAGTCCCTGCTCCACTTTCATTTGCACTTTCATCAATACCCTATCTTTATAAAACACATTAACTTTATAAACACATCTTTGGTGTGAAATCGCGTTCTAACGGGACGTTTAGTCCTGATTATTTATAGCTGCTTATGTCAATAGTTCTTATTTCAGAAGAAAGGATCGTCTCAACATTCCGTGAAGAATTATGTGTTGTTGTTTTTATTATTTTTGCTTTACACTGTACGTACATCTCATTGACATGATCTTAATTAAGATATAGAGTACATTATTATACACATTCCTAACTAATAAAACAATTGTAGGAAAAACTAAGGTGTCAATTTCACGGTTTGTCATAGACAAGATGATTCAAAATCTTCGTGACCTGTGATGTCGAGGTTTTTGTTTCAAATGCACATGACTTTTACAACATCTAGTAATCTTTCACGTGTTTGCTAAATCACTTCTAGTTTTTAAATGAGTTCGGCGATGAAAGGGTAGCCACTCATCCTTGCGATTCTAATTATCGTCTGCTAATATTAATACCATGTTCAACCACTTTGTATAACCAGACTGCCCTTTTTTTATTTTTTCGTTGTCTGGAAAATTTTTGTTTTGCATAAGATCGATTCCGTTTCGAGTAATGTAAATTACTCGCTTGATTTGGAGGCTCTTTTTATTCTTTTTATTTACATCCCGCACAAAATCTGACATTGACGCGCGTGCATCATATCATACAAGCATGAACAAATAAAATGTTTTTCTCATCTAAAAATGGGTTCGAGTAGTCAAAAAGGTACGGGCAAGTTGAAGTTCCATCTAAATATTCTGTACAGGTATATTATTTATTCTAAACACAAATTATAAAAACAGTGAAAACATTTAAGACTTTTTCAACTATTTGCACTTTAGGATGAAATTACATCAATTATTTGCGCTTCTGTTAACTAACATACATTTCTATGTCAAAATACAAAAAAAATAAAAATAAAAGAATAGTTGGGCTCCCATTAACTGGCTTAACTCCGCCACATCTTTGTGCTTGTCCCAAACCAGGAACTGAGAGGTGATTGTACTTTTAGTTTGTATTGGTAGAATTGTTGATCATCACAGTTTAAACCTTTTCTTCATAACGAAATGTCTAATTTTGTATTGTTGGTCCAAATGACGATACAGAAATGCTTTGTATCATTTGAAGAAGAGTTTGAAGATACCAAAGAGGTAATCAGAATCCGTAAATCAAAGAAGAACAGACAACACAATGGCCAAAAGAAAAAGTACAAACAATAATCTACAAAACATACACATAAAACAGAAGATCGAGTAACACGAACACCACTAAGATATTTCGTTATTTTTTTATTAACTCATTGGCTGTCTTCTTCTAATTCAACACTTATTTTATTTGAGGTATTTTATTTGAGGTATTTTAAACAAAGAAAACTACAAATCATCTAGTCTAGTCATGTATTATTAAGTCTTTAGCTTCTTAAATGATAAACAAAAAACGTCTTTTGTACATATGACACTATCTGATCTGTTCCCGTTATACGTATTGAAATCACGCGATATCACATTACACGAGAGATAAAGACGGACTGGTTACCGTCATGTCCTACTGGTTCTATTTATGTCTTTGTTAAATCGTTGTTTTGTATTTTTCAAACTTAACGTCATGTTATAATTACTTGTTAATTAGGAATTATAAAAGTTGAGCTTTAGTGTTTCTATTTACTTTTTAAATCAGATTTTATTATTTAGTAAACAACATAAAAACGGTTGAAAGTCCTCTACATTGTAATTCAGTTATAAACCACTAATAAACAGAACAATGCCTTAAAATGCATTCTTATAAACAACAATTATTATTGGATTAGTTTTATGTATAAAAAAAAAGTTAATAAACACGTAATTAATATTATTGAAGGTTGGAATCCCATCAACCATTTAACCCCGCCACCTGCATGTGCTTGTCCCAAGGCCAGACCTAGATTTCTATCGGCATATGTTGTGGTCTTTTCTATGTTCAATGACTTGAGGTGAGAGGTGATTGTTGTTGAGGTCAGAGGTGATTGTTCGCTTTGTTGATATTGTTGACCGTTACTGTTTCAACTCTCTTTTCATAAAGTAATTAAGTGAGTGATTGTTGTTTAACGTCAACTCAGCAAGTTTTTCAGCTATATCATGGCGAGAGCAAGTTAATTTTCAATGAGATGATGATGAGGTCTGCTTTGTTCTAGACCAACACACTTAGTTCGATTTTTATAATGCTAGCACACTGAAACAACAGCCCGCGGATAGACATGTCGCCCTACTCGGACATATTATCCCGATTCCGAAACAACCAGTCTTTGCTCTTTCTCCTTAATGATGCGTGTCTAGCGGAGAAGCAACACATACCAATTTTATAATCGTTGATTTAACCAAATCTGGGCTCGAACTCACGATTTACTGCACTCGGTATTGCTGAAAGTGGCGTTAAACACCATAAACCACAAACAAACCATCTTTTTGCTAATTCTTTAATTTTCTGTGTGGTATGTTATCGACCAATGTATGTATTGTTGTTGTATTTTAATTCGTTATTTCATTACATGTCCGTCTTTGATTTTCAGTTTCTGGTTACCCCCTTTGGTATCTGCAATCTTTCCTTAATGCAACGTTACGCTAAAGGGGTAAGTTAATTAAAAAAATAAATCATGGAAGCCAGAATGTGTTGGGAGTTTTCACATGGATTGGCGGATATTAGTATTTTATCCCGAGCCAGAATCAACCAGTTGCTCGCCTTATATTCATGTTAGAAAACCTTCGGTTGTGGTGATTCAAACGGCTTTTCATAAGAAAACGTTTCTCTTCAGATGTATAGTTCTATATTCTACTTAACAAAAATACAATCATATAAACAAAGATATACCCGTTAGTGGTCATCACTTGTCATACAATGTTCGAGAACTTTTACAACCTCGAATGACAGGCTCGCCATCATATAGCTGAAAAATTACTGAGTGGGTGTTAAACAACAATCACTCACTCACTCACTCGAATGACGGGTTTTCATGATTGATTGATTGATTGATTTATTGTATTTAACGTCCCTTTCAGCAATATTTCAGCTATATCATGGCGACCAGTTTTAGTGGTGGAAGACGCCGGAGTACCCGGAGAGAACCACCGACCATGGGCTAGTAACTAGTAAACTTGATCATACAGAGGTTTCCATGTCAACAGCCTGGTATCGTTAAATAGCTCAATTGAATCTGTCATAACACTGCATGATGGTTAAAACAATGCACAGAAAACAAATAAAACATATTTTTGTAAGTAGTAACTAATATACGTATTGTCTGGCAAAGAAAACAATAAGACATGTGTGTTTGTGTAATCTTGCCGGGTTAGGTGGAAAAAAACAGGCAGCCATTTTGAATATCGTGTGTTATAAAGAAATATGAATGTCGATAACTTTGACTCTAGAAGAAATGTGTACTATTTATAACTAAAAACCATTGTCCAACGGTATAATAAATTTGTTTGTCAATTAACATGGACTCATAGAGTACACAAGTCAGACGAGACGTTTTTGTAATAATAAGGAGAAAGCATATACTTATATATTTCACCCCCGGTTTTTAATGTTACTCGTTCCTTAGTTTTCTGTGTAGTGTTTTATTTATCGTTGTTTGACCTTTTGACCTTTTTATTTCGTTCATTGTATTGTCTTTCCTTTACTTTACAGTCTCTGATTACCGCTTTGGTTGCTTCAAACTTTTCATATAGTTACAGTGAAAATAGAAACATGAAATTAAAAGAATAAAGTTTGCTGAGCAAAACGTTTGACAAAAGTAGTACCCCGTATAATAGTCATTTTATCCCGTTCCCCCAGGTCGCTACAATAACCCCGCGAGGACACCGTTACCGCACTGATTTATTATAATAACAACAAAAATACAAGAATTGTACCAGGTTCTACGGAGTGGTTAGCATTTCCTGTGATCAAACATCATGAAGTCAATTCGTGAAAGAGAGATCATCACGTTTACATTAGTTAGGACAGAACATTGGATAAACTATTCTTAATGTTGCGGCCGCAGGTCGACTTGAGTTTATAGTTTTGCTAACCTTGGTTGAGTAATTTGATTGTTAAGCTACTCTAAATTTAAAGGGGCATTATCTGCCATAATCGTAAATTTTTGTTACCCATAAAATCTATCAGATATGATTGATGCCTTAATATAACGTGTTTCTGTAACTTATAAATGCTATGAAAAGTACGCGCATCGGAGAAAAAACGTGCAACTGCTCGTGTTTTGAGATCGATCAAGAAATGGACGCCATCTTATTAATTATCGACATTGTTTACGGAGTTTGTCGAATCGTCATTAAATCAGTACAACAATGCACTTATTTCTTATTTTTTGTGAATCTGCTTTTAGTCGGTGTTAATTACGGACAAAGAACCATGCAAGTTTGCAGTTAATAAGCGACAAAATACAAATTATTCGTTTTTACCTGTCACTAGTAAGGTCAGTTGCATACGGAAAAAGCGAAGTCAAATTATTTGTTTGCAAGGAAATAATTAATAGATGGTAATTTTCGTTCTCAAAAGGCGAAAAGGGGTTCGATAAGCTGTTTAATGTGAACTATTTCATCATTTTAAAGCTATTTACCAATTTCCAAAACATTTTTTTTTTGGTCAAATTCGTAGCTAATGCCCCTTTAAGATTTTATTTTGCTTTGGTCCGGTGGAGGTGTCGGTTAAAGTTTCTGTAATGTTTCTCAAATATAGAAGCAACGTACTATTAAGAAAAGGTCCTATATATATATTATTCAGAAACTACCCCTTTACAACGGGGGCAAACATCAGAAGGGTACCAATGTTTACGTCTAGTAATCATAAATAAACAACTATATTAAAATGAGCATAAATCATACACGAACCTTAAATATAAGACATTTTCAAGATTTCAAGATTTATTATATAACTCAGGCACACATGTGCAACATAAGCAAACATAATAATATAATACAATATGTAAATATAGAAAACATGGGGGATAGAGAAGGCATATACATTATATTCAATACACATTCAACATTTAAGACTTATTGGAATAAACCACTGATGCACTTTATAAATATTGATATTTTTTGTAGTAGTTCTACATTGCATAAAGATAGCATTCTAGACATTTTTTCTAAACTGGCGTTGGTTGTAAAATAATTTGGTATATAATTGTTTCTTAGTTCTAAAATATCATGGCAATTACATACAAATAAGTAATGGAATTCATCACCTATTAAACTTAAAGAACATTTTTGACAAATTCTATCTTCTCTATTAATATTTCTCCAGCGACCGGTCTCAATAGGAAATTTTATATTATTTACTCTAAGTTTTGTTATAAATTTTCTATGGAGTTCAGTGAGTCTAGTAAGGTATGGTTCCATACTAAATTCTTGTTTGAAAATAGAATAAAAGTGGCCTCTAGACGAATTAGCAATATCTCCGCGCCATCGTTGCACAAAATTTTCATCAAAGAACCAAAAAAATATCAAAGTCATTGTGATAAAAGTCATAACATATTATCACAGAAACAACTGTGTCATTCTTCATTAAAACAAAATTATATACATTATTTTAATTGAACTTAATTATAAGTAAAATATACACACACACAGGCAAATCAAATAGATATAAATTGTATCGAAATAGCAGGTGTAATGAGGCACGTCGTGATGTCGTGCAACTTTAAAAACGTTGGTTAATTCTGCTTCCTTAATGTATCCGTGATTGCAAGAGATTTTCGTTCATTCTACAATATTACCGTGGTCGAACTTATTGCACTTCTGTTTTTTTTTACTTCCGTGGTGTAATATTTATCAATATTTAATTTAAAATAAGCGATATTTAATATACACTTGAGCAGGTCTGAGATATTATTTTAATTCTGCAATTTATCATGTATATTTGGAATTCAGTTTAGTGTAAGCATACCGGCATATTATTTGCAAATGAAATAGCAAATAGGATCAGACTCGAATTTTTAGTGGTGTTCGTGCCACTCGATATCTTAAGTTGTATGTGTATGTTTTGTAGATCTTGTTTATCCTTTTGTCTTTTGTTGTTGTTGGTCATTGTATTTTCTGTTCCTCTTCAATTTTCGGATTCTGATTACCTCCCTTTGGTATCTTCAACCTCTTCTTATAACACCATTAGTGAAGTCCTGTCCTTTCATATATTTGTATCAAGGGCCGTATGGTCCAATATCAATATAATATTTAATAATGCTAAATTAATAAAATAAACGAAGAGGTATCGGATACTCTACCAGTTTGATATAGTATTCTAATTTTATAATATTTCATGTATATATTTTGTATCAAGGACGTATGGTCCAGATATTAGCATAATAGTCTCAAGTTATAAATCTACTGTTCAATAATTATTGATTTACAAGATACATCTAATAATGATCTATATCTAATCGATCAGGGGAAGAAGAAGAAAGAAAATCAGTAATTTGATATTATGACATGGCCACTAATTAATACCAAGTGATCTATATACGAAGATTATCTGGATTAATGTAAAACTAACTACATAAGCATCTCATTAGAGCAAATATTGTATCAAGGAATTAAGTAAATCCCCTGGAGGGCTGTTGTATACAAATTGTCAATTTGTTGTTTTGTTATTAGAATACGAGTCGGGACTCATAATAAAAATCATTGAATTATTTGTTAAATTATTCATTATTATTTTTATTTATGTTGTTTAATTTTAAGATATTGTTGGACGGCGATCAAGGACTTTACTGTGATGATTTTGATTTCACGTTAATTTCATTTACGATTAACGACGTGTGAATCTGATTTCAATTAACATCGTGTTATGATACACGTGGTTAGGAAAACTGCTGGGGGAGAAAATATTGAAAGTTTCATAATGATGTCATTAATTTAACTAAATATAGGGTCACATCTATTTAACGTCGTTTTCAACAATATTTCAGTTATATCATGGCGGTCAGTTTCATTATATATTTCATTTACAATTAACGGCGTGTTATAATACATGTGGTTAGGGAAACTGCTGGGGGAGGAAATATTGAAAATTTCATAATGATGTCAATAATTTAACTAAATATAGGGTCACATCTATTTAACGTCGCTTTCAACAATATTTCAGTTATATCATGGCGGTCAGTTTCATTATATATTTCATTTACAATTAACGGCGTGTTATAATACATGTGGTTAGGAAAACTATTGGAGAGAAAATATTGAAAATTTCATAATGATGTCATTAATATACCTAAGTATATGTATAAACACATAGAGTTACATCTAACTACAATTTTGTAATTGATAACTGTGTTTTATTTATATATATATGTACAAGTAGAATTAAAGAATATGTATATAATGCTGCTTTCGACAATATTTCAGTTATATCGTTCCGGTCAGTTAGATCGGTACAGGGAAATAATATTTGAACAGTGATGGTCAACAATCCTTACAATACCAATAATAGGAAGAACTATCCTTAAACTTAAATCGTTGAACACAACAAGACTACGATATATGGCACTTTAATTCCAGGTCCTGATGTGGGACGGACATAAAGGTGTGGCGGGATTAAGCCTGTCTATAGAATCCCAACCATTAGATCTCCAAAGACAATAAATATATAAACGAACAATAAATAAAATATGTATAAATTAGCTTCTACTAAAAAAGACCAGGGACCCGGGTGGCTCAATGAGTTAGGTAATTGGATTAACAAGCAACTCATACAAGCCTATCACCAATACGGCGTGGGTTTGCGCCCGGCTTTGTAAGTTACAAAAATGGTGCACTCGACTCGCAGCCGCAAGTGATAAAGTTTACCAGTTGCTTGCCCAGGGTCGTTGGCTCTCTCCGGGTACTCGAGTTTCTTCCACCACAAAACTGGTGCATGATATAGCTGAAATATTGCTGAAAGTGGCGTTAAGCACAATAAATCAAATCAAATCAACCTTCTAAAACTCGGACGTGCACCAAAGTGCTCTAAAGGGATTATGAGTTCCTGCTCCACTAGTGGCGTTAAGCGCCAAAAAATCAACAACAACAAAATCATTAAAAAGGACCACACACTATCACAAAAATGTTGACAACATAAATATGGACAGTACAATATATAGCAGGGTCCGTTCATTAGGGATCGACCATTTAACTTGAAGGGGGAGGGGGGGGGAGGGGTTATGGTTTTTTGTTTCGTTCAGAATTTTATTTTCGGACAAGACAAGAGTTAGAATATTTATTTTTTTTGTCGTGCAAAGCGCAAATTTGTTTTCCAGAATTTAACATTAGGTTATATGACAAAAACTCTGAATCATTTTTTTTTTCCCTCCACCAAAATCAGAATATTTTTTTTCAGCAACATTGGGAATCAGAATATTTTTTTAGAAAAAAAAACATAACCCCCCCCTCTTTTCAAGTTAAATGGTCGTTCCCTTACTATGTAAACATACAACTAAAATACGATTGTAGTTACTATATGACAGCCGTCTCTGTCTAAAATTACATTTACACGTAGGGAGATCTACTGAGATCATACAACCAGAATATCTTTAATAACTCTGTCAAGAAACATACAATTTTATACAAATTAGCTCGGTTCGTGAATATGCTGAACGAAAAATATCGTTGGGGATCCAATTATCAAGAGGGGGAGGGGGTATCCTTTTTACCGGTTTAACACCACCAATTGTTTTTGTCTGTCTTAAGCCAGGACCTGGATCATATATCTCAATTCCTTTTTGTTATGTACTATGAGTTGAGGTGTGAGGTAATTGTTTGTTTTGTTGATATTTGTTGATATTTGTGGATATTTGTGGATATTTGTGGATATTTGTTGATATTTGTTGATATTTGTAGATATTTGTGGATATTTGTGGATATTTGTGGATATTTGTGGATATTTGTTGATATTTGTGGATATTTGTTGATATTTGTTGATCACTGTTTAAACTGTCTTTTCTTGATATATATATATTATATTTAGAACTACCCCCTTTACAACGGGGGCGCCTACCACCAGGATAGAAGTAGTGACGAATCTATATTATATAAAACAATGTTGTACAACAAATTCATAGCATATAGTCTGTCAAACACAAAAAATTCTATCTAAAATATATGTCATTTAAGAGTTCACATCACATATGTACCAAGCATAAAATATTTAAAAAATTAAAAATGGATAAGAAATGAGAAACATCAATATCATGAGTTCAATAAATCATGTCTAAGATCGAAGCACTCCTTTAAAAACATTTTTTCCTAAAGAGTCATCAAAATATCCGACATCACTACTGAAAAGATAGCCGATGTCCCCAATTAAGAACTGGATCTTAGCAGCAGGCAACAGTTCTGCAAAGGAAAAATTAATCCTTGTGTAATCATTATCAGATCAACAATATGTGTCTCTCTGCATCAAATAATAATTTCCAGAAAAATGTTTTTGAAGGAGTGCTTCGATCTTTGACATGATTTATTATTATTAATAATAATATTTTACACAGCAAGTAATACTATACAGTAGTCAACCCTGTATTAAGAGGTCACCTTTGTACAGTCAAACCTGTATTAAGAGGTCACCTTTGTACAGTCAAACCTGTATTAAGAGGTCACCTTTGTACAATCAAACCTGTATTAAGAGGTCACCTTTTGGTCAAATAAAGGGAGGCCTTATAAGACAGGTGACCTCTTAAAAGAGGTTCAATTCATATAAAATGTTCTATAACATGACAAGAAAAGGTGTTCTCTTAATACAGGTAACTGCTTAATAGAGATGACCACATGGGCAGGTTTGACTTAATAGAGATGACCGCATGGGCAGGTTTGACTTAATAGAGATGACCGCATAGGCAGGTTTGACTTAATAGAGATGACCGCATGGGCAGGTTTGACTTAATAGAGATGACCGCATGGGCAGGTTTGACTGTACTTGTATACTTAAACAAGGGAGATAACAATGCATTACATTACAACATTTTAATACAAGTGTAATTTAAGAGACAGACGAGAGGGTCAACGTCGATATACCAAACTCTCGTGAGATCTTAATCACCAGGGGGGGTAAGTGTACAACAACGAAAACAGCTGAAAATAATAGCGGGGGAACGTGTTGAAATAACATGATAAAATCATCAAACGATCCCGACCTCTTAAAGTCATCATAGGCTCTTCACACATGATGTATATTTCAAGCTCATCATCCGTCATGCGCAAAATTGACAACAACGTGTGGGGAATACCATGCATAGAATTGTGGTGTTTGTCAGACAGAATTAACTCTGATTGTTTAGACGAACCCCTGGAAATTTATTATTTGATGCAGAGAGACACATATTGTTGATCTGGTAGTGATTACACAGGGATTATCTAATTCATGGACTAGTTAAGAAATCTGGTACAATCTAACACAGTTATCAATATTCGGAACGTCTTGGGTTCTGCCAAGAAGCCATCTTCTTTTAACTGATAGAGTTGTATGTCAATTAGGAGAGCATTGTTATTGTTAGGTTTGGTCAACACACTACTGGCAGTTTACCAATAACAACGCTTTGATTGCTGTGTTGTCCGTAAGAACACTTTCACCTTTATGCCCACTGAATTATTATTGGAAGTTTCAAATTATTAAAGCATAAGCAAGAAAAAAAAAAAAAAATATGGAAAGATCTCCATATTATACAACTCTCAGACCGATTGAAGTTTCGCCCGAATTTTGTTGGAAATGCACTTTTCATTTTAAAAGCACACCATCAAAAACTTTTAGATAGACGCTTGCTACGGCTCTTATTAGACAATTCGGCAGTTGGTTTTGAGCTTGAAATCATATACGAACATTGTTGGAAAATATTCATTTGCACTCGCTGCCAAACAGGGGAAAAAAGCTCGCTTTTCTACCCGTTTCTAAAGCTTATACAAATAAATGATATATTTTCCGACAATGATTTTACTTGATTGATTTTAATTTATTGTGATTAACACCACTTTCAGCAATATTTCAGTTATATCATGGCGACCAGTTTTAGTGGTGAAAGAAGCCGGAGTACCCGGAGAGTACCACCGACCATGGGCAAGCAACTGGTAAACTTTATCACTTGCGGCTGCGAGTTAAGTGCACCCTTTTTGTAATTTACAAAGCCGGGCGCGAACCCACGCCGTATCGGTGATAGGCTTGTAGTTGCTAGGTAATCCAACTACCTAACTCATTGAGCCACCCGGGCCCAACCGGCTTGGATATAAATTTTAACCTCCTGTATCTAAAACACGTGTGTAATAAGAGAACTCATACTTGTTTAGAGTTCTGAGCCCTTCGTCGCCATTTTCTTTATGGAAGCCAGGAAGTATCATTTCGCGTTTTCGCTTCGTCAAGATTAAAAGGGAAAAAACGCGAAATAGCAGCTACCGGCGTCCATACAACAGTACCAGGTATATTCAAATATATGAAAGACTCGTTGACATCAACGAAATAGCTGAATCAAATGATATTTAATTCAAATTGTGAAGTTGAACTTGTAATGCGTTTATGAAGTGTACGTACATTTTTTTTTATTCTTTGATTGAAGCAAACAATACAACCATTCGAGTCAATACACCCAATAGAACAGACCGTATTTTTTTCTCTCTATTGTTCAAGGCACTTTGTCTTTTGCCTGGTAAGTTTCAGTACCGTTGTAAACAATTTAATTGGTGGGTGTTTGCTCAATATTAATGGTACTATTTTCTTGACACCAGAGTTTGTTTTCAGTTTGTTTTCCAATTTCATCGCTTAATATAATATTTCATTTGTTGGAAAATATTAGGATATTTTTCTATCACGTGACCATACAGACAAGCCAGTATCGGAATGCATCTTCAATTAACATACATCACAATTTTGTTTATTAGTATCACTGGCTATATGTCTTTGTTTTGTTTTTCCTCTCTTGTTTTTTTTCTAAAGCCTGATTACATCAATTGCGCGTGCAGTGAGTTTTCATACCCATTGTGATTGTTATTGCCAAACTACACATCTTAATAAACATGGTGCATTATTGATGAAAATTACACTGGAATAATAATGAGAAGTTTGGTGTGGAAAATATGAACGGTGCTCTATTGTATATTTACTAAGTATACAGACACCGCGGGACGGAAGAGAAGAATATAAATTGGACATGTAGGGACCATGCTGTTTTACAATATTAGCTATTGAGAACGTGGAGCTCTGCAACAAAAAACAACATGTGCATTTTTTCTGTAATAACAACATAATATATTAATAATAAAAATAATAGTTATTTTTAGATTACGAACTATATATCCCCCCCCCCCCCCCCCCCCCCCTCCCGAGTCATTTTAACACTACTTATTCGCAATATTCTTGAATGTATTTTTTTAGTCAAAAGCACAAATAAGATTATATAAAAAAAAAATACGAAGAAAAAAAACTCTTTAAATGTATTATTAGTAATATGTCTCCCTGTGTTGTAACTTTCACAACCTTTTTCTTTATACCTTGTATATATTCTAAATATTTTCTTATCTCTGTACAATGGAAAAAAGGGGGGAGGGGTGTTGCAAGAACAAGTTAATTTTCAATGAGATGTGTACAAATGTTATGCGTTGGAAGAATGAATAAATGTATAAAATATGACGAAAATGTAAAAATTCTGATTTTCCATGTACTTTCTTCAACGTTTTAAAAAAACTGAAACGCCAAATTGTTTACTATGAATATAGGATGGCGTATGTGTACTTGGTGAAAATTAAGTTTTTAAGACTATAACATTGAGCCACCAAAGACATGTCTGGAAACAAAATGATACTTTATTTCTAAATTGATTTAAACGTATTTCGGACAAAATTATTTCCTAAATTTAGATATTATTAATGAAAGAGTGCTAGTAACTATATTTAATTGAAAATATCGCACTGTGAATTCGAATGACATTCTGCTTAAGAGAATTATGTTTCCTGGCTCCCCTACCCAGGCAGACCTATTAGAACATACCCCCTTCAGAAGGACACCAATTCTACACACGTTATCTTAGAAAGCTAAGATAGACTTATTAGTACATACACCCTCCCCCCTCTTTTTACTTGAACATCGATTCTACACGTGTTATTGTAGCAAACTAAGACAGACTAATTAGGATATACCCCCTCCCCCCCCCCCCCCCCCCCCAGCTCATTTTTTCACTTGGTCATCAATTCTACACATGCTATTGTAGAAAGCTAAGATAGATTTGTTAGGACCCCCCCCTTTTTTTTCACTTGAACATCAATTATACACACGATGTTCTAGAAAGCTAAGACAGA
Source organism: Bathymodiolus septemdierum (assembly GCA_963383655.1). Taxonomy (NCBI): domain Eukaryota; kingdom Metazoa; phylum Mollusca; class Bivalvia; order Mytilida; family Modiolidae; genus Bathymodiolus; species Bathymodiolus septemdierum. Next base: position 7,189,730 of record OY726525.1, on the reverse strand, counting down.
CTTATTAGTACGTACCACCCCCCAACCCCCCGCTTTTTTTTCACTTGGACATCAATTCTACGCACATTGTTCTAGAAAGCTAAGACAGACTTATTAGTACATACCACCACCCCCTCCCCCCTCATTTTCACTTGAACATCGATTCTACACACATTGTTCTAGAAAGCTAAGACAGACTCATTAGGGTATCCCCCCTACACCTCCTCCCTCCTTTTCTCCTGGACATCGGTTCTGCTGACATTGTTCTAGAAAGCTAATATTAATCTCTTCTGTTGTTACGTCTTGTCTCCAAAATATGAAATAAAATTGAAAAGAAAACAAAAATCGATGATAAAGTTAAGAGATAAAAGTGTTTGTATATCATAGCTTTAATCTTAAAATCTTTATACCAACTATAACAATACAGCAGTTTTATCGGTTTACACGCTTCGTTTGGCATGAAAGAGAGGCCTATATGAATTTCATTCGGATAATATCGTTTTATAAAAAACAACAAAGACATTTGCTCGCTATTACCCATGAAGGCCACGTGTGTTACATTTTCTCGATATTACCCATGAAGGCCACGTGTGTTATAAGATTAAACTTTTACTTTTTTTTTTACCTAAATTTAAACTTTTAAATTAAACAATAGAAAACGTAATATAGGTCAAGACAAGTACAATTGGACACCGTGCTTTATTATTTTTTCTTTGTCTGAGATATTTTACATATTTGAAGATTTAGACACTCCATTTCTTCTTGATCATTATGACACGTGTAGTCAATTAGTTAATGTTTTTGTCCAGTAAGTGTGAAAATATGTAAACAGAACACGGTCGTCCATTCATTATTTATTTATTGACTTAAAATATGGCCTGCACACTTTTCTGATTAAAACATGGGCTAATAAAGAATGCTTCCACCTGATCACACCATGCAGATACCTGTACATGTTTCTGATCAAACAAAAGCATCGGTATGCTTGTGTTTCCCGCAAAAAACATGAATGTTGAGGAATGTTCCGAACAGCAGTACTCCTTTTATCATGTTATAGCTCTGTGTTCTCTTGATAATTAACATTTACAATAAAATATTGTGATGATTTATCGTGTTAGTTTAAAACGTGATTTTAATTGAATGTATTATTACAGTTTATGATTTGAAGCATAAATTACGTAATGCTGTGCTGTCATGTCATGTTAGTGGAAGTATACTTTACGTTGTACTTCCACGTCGTGTCCGTGGACGCATAAAGTTTGCAATACTACTAGGTCATATCACTGAAAGAATAAACTACACAATACGGTCATGTCATGTCCGTGGAAGCCTAAATAACGTTATTTCATGTCATATCCGTACAAGCATAAATTATGTAACACATTCGTGTGGTGTCTATGAAAGGACGTAACATCGCAATGGCAATGCTATGTCCGTAGAAGTATTAATTACGTAAAACTCTTATGTATATCAGTGGAAACATGAATTACGTAATATTCTTATGTATATCAATGGAAGCATGAATTACGTAATATTCTTATGTATATCAGTGGAACCATGAATTACGTAATACTCATATGTATATCAGTGGAAGCATGAATTACGTAACAATCCCATGTAATATCAGTGGATGCATCAATTGGGTAATAGATAGCCTCTAGATCAAATAAGCTATTTTTGATACCGGATTGTATAAGCTATTTTTGATACTGGATTGTAGAAGCTATTTTTTTATACATGATTATATAAACTATTTTTGATAGCAGGGTTATATAAGCTATTTTTGATACAGGGCTGTAGAAGCTATTTTGGATACAGGACTATATAAGCTATTTTTGATACAGGGTTGCATAAGCTATTTTTGATACAATTGTATAAGCTATTTTTGATACATGATTATATAAGCTATTTTGATACCGGATTATATAAGCTATTTTTGATACAGGGTTGTATAAACTATTTTTGATACAGAATTGTATAAGCTATTTTTGATACATGATTATATAAGCTATTTTGATACATGATTATATAAGCTATTTTGATGCAGGATTATATAAGCTATTTTTGATACTGGATTGTATAAGCTATTTTTGATACTGGATTGAATAAGCTATTTTTTTATATATTGTGTTGTATATTAACTCCAACAAACATTAACCATTCAAAAAATGTCTATCCATAATGATTGATTAATGGATTGTTGTTGACCAGGGCCCGTATTCATAAAACTTCTTAACTTAAGTGTTCCTTAGACTAAGATTGTCCTAAGGATTTCCTTAGTTAAGGAAGATACTTAAGTGGTATTCATAAAATATCTTAAGTGGTTCCTTAACTAAGGAATACTTAAGTATTTGAAACTTCGGAACTTCTCGTATTTTACCATTAAGTAAATGTACATATATGAATGAAAAGGGGACACACAGTTCTTAAGCTATTATTGTACATTGATGATTGATTTCATTGTCAATAAATATTTTGTATTGTATTTCAATTCCCGCTTACACTATTTTTACGTGCATTGCTTGACCAATTCAATACATACATACATATATAAATAAAACTAAGTCGTATCACAATCTTTAACTATTAAACATGTCTAAGAGAAAGCCAAACTGGACCGATTGAGAGAATATGATACTAATGGAGGAATACGAGAAAAGAAAGGACGTTTTAAAAGCAAAATTTTCGTCAACAATTACTTCATCAACAATTATAATTCTTTAAAATTTAGGTACATGTATGTTTAACAGGGACACAATCAAAATGTTCCTCAACTTCCCACTTTTGAGTTTGGATGCACATCCCTCGTCTATTTGGAGGATTTTACGTTCAACAGTTATATACGAAACTAATTTTAATGACTGTATGAAAATATCATGTAAATAAAACATAAAAAAAAAATAGGCTCGATTCCTAAATGTACTGCTTTCTAAGTCATCCTGTAACATATCACATATCATCATAATAGACTGTCGGTCAAACCTGTATTTGTCTATTAACTCGAAGTCATCGTAGATATCAAGAGGTTTTGTACGGTCTCGGAATACTCGCTCTCTACGTAAAGCTCTTCTCCCAGCATGAAACAACCGAAAACGTCCGACATGGAACATGTTTGTATTGGTAATAATGCAATACCAGTAAGCTTTAATTATACCTATTTCATATACCCGCAAAGCACGTACCATCAAATGGTACGGTTTTAAAAATATTTACCCATCCGGAAAATGACCTTGATGGTGAATTTTATGTACATGTAAGATATGATATGGATTTGATGATAAACTCGAATGCCTATGAAATATTGCTAATATGGTTTGTTGTTATCTTTTTATTCATAAAATATCACTTTCATAACTCACAATGAATATAAATAGCAATTCAAGAAAACTTAAGGAACCTACCCATCTATCTTAAAGTTAAGGGAAATCTTAATTGTTTTCTTAGTTTAAGGACGTTTATGAATACCACTTAAGTATGATGGGCGGAGTTTCCTTAACTTAAGGTTATTCTTAGGAAATACTTAAGATAAGAAGTTTTATGAATACCACTTAAGTAAAATGGGCGGAGTTTCCTTAACTTAGGACAATCTTAACTTAAGTGGCTTTATGAATACGGGCCCAGTAATTTAACGATATTCATCGCGAGAATTATTTTACATACACTTGTAAAAAGTAGGCACTGCAAGGGAAGGGAATATAGACAAAGGTTTTAATGGATACAAATAAATCGTAATTTATTGTCTTGCAACGGATCACACACTGCCACTGAGCAGTTACTATGTACTATATCTACCTTTGATGTTTGGGCCCATTCAAATAGTCTAACCCCGCCACTTTTTCTTGAAGACCTTGTACCAAGACGGGAAGGAGAGTGGTCTTGTATTTGTGTGTTAAGTCTAACCCCGCCACTTTTTCTTGAAGACCTTGTACCAAGACGGGAAAGAGAGTGGTCTTGTATTTGTGTGTTAAGTCTAACCCCGCCACTTTTTCTTGAAGACCTTGTACCAAGACGGGAAAGAGAGTGGTCTTGTATTTGTGTGTTAAGTCTAACCCCGCCACTTTTTCTTGAAGACCTTGTACCAAGACGGGAAAGAGAGTGGTCTTGTATTTGTGTGTTAAGTCTAACCCCGCCACTTTTTCTTGAAGACCTTGTACCAAGACGGGAAAGAGAATGGTCTTGTATTTGTGTGTTAAGTCTAACCCCGCCACTTTTTCTTGAAGACCTTGTACCAAGACGGGAAAGAGAATGGTCTTGTATTTGTGTGTTAAGTCTAACCCCGCCACGTTTTCTTGAAGACCTTGTACCAAGACGGGAAAGAGAGTGGTCTTGTATTTGTGTGTTAAGTCTAACCCCGCCTTTTTTTCTTGAAGACCTTGTACCAAGACGGGAAAGAGAGTGGTCTTGTATTTGTGTGTTAAGTCTAACCCCGCCACTTTTTCTTGAAGACCTTGTACCAAGACGGGAAAGAGAATGGTCTTGTATTTGTGTGTTAAGTCTAACCCCGCCACTTTTTCTTGAAGACCTTGTACCAAGACGGGAAAGAGAGTGGTCTTGTATTTGTGTGTTAAGTCTAACCCCGCCACGTTTTCTTGAAGACCTTGTACCAAGACGGGAAAGAGAATGGTCTTGTATTTGTGTGTTAAGTCTAACCCCGCCACTTTATCTTGAAGACCTTGTACCAAGACGGGAAAGAGAATGGTCTTGTATTTGTGTGTTAAAGGTGTCACTGTTTCTATTATTTTTTTTATTAGATATTTGAACTATTTTTTGTGGTATTTCGTGTTTTTCATTTTATTGGAGCCAAAATTTACAGTGAATTATTTTACGATGATTGATTTTTGGTATTTAACGCCACTTTCAGCAATATTTCAGCTATATCACGGCGACCAGTTTTAGTGGTGGAAGAAACCGGATTACTCGGTGAGAACCACTGACCATGGGCAAGCAACTTAAAAATTATTGTACGGTATATCCCTATTCCCATACTCTTTTAAATTGCTTACCTTGTTTCTCTAAATCTTTGATAGATGTGTGTATTTTTGTAATATTTCTGTTTGATTCATCGTGACAGTACATGCCATCATATTTCTCTATTTTTATTTGTAAGTATGCTGAGGCCTCACAACAAAAACTGCAGTTACATCCATACCCTTTCTTACAAAATGGAGCAATTCTTTATTTATATATGTATGTTTATTCATTGCATTGATCTGCTGTAATTTGATTGTTTACGCTTATAAGCTGCATTGCTTTTCGTTAATAAAGTATCATTATATTTTTTAAATTTATTTAAAATAAAAATAATAATTTGTCTTTTTATTCAACTGTAAAAATTAGAAGAGTAGTCGCAACATAAAATATATATTCATATACCAAACATACGATCTAACACGATTCAACAAAAACGCCATTTTTGCAGGTACAAATATTTTTCTTTATTTATGCTGTATTCATTGATTTAGAATACATATTATTTGTCTTTATTGCCAAACAACTATTCTTAAACAGCTTACAGCTACTATATTTAGGAGATAACTGTATTATATTTGAAAATTTCACGGCATCAATTGGAGATTTGATAGTCGCAAATTGGGTTCACTGGCGACGCGTTAGCGGAACCAGTAAACGAATATTTGCGATCATTAAATCGACAATTGATGCCCTGAAATTTTCAAATACTAAACAGTTATCTCCATTCTAATGTAATCATGTGTATAGATGTGTATTGCCACATTATTAACAAAATGACGTAAGCGGTAAAATTCAAAAAATATCTCATGCTATTTCAACCGTGGAATTGATACCGTGAAAATTACAGCTTTGTCCAATCACAAACCAGGTATATTAAACAACTACATTAGTAATATAAATACACCAGTGATGTCGGCAAATTATAAAAATTTCATGAAATATCATAAACAGTTTATTGTGAAAAAAAATCCCAATTTGTTAGGCCACAAACGTTTAATTTTTAGGGGGGCTGTATTTTTTTTTTTTTTATTCTTTTTATTTTAGAAACATATCCTGTTTTCACATTTTACCGGGAAATTCTTTTGAAAGATGCAAAAAAAAAGAAGAATAATCTGACCCTACACTTCTCAAAGAGAAATGTTTTGGTACAATTAAAAAATAAATTATATTTTGTACATGTCCCCTAAAAAAAATCAGATTTTTGTTTCGCTTAGAAACCAAATCTGACTCGCGGTTAAAAACAACCACGGGCCCCTCCCCGGGATAAATAATCGGTCCCTGACACGCTTTTCTTTACACTAAGAATTTCACACTATGAACATTTTATTCTACATATTTTCGCTTTTATACTATGTGTCATTTGTAAATATAACTTTGTATCTAATGGACGCAGCCACTATTATCCCGGTAGTGGCTGCCCCCGTTGTAATGGGGTAGATTTCCAAATAATATATATATATATATATTACACTACATTGTAACACATTGAAAAGTAACACCTTACATAAAAATAAATAAATAATCATGTTTACAAACATTTTAAAAGATTATCTAATGTGTATAATGATGAACGGTTTCTATGGTTATCACACGAAAAGACGTCCATTTTATCGGTGTTTATGAAGTTTATAAAGTTTATAAAGTTCAGAGTGTGCTACTAGAATTAAACAACTCAGAGGTATTAAGTGCGAATCTTATTCAACAATGGTGTTGTTAAATTTGGTGTAGAGAATGTGGGCAATATATGGATGAAAGCTTATCTGGGATTATTTTGATGGTTCTCCATTTTGATTTGTCCTGTTTCAAGTTGAAATTAAAAAAAAAAAAATGACTCATCACTTTCACTGTCGTTTGGAAAAGCCATGATTTGTCAATCACACCCCCAATTGAGGGCTCTTGGTGGTGGTGGTGGTGGTGGGTGTGTGTGTGTGTGTGTGTGTGTGTGTGTGTGTGTGTGTCTGTGTGTGTGTCCGTAATACGTCGTAATATTTACACAGAGATCTTTATCTTTAATCTGTGATGAAGTAACTCACTTCTTTATACACTGTGAATAAAACTTAAAACTTCCTTTCGGCCATACCGAGATTCATGACTTAAATGGTTCTATAGTATTAAAGAGTGATGCTAAAAAAAATCCACCAATATCAATAAAATGAACAACCACCTTGCATCTTAACTGACCACAAAAAAAGATGATTACGAAAAGATATGATATTGGAAATCCATGCCCTGGCTTGGGACAGGCACAAAAGTGTAAAGTTTATATGACAATGAATATTGGATTGAATTAAAATGAATATGTTCTCTTCAAAGTATCATGGGTTGAATTAAACTGAATATGTTCTCCTCAAAGTACCATGGGTTGAATTGAACTGAATATGTTCTCTTCAAAGTATCATGGGTTGAATTAAAATGAATATGTTCTCTTCAAAGTACAATGGGTTGAAATAAAATGAATATGTTCTCTTCAGAGTACCATGGGTTGAATTAAACTGAATATGTTCTTTTCAAAGTACCATGGATTGAATTCAAATGAATATATTCTCTTCAGAGTACAATGGGTTTAAATCAAATGAATATGTTCTCTTCAGAGTACCATGGGTTGAAATCAAATGAATATGTTCTCTTCAGAGTTTTTTATAATTACAGCTAGTCAAAAGAAAACTTGGAAAAATTAGGAGGATTTTTTTCTGAAAATTTTACACTTTGACATTATTTTTGAATTCATGTAGATTTCGAATTGACGACAATAAGACCTTATACATCAATACAGCCTCTTCAAATTTAGATTATTATCTTCAGGTGCGAGCAGCATAGCTGATGAGGAATTAGAGGTGACGTTAGGAGCATCCCTCCCCACCCTCAACCCCCAAATAAAATTAGCAATACACGTAGCTTTTGGTTGTTCGCCCGCTGGTCCGAACTAAGTGGCATCGAGATTCCTCGTATATACCTCTAAAACGTCAAAAACCTGGATGCGCGCCTGGTGTTTCATAATCATTATTTGCTCATCAATGGTGTAGATATTTGCGCCCATGTCCGAGTCACGAGGTGTGCTCGATGTGTACCTTTAAGTAAGAAAGTTTATCAAATACTTTTCAAAGATAAGTATGACTAAAAACTTCTTTTTAACAACATGTCATAAAGCAAACAAGCAATCAATTAAAACATTGGGGATAGCCTAACATATTAAAACATTGGGGGTAGCCTAATATATTAAAGCATTGGGGGTAGCCTAACATATTAAAGCATTGGGGGTAGCCTAATATATTATAAAACATTGGGGGTAGCCTAACATATTAAAGCATTGGGGGTAGCTTAACATATTAAAGCATTGGGGGTAGCCTAATATATTATAAAACATGGGGGGTAGCCTAACATATTAAAACATTGGGGATAGCCTAATATATTAAAACATTGGGGGTAACCTAACATATTAAAACATTGGGGGTAGCCTAATATATTATAAAACATTGGGGGTAGCCTAACATATTAAAACATTGGGGATAGCCTAATATATTAAAACATTGGGGGTAGCCTAACATATTAAAACATTGGGGGTAGCCTAACATATTAAAACATTGGGGGTAGCCTAATATATTATAAAACATTGGGGGTAGCCTAACATATTAAAACATTGGGGATAGCCTAATATATCAAAACATTGGGGGTAGCCTAATATATTAAAACATTGGGGATAGCTTAATATATTAAAACATTGGGGATAGCCTAACATATTAAAACATTGGGGATAGCCTAATATATTAAAACATTGGGGATAGCCTAATATATTAAAACATTGGGGGTAGCCTAATATATTAAAACATTGGGGGTAGCCTAACATATTAAAACATTGGGGGTAGCCTAACATATTAAAACATTGGGGATAGCCTAATATATTAAAACATTGGGGGTAGCCTAACATATTAAAACATTGGGGATAGCCTAATATATTAAAACATTGGGGGTAGCCTAATATATTAAAACATTGGGGATAGCCTAATATATTAAAACATTGGGGGTAGCCTAACATATTAAAACATTGGGGATAGCCTAATATATTAAAACATTGGGGATAGCCTAATATATTAAAACATTGGGGGTAGCCTAATATATTAAAACATTGGGGGTAGCCTAACATATTAAAACATTGGGGGTAGCCTAACATATTAAAACATTGGGGATAGCCTAATATATTAAAACATTGGGGGATAGCCTAATATATTAAAACATTGGGGGTAGCCTAACATATTAAAGCATTGGGGGTAGCCTAACATATCAAAACATTGGGGGGTAGCCTAACATATTAAAACATTGGGGGTAGCCTAACATATTAAAACATTGGGGTGTAGCCTAACATATTAAAACATTGGGGTAGCCTAACATATTAAAACATTGGGGATAGCCTAATATATTAAAACATTGGGGTGTAGCCTAACATATTAAAACATTGGGGTAGCCTAACATATTAAAACATTGGGGGTAGCCTAACATATTAAAACATTGGGGATAGCCTAATATATTAAAACATTGGGGTGTAGCCTAACATATTAAAACATTGGGGTAGCCTAACATATTAAAACATTGGGGGTAGCCTAACATATTAAACATTGGGGGGTAGCCTAATATATTAAAACATTGGGGGTAGCCTAACATATTAAAACATTAGGGGTAGCCTAACATATTAAAACATTGGGGGTAGCCTAATATATTATAAAACATTGGGGGTAGCCTAACATATTAAAACATTGGGGGGTAGCCTAACATATTAAAACATTGGGGGTAGCCTAACATATTAAAACATTGGGGGTAGCCTAACATATTAAAACATTGGGGGTAGCCTAACATATTAAAACATTGGGGGTAGCCTAACATATTAAAACATTGGGGATAGCCTAATATATTAAAACATTGGAGGTAGCCTAACATATTAAAACATTGGGGGTAGCCTAATATATTAAAACATTGGGGGTATCCTAACATATTAAAACATTGGGGGGTAGCCTAACATATTAAAAAATGAAAAAAAATATATACCGGTATGTCATATTGTGCTTATATTAATAATACATGTTTGCTTATTTACATAATCTGTTCAAGACTCCATAATCTATTTGCTAAAAAAATATCTTAAAAGTTTTCACTTTTATATGTATTTCTTTGTATAGTGGAGGTTTATTTTAAATATGCACAAACTTGCATCTTGACAGCGTATGTTTTTAATCATTCTATACAACAGATAATAGTACCCCGCTAAGAAATTACATATGGCTGAAAAAACATGTTAATACTACCCCTTTCTGATAAAATGTAGATAAAAATATATATAAACAATAATTAAACTTATTTCTAGTCATATTTATCCGAGTAGCCAACATGGCCAGATAAATATATGTGTTCTTTCTTTTGTTTATTGAATTTGCTCAGTTTTATCAAAAGTATACAATTTTATTTGAACAGAAAACTTGGTTACATAAACCATACGCTGTTGTGCCAATGAGCATATGGTAGTTTTCAGTCTGGCGAGGTCACGGGTCGCTTAGGTGCAAAATATGTTGTAAACGGAAGCCATTTATATTCAGTAAACGTCAAATAAAATATGTGTGAGGAAAAGAATATTCGTATGACAATCGAAAGAGGATCAAACATTTTATTTATTTTATTTATAATAACGTTTTGGTGATAAATTAATTGGTTGATTGATTTGATTAGATTTTTTGTGTGTTTAACGCCACTTTCAACACTATTTCAGCTATATCATGGCGGCCAGTTTTAGTGGTGAAAGAAGCTGGAGTACCCGGAGAGAACCACCGACCATTGGTAAGCAACTGGTAAACTTTATCACTTGCGGCTGCGAGTCGAGTACACCCTTTTTGTAATCTACAAAGCCGGGCGCGAACCCACGCCGTATTTGTGATAGGCTTGTATGAGTTGTTAGGTAATGCAACTGCCTAACTCATTGAGTCACTCGGGTCCTTCAATGAATTGGTAAAATCTATATAAATAAAGGTTTTTGTTATGATTTACTTGCCATTGTTAGAGCAGGTTCTGTGACACAGTTTGTCCCTTTTGAGTGTATTTGAATAAACAGTTGAAACATACGAGTCCGTGTCTAAGACGTTGGTCAGGTGTGCTCAACTCGACGTTGAAGCGATAACCTGTTAAACAGACGTTTTACACATTATGACTGACTAACGGGCTGGAAACGTCGTTGCACTCCATTACAGTTTATTTTTAGATGTCCGACAAAATCTTCAACAATTACAAATCAAATCGAAATCTTTCGGGGATAAAACTTTTTTTTTTAATTTTATTTATGTTGTACTTATCATTGTGTTCATATATAATTGTTCTTAAATTAGGTTAGACACAGATAGAGGCCTATGCAATCAGTGCCTAATACCACTAACGTTGACGAGTTCGAATCCCGCTCATGGTGAGGTGTAATCTATACAACAATATGTGATAAAGATTGTCAGTTTCTTGCGGCAGGTCCGTGGTTTTCTCCACCAATAAAGCTGACCTCCATGATATAACTGAAATATGGCAGGTCCGTGGTTTTCTCCACCAATAAAACTGACCTCCATGATATAACTGAAATATTGTTGAAGGTGGCGTTAAACACCATACTCCTAACCCTTACTTCTGTTACACACACTGTCGCTTATATATCCTGACGATCGGTGCCACTTTGTAAAAGAGTAGTTTCTACAAATCTCTTTTTCTCACATTGTAAGACAAGAAATTGGTATTGAAATGTCAGAAGAAACATGGCCACAAAAAGATTGTAAGAAAAGACATTGGTATTAAAATGTCAGAAGAAACATGGCCACAACAAGATTGTAAGAAAAGACATTGGTATTAAAATGTCAGAAGAAACATGGCCACCAGACAAACTACAACACATCTATCAAAAGTATTCGGAAATGTAAAAAAAATCCCTATACTATAATCAACCAAAACCATATTTTTTCAAAAAATTATTGTGAAGTCATTTCTGGATAAATTTTAACATATTTTACACCAAAACATTCGGAATTGTCTATATTGTGTTTGATTATTTGCTCATTATGTTTATATGAGTGGTTTTTATTTGTATATAATTTTTCCATGATTTTTCAGTTTTAGGATTTATTTCTAGTTGAAATATATAGGAAAATCAAAGTCAATTTTTATTTGTTGTGTTTAAATTATGTACAAATAAAAATAACTCATAACAACATAATGAGTAAATAAACAATCAAAATATTGACAATTCCGAATGTTTTGGTGTAACATTTGTTAAAATCTATCCAGAAATGACTTCATAATATTTTTTTCAAAAAATATGGTTTTGGTTGATTTTTAGGGATTTTTAACATTTCCGAATACTTTTGACAGATGACTGGTACAATATCGATGGTAGTCAGGAAAATATGTAAATATAAGTAATTTATCATAAAAATATATGATTAATTGTTGTAGGATTAACAAAAACTGTAATGTACATAGCTATGCCATAGCTTTAGCTTCTTGTAGAAATATCTGTGTACTTTATTTACAACACATTTTGACTGTAATTTTTATCTTGAGATTACATAGCTATGCCATAGCTTTAGCTTCTTGTAGAAATATCTGTGTACTTTATTTACAACACATTTTGACTGTAATTTTTATCTTGAGAGTACATGGCTACGTCATAGCTTTAGCTTCTTGTAGAAATATCTGTGTACTTTATTTACAACACATTTTGACTGTAATTTTTATCTTGAGAGTACATGGCTACGTCATAGCTTTAGCTTCTTATAGAAATATCTGTGTACTTTATTTACAACACATTTTGACTGTAATTTTTATCTTGAGAGTACATGGCTACGTCATAGCTTTAGCTTCTTGTAGAAATATCTGTGTACTTTATTTACAACACATTTTGACTGTAATTTTTATCTTGAGAGTACATGGCTACGTCATAGCTTTAGCTCTTGTAGAAATATCTGTGTACTTTATTTACAACACATTTTGACTGTAATTTTTATCTTGAGAGTACATGGCTACGTCATAGCTTTAGCTTCTTGTAGAAATATCTGTGTACTTTATTTACAACACATTTTGACTGTAATTTTTATCTTGAGAGTACATGGCTACGTCATAGCTTTAGCTTCTTGTAGAAATATCTGTGTACTTTATTTACAACACATTTTGACTGTAATTTTTATCTTGAGAGTACATGGCTACGTCATAGCTTTAGCTTCTTGTAGAAATATATGTGTACTTTATTTACAACACATTTTGACTGTAATTTTTATCTTGAGAGTACATGGCTACGTCATAGCTTTAGCTTCTTGTAGAAATATCTGTGTACTTTATTTACAACACATTTTGACTGTAATTTTTATCTTGAGAGTACATGGCTACGTCATAGCTTTAGCTTCTTGTAGAAATATCTGTGTACTTTATTTACAACACATTTTGACTGTAATTTTTATCTTGAGATTACATAGCTATGCCATAGCTTTAGCTCTTGTAGAAATATCTGTGTACTTTATTTACAACACATTTTGACTGTAATTTTTATCTTGAGAGTACATGGCTACGTCATAGCTTTAGCTTCTTGTAGAAATATCTGTGTACTTTATTTACAACACATTTTGACTGTAATTTTTATCTTGAGAGTACATGGCTACGTCATAGCTTTAGCTTCTTGTAGAAATATCTGTGTACTTTATTTACAACACATTTTGACTGTAATTTTTATCTTGAGAGTACATGGCTACGTCATAGCTTTAGCTTCTTGTAGAAATATCTGTGTACTTTATTTACAACACATTTTGACTGTAATTTTTATCTTGAGAGTACATGGCTATATGTCATAGCTTTAGTACATAGCTATGTCATAGCTTTAGCGTTTTGGAGAAATATCTGTGTACTTTACTTGAAACACATTTTTACTGACATGAAGAAAATAATAATGGCTAAGCCAGTTCATAGAAAGAGCCGAAGAAATAAAGATTTTACGGTATTCTTTGATTGGTTGACAACATATCTCTGTCATCCAAATAAAATGATGTTATTTCATTTCTGTTATTATTATTTAATTTTGTAGACCATCTTGTCTTGTCGTGTGTATTTATTATCTATTTATGTTAAATTGGCAAATTCTCTGTACAATGTTCCAACTATGGTTGTTTTGAGAAATAAGGAATCTGGAATCTGGAATCTTGGAACATTTTAATGTTTGTCTAACCTTCATAATAATTATTTTTATAAATTTTATTCCAAGCTGATGCGACCAAAAGACAAAATATACAACTCGTTTTGTTCATTAACATTAGAGAAAACTCTTAATGTCGGGTTAGAGTTATGGTGTTTAACACCACTTTCAACAATATTTCAGTTATATCGTGGCGGTCAGGTATATTGGTGAAGGAAACTCTAGTACCCAGAGAAAATCACTGACCTGTCGGAAGTCACAGACAAACTTTATCACATAATGTCACTTAATGTATTGTGTACGTTCCTCTTTTTATGTTTTTTTCTTCATAATTGAAGATCTTGTTTCCGAATTCATATTTTGTAAGAGATTCTATACTAAGCATCATTTATGTTTTTCTGTAATAAATATTGCTTAAACCAAGATCTTGAGAAAAATATATATTGCAGTCAGAAACTGTATTGTCAGAATATGGAAAGATTAATTTAAATTACAAATATAATAAACTGTGAATTTAAAGCAAAATGTCCACAATAAATTTGAATTTACAAGTTTCTTTCTAAATCTAGTGGTAGAATTTTGACCAATTCTCTACATTTTGTTATCTGGTTTCTAAATAAACAAGTTTCCATGACGATGTTGTTCATTCTTTTTTTTTAATTGCTTTTTACAGATAAATTTCAATATAAAAAAAAACGTTTTCATTTTATGCCCATAATACTAGCTTGACCCCGCCACTTTTGTATTGAAGTGCATGTACCAAGCCAAGCCAAGCCAAGCCAAGAAAGTGAGCGATCATGTATCTGTGTGTTACAGTTTCGATTTTGCCCCATTTTCTATAATTTTCCTATTATATTTTGGAACTGGTCTTATAGTGTGGTATATATATTTTTTTTTTTTCATTTTTATAGACCAGTGTTATGTTCATTACGTACAGTATTTGTTTTCTTGTAACTGAAATTAAACTTCATTATAAAGCAGTGAAAAATGGTATAACACTTTTGAATTAATATATATATATATTTTATTATTCAAAAGTGTTATGCCATTTTTGCCTGCATCCTAATATTATATCTTTATGATTATTCTTCAACAAATGTAAGCGTCCAAATATTTTCTATTTTATAATCTAATTTTTCAGAGAAAGGGTTGAACTTTTTGACCTCTCAGGTCACATGCAATTAAACATTTAATACTACTCAAACATTGAAACTGATCTAATTTGAAGTGTTTAAAATCTTACAAAAAAGTATCAAGCGTCTACAAATAAACATACATCTCGATAGATACAATGTGTATGTATCACATGGTCATGGCACGCGCGATGTCATCAGATCATCCTGTTTGATCGCCTGAATCAGCTTTTATAAATCTTTTGTTTCAATACAACTAATTATTAAATTAGAGATCGTTCATCAAACACCGTGGGTATAATACAATAAAATGGAGGAAATAAACAGTGGGGAGTACGCCATGTGTAAAACTCATGAAATAGGGGCAAGCGTAATCGTCAGATGTGTACATATGCTAATTAGATTATGTCACGCGGATTAACCGGATGTTGACCGACACGAGATGTGGACAACTGGTTCCAATTAACAGTATCTTGTCTGTTTATTAAGACATTCCAGGAGTTTGACACGCCTTAACGAGTATTGTCAGCAATAATAAATTCCAGAGTATATGGCATGAATTCCTTGCATGTTATCAAGCAAATGAAATCCATATTTTCTGGCACTTTATGACCATAGTGTGAAAAAAAGAATTTTTATTTCAAAGAACAAAGATTTCATTCAATTTTCCAAGATATTTCTGCACAGGAATCATCAACTTATACCATTGTGCCCATTTTAAATATTAAATATAATTATTCATGGGAGAATTAAATATCTAAAGTAAAAGACCATAGTGTGAAAAAAGAATTTTAATTTAAAAAAACAAAGATTGTCATTTAATTTTCCAAGGTATTTCTGCACAGGAATCATCAACTGATACCTTTTAAATATTAAATATTATTATTCAAGGGAGAATTAATTATCTAAATTAAAAGAGATTTTACACTGCATTTTTAAAAGAGCTCATTAATTTTTAAACGGTGGAATATTGTTTAGTAAAGGAAGAAAAACTATTTATTCATGCACATCTGAATGCATGAACATATGTGAATTTCTATTAAGAAGCATCTTGTCTTAGATACTTGCATAATTATACACTTCTAGATATATGAACAAATAATATTCAAAATAGGACACACAAAAGTTTGCAAAGAATAAGCATATTATATTTTAACATCTACTATGTTATGTTTAGATACCATACAAAATATTCCTTTATTTATTGAACTAGTTATTTAATTTTTCCTTTTTCAACTGGTAAAATTAAATAGAATTTGTAAACATGAAGCTGAAAAGTTCAATGAGTTAGTGGTATATTTGTCGAGAGTACACAATATACATTTGATAAATAATAACAACTATTAAATTATTCAATAAATGTCTTTGTAATGTCACCCAGTGTCGACTTATTTTTCAAAAAGAAAATTCGGTCTCTTTTATGTGAAATAACAACATGGGAAACAGGACGGCTGTATTTGTTTAGACAGAACTTACTTGCTAAAAGTGTGTAGCTTGAATATAACACATGTTGTTATAGAGACTCTTTAGTTTTCTTTCTCCCATTTTTTTCTCTATCAATTATTTGGTTTCTAATCTTTTGACATTTAGCGTACCTAATGATTTGATTTGATTTAATTTTTGGTGCTTAACGCCACTTTCAGCAATATTTCAGCTATATCATGACGATGCGTACCTATTGAAGGTTATTTCAAGAACTTTCACGAACTTTATTGAACAACACTCTGACACTATACAGTGTAATATGAGGTACAATATTAAATACAATACAGTAAATGAAATGCCAGAAACGCATCCTGCACTAAATTTGATACCTATGTGTTTAATATAACAAAAAAATTCTCAATTTTATTTTCTTAAAAAAAAATGTTTTCATTGATCCATCAAAAAAAATCGTATGATATTTTGTTTTCTTCATCTCCTTTTAAACATTTTATTGTTGTAATATCAAGAATGTTAAATAAAGAATTATTTATCTAAAAAATAATAGTTGTGGAATATTCCAATCCTCTTGTAAACTCAATAACTGATCTTTTTGGCGAGGGGAGAGGATCGGTTATTCTTCTATTCAGGATCAATCTAGATATGAAAACTATTCTCTTTGGTATAAAAGACTTACATACTTTCTTTCAAAGTGAACAATGTAATTTTTCTCTCCCTATTCTGCATTTTGTATCCTCAATATAAATTCAAAGTGGCATTTTAACAAATTAAATTCAATATTTTATTAGCTTCTCATACCGAATTAAATTCAATATTGCATTAGCTTTCCATCGTATGCATATATACTTAAAATAACAAAAAAATAAAAATAAAACAAATCATGATTTTTTTGGTTGAAAACGCCAAGTGTAATATACATGGGGAATCACATAGAATTCTCAATGGTATAAAGTTTGTTTGAATTCTCAATGACAAAGTTTGTTTTTAAATCTTCAATAACAAACGGGCTCCGTGAATCACCTCTACATTGATTGTTGTTAAAGATCTAAAGATCTATATTGAAGTAAATACAATACTTATTTGTGTATATTTATACAAATGTGATAAATGCTGTCTTTTGTTGAAATTAAAATTCAATACAATTGTTTTCGCCGTATTCTTGTGGTGTCTTTTCATCCATTGAAGTTCGTCAACTGGAGTGAACAGATTTTAAATACATTTAACCATAAAACTAACGCGATTGTAGAATGCATATGCATTTATAAGATTGAAACGCTGTTTCTTTTATTAAAGTAAAAAAGGGTATCTTAAGTCCGGTTTTAAGCAAAGGAAAACGTTAAAAATTTACAGGCATGGTATACAATTGTTTTACGTTTATTTTTTTGGATATTGCTCCATACTTGGGTGACGACCATTTCTTCAGCTACATAAGACATATTTCAGTTGTCAAAGAAGAGATGTGGTAACTATAATTCTAATTGACTCGAATCAATGTGTTTCTATGTAATAAAAACGGTTGATAGGAACACGAAAGAAATATGAAGATTATTAAAAAAAAGATTTTAAGAAAGGAACACAGCAAACAAAAACCCAAGAAAACTCACAAAAAAACACACACAATCCGTTCGCCATTGTTCATATGCAAGCTAGAAAATTTATTTATTGTTGATTCTGGTGTCATAGATGTGTTTATCACCAACATAGTTTATTGGACAAAATGACATCTTCTAAAACGTTTTTGCAACAAAGGTGAACCAATGACGTATATTATAAGATATACGTCCTTGGATGAACACACAAATACACAAAAGTAAAACTAGGTATAAATAACAACACAAACACACACACAAAAAGGCAGCTTTCATTTGAAGAATATTCTTTATTGAGCTTCTAAAATAAAAGGAAAAAGAAAAAATAGGAAACAGAAAGGTTAGTTTTCTTTACAGAGAATATATATATATGTATTGAAAATAGTTCACAGCAAACTACTGCAAAAACTCAAACTCCACTCTGCAGCTCACCTTTTAATAAGACAGAATTATCCTTTTGTAAGATTTAGAAAAAATCAAAATAATAAAGAAATAATCCAAAGAAAACAGAAAATTCCGACTTCGTTGGGGAGCCATTTTGTTCAATGCATGAGGCATCCCGAATGACGTAGATTTTCGGTATCCATCGCAATGTCAATCAATTAATTAGCATATATAGTATTATGCAAATGAGATTATACAGTTGGTTCCAATTATAATAAAGACGGTTTCCTACACAATTCAAAACTTCTTAATTATTCAAATAAAAGAAAATCTTTCGAACATCATTCAGATCAATCCGATTTTACCTATATAAAATTTAAATTTCTTCAACTCTATAAAGGAGATAAATGGCAATAAAATTATTTCCATTGATTTTGACAGGTTTAAACCAATATTTTGATAGACCTAAAATTTAAAACTTGGAGACATGCCAAAACGTGTCTATTTCAAACGACAAAATACAAGGTAACTGATAAATTAAAACTCTATAACGGTACAATATATTCTTTTGAAAAAAAAATCATGCATTCTATAAAGAACTCTAAAACAATAAGATTTTTTTTTAAAATGTAAAATTATGAAGCGTGAAAAATCTGATAAATTCTATTGCGTGTAAGGAAAATTTGATATCCATAAGCTAAGGGGGAGGTCACGTGGGCGTGGAAAAGCACGTGGCTAATATATATTCAGAGTGGGCGGAGTTAGCGGTCTCATATATCTGATATTACAATAACGGTTTTAGTGATTTACCAGTTTGTGTGCCAAAATATGAATAACGTGAAATGACATTGGGTACTGTAGTTTAAAACACAGGAAAAAAAAACTAGTCGTGAATTCGTTTAGGGATATATACTCGACCATTACACGGAGAATATTTACTGGATATTTTAGAATTTTTACTTAGTGAAATCATATATTTATTGTGTTGTTAACATAACGAATCTTGTTCAGTGTTTATATTTATTTATTTTTATTATTTATTTATCGAATTTTGAAACGAAAAAATAAAAATGGCCAACACGATTACACAGAAAGATACCACGCTAACAAAGATATTCGTTGGTGGACTCCCGTACCATACAACAGACAAATCCTTGAGAGAATTTTTTGATAAATTCGGAGACATTGAGGAGGCCGTAGTTATAACGGACAGACAAACTGGCAAAAGTCGTGGATACGGATTTGTGAGTATGCTTAGACTAATAGCTTGTTTTCAATGAGTAGCTAGCTAACAATTGCTGACACAGGAAAGAGTAGAAACAGAAAAAAAAATGTGTACCTCAACAGTATTGTTTTGGCCGTTGAGTCTATTGGACCTTATAAACACCTCTTTCCTCTTATAAACACCTCATTTTGTCTCAAACGAGGAGAATATTTACCCTGTAACAATTTATAACACTTTCACTTTCGTTTCTATTTGTATAATCAAACGAATTTAGACAAATATTTTTCAATTTTTTTTCTGCGCTATAAACATGTTGTTACATCTGATTCATACCCACGATAAGATAACAAACATTGATTTATGGAGTCTATGAATTAAAACTATTTTGTGTTTTTTTTCACTAGTTGAGCGTCTAGTACATTGTAAAGTACCCGTATCGTATCAGAATGCCGTTGAATTAGCAATAATAATATATTATATCGTACAGAGGTCTATGAATTTTAAATTCTGAAAATAATATTTGTGTACTATCTTTTGTATCGAGAAATGGGAGATGGTTTGAAATGAGGGCTTAGTCACCATAAAAACATTCATGTGAATAATTTAAAAATCGTGTAGATAGTCCGAACATTAGCTAAACATGAACTGCATTTAATTTTATGCTATGTAATATATTAAAGATTTCTTGATAATTCTATTGACAATATTTATACAGTGACTGAGAAAGGCATTCACAAAAAGGGCCTTGACTGGGAAATTGAGCCCAATTTTAATTATTTTTATTCTTAATTCTCAAAAAATCATTGTAGATTCATAGATACCGAGACAGTACAAAGATGGGTTTTTAAAAATAATGAAGACGTCCCTTTAAGTGGCTTTAAATAATATTTAAATAAACAATACCTAATTTTAATTAATATTGCAGTAGAAAATAAATGAAAATTACCCTTTATATGGCCTCAAATATTATTTAATCGATACACATTTTAATTAAAATCACGTTAAAAATAATGAAAACAACCCTTTACATGGCCTCAAATAGTGTTTAATCAATACATATTTTAATTGATATTGCAGGTTACGATGACAAACAAAGATGGTGCTGAGAGGGCGTGTAAAGAACCCAACCCGATCATAGATGGCAGGAAAGCGAACGTAAATTTGGCGTATTTAGGTGCCAAACCACGAGGTATAGCCACTGATCTTTCACTTTCTGGTAAATTACATTTCATTTGTCATACATGTATACATATATATCCAATTCTTGGGCAAATTAAACAACTTCAAAACTTGGTTTTCCAAAAAAAAGACGGCAACATTTTGAGTTCACTAAAATGTTGTATACGACTCAAAGCTAAGACTTTACAACAAAGTTTTGGAACCAATGTAATGTGTGGTGCATTACACCAAGCTGTGAGTAACGTATTTGAGTTCTCTTTATGGAAATAGATAAGTTATTTTGGTGTTTACATGTAAAGTATAAGAATATACCACTCGTTCAGACACTGGAGAGTTGAAGTTGTAAAGTTTGCTTGTCAGTGTTGTAGTTTCATAGCTTGCTTGTTACTTATAGACGTCTTTAATACGTAGTTAGTAACCTTACAAAAAAAGGGGGGGGGGGGGAGGAGGTAATATTGTATGTTCGTAAACAAAACTAAAATGTGGATCTTTTATTTATAAATCTCATGAAATTCGATATTAATATCCTCCGTCCCCCTACTTATAACCCGGGTCTTGTTATTCTCACAGCGAGACGTGTTATTTTCACATTTCACAACGAGATTTCTTTGAGCAAAAACTGACATGCATTTCTAATTAAGAACAAACAAAATTGATTAAATTTGGTAGCCTTAATTACTCCACAAAAATACCGACAGTCTGAATAGACAATAATTACAATCAACCAAAATATATTAGTGTATTAATTTTAGAGTGTGAATCAGATTTAGCACGTCAAGTATTTACAGACATATTGGTGTTGTACTTTTCACTTTTCAATTTTGTAAATAAGCCTAGATTTCTTCAAGATGAGGCTAACTTCACGCCATTCTGTTGATATCAAGGTATTTTCATGTTGAGTTCAGATTCAAAAGTAATTGGTTTTTAGCTCTATCGACATGTGTTTAAGTAATTTATTTCATACAAAAGACACGGCTCTAATTATAGAGAGGGGGAGCAATGGGGGTCTTCATCTTTTTTTTTGTTTCAAGTACTCCTCTAGATATACGTTCGACATTATGATGATTAGGCTGTTTTATCTTTAAAGGAAAGTATAATTTAGTGTTAGAAGTGAACTTAGTAAATATATTGGTAGATATTATATAAGTAGTGATTGTATAAGGTTATCATTTGGGACGTCTTATTTTTTTCCCCGTCACCTTTCCGACAAAGTTCCGAAAGTGCATGTACATTAATCGTAGAAGACCCTCAAGACAATACAAATGGTGCCTTCTTAATGATAAATTACAAGATGTACGGGGCAGTTACTGACCCTTTTATGACTGGTTTATCACAAGTGGTTGAAAAAGAGGGACTACGACAGTGGTTACCCAACGATCCCCCCCCCCCCCCCCAAAAAAAAAGAGAAAAAAAGAAAAGGAAGGGAACTCACCTTGAAACATAACACATTTGTTAATCAACATTTAACTATCCATTTGTACACCCCTTTATTTCCCCAAAATATTGTTGACGCTTTATTCAGGTGAAAATATGCCAAATAAATCTTAATTTTGTTTCTAATTTGTGCATGGTTTAATGGATTTGTTTTTGCCTGGTTTTTGGTTATAGCATATACATGTTATACAGGGACCGTTCATTTATGTTTGTTTTATTAAGGGGACCATGTTTATCCATTAAGACGCTTCTATCTTATTGTCTCTCTCACGTTATTAGTGGTTCACGTTAAATTAATTATTACTCATAAATTCGCTAATTACAAGGCTAATTAAAGACAGGAGTGATGTTCACATGGATGTCTTGTATTGAGCTTCGAGTGTCCTAGAAATAGACATCGAGGTGTAGATAAGATGGCCGAACTATCACACAGAAGAACGAAGAAGTTTACCGTTGGATTGGTTGATTTATGGTGTTTAACGCCACTTTCAACAATATTTCAGTTAGATCATGATGGTCAGTTTTATTAGTGGAGGAAACAGGAGTACCCGGAAAAAACCACAGCCCTGTCGTAAGAAGATTACCGTTAATATTTCATATACCCAAACAAATGAGAGTAACTACGAAGTTGCCAAAATCACAACCAAAAAAATTCAAAGTTTTATTGCACCAACGTGTTTTCGGTGTGAATAGCAGGTAGAAGAGGGCATTCGATTGTTCCTTTAGAGATAATCTGACTAAATTTTTTAAGTTATTATCCGACAATATAAGGTTCAATCTCTGGTCAACAGATTTACTTTTTTCTCCAGTGTTAATAAAAATCAAACATTACTGTATTGTACGGACTATACTTTAGTCGGTTTCATACTTTTAATTATATTAATCCCTTTAATTCTATTTAAATCCATGAATATTCTGGTAAATTAATACAAAACTCGTTCAAGCCTTTAATATGGGATTTTTAAATGTAAGCTCTCAAATCATTGTGCGATCTACATTTCAAAAATTTTGATTGTTTTCCACACAATGGAATAAAAGGCCTTAAGTTTAACAAAAGGTTTTGACATCAATAATTTAATCAGCTTTTAAAATTTTAAAATCATTGCTCCGTGGCATGATGTTTTTCATAAGGCGTGTTCGATTAGGTATATAGTTTGTTGTTTTGCCAAACGTGTCTTCGCATGTGGTATAATTTGTCTCCTGTCTGAGGAAGCATCATGGGATATCATTGTTTACAACACTTTAAATTTAGAGACGTTAAACAATATCTGCCAATAACAGTTTAGTAGAACAAAAACACAAAAGCTTCTATTTATTAACGTTGTTTAAGTTGTATAGAACAGTTTATCTCCCAGCTATTCATATTGATTGTCAGTTTTTAGTTGTTAAATTCATTCAATATACAGTCAAACCTGCCCATGCAGTCACCTGTATTAAAAGGTCACCGTTTTCCTGTCCTGTCATAGAAAATTCCATGTGAATTTAATCTCTTTTAAGAGGTCACCTGTCTTATAAGGCCACTTTTTCTTTGTCCCAAATGTGACCTCTTAATACAGGTTTAACTGTATACAAATAGTTTAAAGTGAATGTCTACAATTACCACCTTATTTATAAATTAAACACATTCAAACCTGCTTTAGCGACCACCCCTTTTAAGCAATACCTTGTCTAAATACAGTCAAACCTGCTT
Organism: Bathymodiolus septemdierum; assembly: GCA_963383655.1. Taxonomy (NCBI): domain Eukaryota; kingdom Metazoa; phylum Mollusca; class Bivalvia; order Mytilida; family Modiolidae; genus Bathymodiolus; species Bathymodiolus septemdierum. The sequence continues at coordinate 7,165,513 of OY726525.1, read as the reverse complement.
TAGCGACCACTCCTTTTAAGCAATGACTTATCTTGGGTGACCTTGATATGTATTTCTCTTTACATTCAATTTAATCCTAACTAAACATGTATTAAACGACCACCTGTCTTATGTAACCACTTTGCAATGCTTCCTTTGAAAGTCGCATGAGACCAGTTTTGACTGTACAGTAATCTATATATAGAATAGGTCCAACAAGATTCTATCATAAGGACTACACCCACAAAAATAATGGATAACATGTAGAAAATGGCGGGATATGGGTTATTTACTGATGCTCGTAACTGGCAGCAATGTTAAATTATAAAAAAAAATCATATCATATGAAGCGAGGGTGCGGAGGAGATAGCTATACCGAACTGACTGGGGAAACCCTCACCCTCGTCATTGAGGATGTGTCTAGAAACTAGAACACTACACCCATGGAAGCACCACATTTCAGGATATCAGGAACATCACAGACAGGAACACCATACTCATGCGAACATCACACCCAGGGGAACATCATACCAAGGAGAACAATACATCCAGGGGAACATCACACACAGGAGAACAATACACCAAGGGAAACATCATACCAAGGGGAACAATACATCCAGGGGAACATCACACACAGGAGAACAATACACCCAGGGGAACATCACACCCAGGGGAATATCACACCCAGGGGAACAACACACCCAGGAGAACATCACATCCAGGAGAACATCACACCCAGGAGAACAATGCATCCAGGGGAACAACACACCCAAGAGAACAATACATCCAGGAGAACATCACACCCAGGAGAACAATGCATCCAGGGGAACAACACACCCAAGAGAACAATACATCCAGGAGAACATCACACCCAGGAGAACATCACATCCAGGAGAATATCACACCCAAGAGAACAATACATCCAGGGGAACAACACATCCAGGGGAACAACACACCCAGGAGAATATCACATCCAGGGGAACAGCACACACAACAGGTTGTAATTAACACAACAATAGGTCATAATATTCCCAGTATTTACCCCATACTTCACAAGTAATTGTATTCACACTTCATGTAAATATTACTATGGAGATTAAAATAGTAAGTAAGACACTAAACTATTATCATTTAATTTCTACAGGAATTCCAATAGCTATCAAAACAGGGTTACCAACAGCTGTCCCAATGACATATGCAGGGTAAGTTTATAATTATCTAGAATGCACTTTTAGAAAAGTAGGAAGAACCTTCGTTGCTATGCAACAATAGAAGCCGAACAATTACATGACATTCGGAACTTCATATTAGGGGGAACAACTCATTACAATAAGAAAAATAAGATTGTAGTAGATTGTTATCCTTTCTAGACTTTTCCTTGACACACAACATGTCAGGAAGACACCTTTTTTCTTGATCATATAAGGAAAAATTCCAAAACGTCTATTTGCTAGGTATTATATATAGCAAACACAATTTTTTTTTTGCAAATTAAATTTTAACTTGTATCCTGTGGTAAAATTATATTGACTCTTAATTTGAAAAAAAAAAAAAAAAAAAATGTAAGCGACCCACTGGAAAGATGAGATGTATTAAGAAAAAATATCTCTAAGATTCCAAAATAACAAAATATGTAAAAAGTTATCTGATCTCAGTAGTCACCTGTCTTGTATAACAACTTTCTTTTTCCTTGAATAGACACCGTTTTGTCAGTCGAACAAGAGGGTCAAAAGGGGATTTGGTCACTCTCGAATATTTAGCAATATATTTATTTTTAATTTATAATTGTTCATATGTTTATGATATATATGATGATCTACACCCCATCAATATTTTCTACACGTATATAGATCCAAGCACGTGCATCTGAATTCAATATTGAAATATCATTAATTTTATGTTCATTCAACAATTATCAACATGTTCCCATTTATACAGCATATAACATTTAAGAAATAAGACCACCCAATTTTATTTTGATAAAAAGATTGAACATTTTTCATGCTATATTAACGTTAGCTGCTGTATGTTGAAATGTCTGCCATAATGTTCTGTTGATTTGATTTGATTTTTTTTTGTGTTTAACGCCACTGTTAATGTCCTGTTATAATCTCCTACAAACATCCTTCAACTGTACATTTTTATTACCAGCTCATAGCACATAGAAAAGGCAACTTGATCCAGAATTATGCCCGGGACTGGATCCTGGTTTTAGATAATCAGGATAAATCCAAGCCAATATATAACGGTGAATTTGATTGGCAGTTTGAATGCTTGATGTGTAGTTTTTGGTAATTTGTTTTCAAACTTCCGTTTCTGTTTTGCTTGATTTCGTGTGGTACCTTCTGTAATTTTATGACATGGACTTTGGCGTGTTGTGAATTTCAAATATGGTAAATTGACAGTTTGCAGTATTTCCTTTAAAATTATGAAAATCACACACGTGTTATTTCTTTATTTTTGTTGATTATTTTTTATAATTTTTATTTTCCCCGTGTGTCATTGATAGTGAGTGCGGTGGTGAGTTTTGCACTATTGTTCAAATGTCTTCCAGATGACAACTTTGAAACTAACAAATCACGTAATATTGGTCACATGGGTAAATTTGGCGGGAAAATGACATTACATGTATATCTGCCGCTTACAACATTGTGTCTTAAATTTAGATCATAAACACGAAAGAAGAGGGATAAATTTGGCGGGGAAATGACATGATATATTTGCCGCTTAGAACATTGTGTCTTAAATTTAGATCAGAAATATCACAGAAAAGGGGAAGGTTGTTCACAATCAAATAACACATAATTTATGCTTCCATTAAAACAGCTGGAGAAACGGTAATGATGTTGTTTCACTCAGATCTCTATAATATAAAATGAAAGTGCGCCACGTGCCTCGCGTTATTTTTCCACGAGGAGCAGCTTGCTCTACGCGTTGTAGAAATATTTTCACTAGAAATCGTTTTCTACCTGATTGTAAATGACTATATAACAGTACACTCTTTAGTAACTGTCAGACATATTGACTTATCTGTTCTATCTTCCATTTTGAAATCACGCATAGAATTTTCATCAGTTTAAAAATCTACAAAGCGTGTTTCATTTATTTCAAGTGCAGAGTTTAAAATTCTTTATTTACAATGTTGTATGCAATATCACTCTTTTGATTGTCTACAATACATTAAATCTATTAATAGAAATGTTTTATTGACATTAATGAACACTCGAGGGATATCATTATATAATATGCAAGCGGCGTAGGAGTGGACTGGAAAGGGGATGAGGGTGGCGAGTGTTAGCATGACACCAAACAGTGGAGGGGAGAAGGGAGCAAGTTCTGCCCCTCACCCGGCTCATATGTCCTGGTTCGAGTCATTGGGGGAACAGAACTAATGTTAACAAGAGTCTAATATTAGGTCGTCTACATTATTTGACCGCCATTATAAACATCTTGTCGTTGTAGTCTTCGTGCCGGGTGTTCTTGCTACGTTACAATGATACTTAATCCTTGTTAATTTCAGTGTTGACATGTCAAATCTATATAATTGTCTAAAATGTCCATTTCCAGTCTTATCGTATGAAATACATGCTTAATAAATCTTAGGTTTTCCAATGCATTGCATTCTATTTAAACAATCTGAAAGTAAATGGAAAGGGTTCCTACAAATTTTTCTGTTGTCAGAAAGTGATGATTTGTGGACTCCCTATACTAGGTTCACCCAGACATTTCCCGATAAACATTATCTTGCTTTTAAATTCTATCGACTGAAAACGATTTAAAGTGTCGAACATAATTGATAAGTATCTTTTGTGAGATGAAAGTTTGTCAAGTTTGTATAACGATTCGAAGGTAAACAAAATCGTTGATATCCAGATTTTAAACGCACAATTTATTTAACTTCTCGTTACTTGTTCTTTCTCTAAGCTCGGTGTAAGGTTCATTCATTGTGCTATTAAGATAGGTATGATTGTACCTCAGGGGACAAGGCTAGGATTGTGAATGTCGGGGTCGAATGTAATTGTACCTCAGGGGACAAGGTTAGGATCGTGAGTGTCGGGGTCGAATGTAATTGTATCATAGGGGCCAAGGCCAGGATTGTGAGTGTCGGAGTCGAATGCAATTGTATCATAGGGGCCAAGGCCAGGATCGTGAGTGTCGGGGTCGAATGCAATTGTATCATAGGGGCCAAGGCCAGGATCGTGAGTGCCGGGGTCGAATGCAATTGTATCATAGGGGCCAAGGCCAGGATCGCGAGTGCCGGGATCGAATATGCCTAGGCAGTGATTTGGGAAGTTTTTGACCGCGAATAATCAAATTGTCGAAATATTTAACTCGATTCACAAAGACCATGGATAAACCACTAACATTGTATCCCAACTATAACAAAATCTGTTGTGAATAACCTTTTCTCAAATCTTTGTAGCATTTAAATTAATTTGTATTCATTTTTATGACGCAGGAGTAACTTGATCGTACCTTACAAGCAGAGGACACGAATCATATAACGTTAATATACATGTATAATGCATATCATTGTTTCCTTTTGAATGTGGATGAAGCTTTATTGATATTTGTCATGTTTGTAGAGAGGTAATTTTGAATTTAATTAAAATCACAAATAAATAAGCATTCCATATTTAATAAAAATGACAAGTAAATAAACATTCCATGCTTACTATCTTTTGTATCGAGGCTATTCAATCGTTTATTTTCTAATTGGAATAACAATGAAAAAAAAATACCACACTGTAGTAACAGTGCCGATATCCAGCAGGAAAATGGTAGTAAATAGGCAAAATCGATACCACAAACACACATATACATTACCGCTCATTTTCTTGACTTGGTACAGGTACAGGCACTTCAATAAAAAAAAGTGGCGCGGCTAAGATAGTGGGTAAAACACATTGCTATGGGACATGATAAAATTGTGAAATTTATTCCGACCTAAACCAAAGATGACTATAAATAGAAATTGTAACTATATATAGTTTAATTAAAGAGTTGATGTTTGATGTACATGTATATAAGAAGGAGGGAGGCTTCTGTTTCCATTCCATAATTTAATCAAATATTCACCCTATTTAAAATGAGAACATGCTAAATTTTATTTATATATAGATGTTTGTTTTTCTGTGACCACTGTTTTACTCTATCAATTGTTTGTTTTGTTATGGCTTAAGGTTTTAAATCCTAAAATTCCCATCTAAATTCATGTTACAAGTTCTATATAAATATTCTTCGTCTGAAAACCCTAACCAAACACAATCTCGACAATACATTCAAATTTTAAATAATTTTATTTGAGATATGTGTACTAAAGCTTTTATTGTATTCAATAGTAGTTCTGTTCTATATAAACAAATAAAAGAAAAGATTTGATGTACAAGGTTAAATAGACCAGGAGGAATTTAAAGGGAATTGTTATTTTTTCATCATGACATTTAGATAACATATACCTACAATCAGTCAAGTTTTGTGTGGGTACCAAGATGTAATAGTAACTTCTAAAATCTCGTATACCCAGTCTTTCTTTCAGTGCCGACCATGATCATTATTTTACTTTTCGTTTGTACGGAACTGAATTATTATTTTACTCTGTTATTTTGTACGGAAATACATTTTTATTTGACCTTTTTCTGTACCAATCTGAATCATTATTTTATAACGTTTTTACACCAGTCTCTATCATTATTGTACCCTTTTTTTTTTTAGCGGAACTGAATCATTATTTTACCCTGATTTTGTCCGGACCTCAATCATTATTTTACCATGTTTCTAGAGTGTTGTTGTTAATTTTTCTGGAAAACCGATTTATTTTTATAACAAAATATAGGAAACATTAATGTTGTTTTGCCTAATCGTATTCAGTATAATTATAAAAAAATAAAATGATCTACCACCACTCTTACTCTACAACTCTTCAACTCAATAACACACAAAACACGTGATTTAAAACGGATTTTCATTCCTCTTTTTAACTTCAGTTGAGATTATTAACACGGCAAGGTACCATTGGATTTGGTTTGTGATTAAAGACGCCTGGTTAAAATAACTTTTTACTTCAGAAAATTTAAGTTTTCAAGGCAAGAATAAAAAAAGCTAGTAGATTACACATATTTCAGCTTAGTTACTTGTGAATGTCTAAATACACCCCTGGGCCCACACAAGCTGTGAACATGGTACCAGACAACATCAGGTTTTGTTAAATTTCAGTTCAGATCCAATCTCTTACTAACCCGAATAATCCAGTCGTTATATTACGCTCCCGCTGGTCGCTACATTAGTGCCGATAGAGGGCGCAGGATTATTCGAGTTAATCTCTTGCATGCATTTATTGGTCCTTACACCCCTTCTTATGCTGAGAGCGCGTCAGGACCGATAACTCTATATAAAAGACTGGTTCAGATTAACTGATATTCAACTGGTCCCTTGTCAGTAAAGTAGTTTTTAAGTTTTTAATGGAAGACCTTTTTGTTGTGCACATTCCTATCAATGCCATATGTAATTATCATTTACTTCAATTAGGAAGAAGATGCTTTACATACTTTACTGAGAACATCATAATCTCCAAGAAATTTAATTACTTATCCAACTGTGAAAGTTATTCCGGAAATGGAACTTTAATATCCGCGGAGCAGTTGGATTTCTAAGGAGTGAAACGGTTATGAGTTAGCAAATACAACATCACACATGCAACATGTTGCTGATGAATTCGGCAAAGACATTCCGTGTAATACACTACCTTTTACCATTGGTTTAAAACATTTAGTAGTAACGCTCATTGAAATAACGTTTTCAGAATTTCTATCAATGTGTTTCTCTTTAAAACTGTTTTCCTGGCTTAAGTAAAGAAGTTCACAGCTGTGTAGGAATATACAGCCTTTGTTAATTTCTACCATTCTGCCATTATCTATAGTTTGAACTATTTCCAGAAATGAAATTAACTCAACTGTAATTTGGTAGTTCATTCTTAATTTCACTAATTAATAACAAGAACAAGAAAATAAATAAAAAGAAAATAATTTTTTTTACATACCGCACGTGAATATTACACAATCAAAAATGCATGCATGTGAATCTCTCTTGAGATTTCTGATGGCTGATAAAAGTATATTGTATTGTTATATTGAACCATGAAATATTTAATGATGTTTGATAAAAAAAAACATGAAATATGGCCTTCCAGTCTTTTGATTTTGAGCGTACCTAATGAAGGTAATTCCAGAGACGTGTCGTGTGCACTAAATTTGATATCTATGTTTTTATTATACTGTTTAGACGATCTTTACTAAAAAAAACTTAACGGCAAAAGTTCATCACCACTAAAAATGTACATTAATATATGTTTATGTCGCTAACTTTTATTCGGACCGCTGAATTCAAAATGGCTGACTTTACACTACCGGGTATGTGTATCAGCCAATGTTTACATAATATGTTTAAATTTCTAAAATCTTTATTAATTTCAGTTGCTACTGTTTAATGTCAGTTCATACCACCGTTTCTAAACACCCAGAGAACAAACGTAATTATTGTCGATAAATGTTTATATTTAATTTCCTCGTTCCATATTATAACAACGTAAATACATTATTTTAAATTGTCACGTCCTGAATACTCGGGCTTTGTGTAGAAAAGTCTGACATTGATTTTTAATATCTGTCATTTTAATGTTTTCAAAACGGTCGTCTGCAAAATATCTGCTTTTTTAATGTTTTCAAAATGGTCGTCTGCTAACACATTCTAATTCAGCCTCGTTTTCAAATGTCGTCTGGTCTGTTAATGATTTGCTTGAGAAATGGCACAACAATAGACAAAAACACATTTTTTTAACTTCCAAATGTCCTCTGTTCTCTAAAATGCTTAAGGAATGACACACACAAAATACTTGCACACATTTTTTGAGCGCCAAGGTTTATATACTCATGCACTTATTCGGCTAGTGTCAGTATGATATTTAGACAATTTAGAAATATTTTTCTATTGACCTTTTAATGTAACTCCACATCTATCTGCTTTTCCTTTCTTTATTCTTAAACTTTGTATTCTGAAATTTTGCTGTGGCTGTATCTAGATATTTCTTTAACTGTTTCAACATTCCTAGAATATTTTTTAGTCATTTAAAAAAAAATATCACATTCATAGATGATTATCGATACCAATACACATCTTCAATCGGATACCTTTGTTTGTTTTCCCTTTAAAAAAAGGGGGAGGTTGAACATGCGTAGATTATTTATTTGATAGCCAATCAATAAATGCAACAGGACACTGTGTGAACTGAAAATAAACATTTCATACTTGTGTTCTACTTTGATACATTTCCTGATCGCTGATTGGTCGATTTTCATGTAGACACTACCGAATATACGTTAGGTTATTGAGCGCTTTGACAGACCGCATCTGTCTAAAATGAAGGACAAATACATGTAAATAACTCAATGACATCTTGTCTTCGTGTATGTACAGACACACATATAGACTTCTAAACCTGGTCAAGCTTCTACACAAAACTAATAGTATTTATTACGATGACATAACAATCATGAACATATTATTTAATGAAGGATCAAGGGAGCATTAATTTATTTAATTTTATGGTTATTAAACACTTGAAAATGTAGAAGAGTTTTATAATTCAAGGTTATTATATCACTTCTGTCAGAATACGTCAGTGCTGATTCAGACGGAACCTTACCCCTTTAAAAGTAATTTATGATAGCCGGGTAATTAAAAGTCAATGTAATTTGAAAAGCTTTAAATTGCGAATAAGTTTTGCCTTAAATTACATAATTAACGCCAATTTTGACAGGTAAAGCGTTTATTATTTATCATTTAATTGAATTGAAGAAAAAAAGTCATTGTCATTATATGTATATTTATTTTTTCCAGAGTTCCACAGTATATTTACCCATCTGCTGCATACATGGCAGCCACGGCTACAACGCCCAATGTTTTAACGTCAAGTTTGACGTCACCGATGTCACCGACTGCTGCAGGACAATACATCGATTATTCAGCATATGCCGCACAGTTTGCAGCCGCTGGTGCCTACGAGGCCGCATACCCATATGGTACAACAGCCAGTGCATTCGTAACGCCATCTGGTGCCGCTTACACGGCTTATGCTATGCCTCAACAAATTGCCGCGGGAACGGCGGCGATACACTTTCAACCTCAACAGATTCAAGCAGAAAGAATGCAATGATGTCGTTGAAACCATAGACTAAAAATAATCAAACTCCGCCCACTTATTGGACGATTAAATTAATGTAAAAAATGTTTATTATTCGCAGAGGAGAAAGTTACAAATTCTCGATCTCTATGCAAAAAACAAAAAAACTAAACGAAAGAATCAAAGAAGAGCTTATCTTCGGTATGCAAATTTATATTGTTATAACTAGTTAAATGTTCGATGTACGTACGACGGATATTTGATGATGCATTGTGGGTAACGGATGTATGAATGAGAAGAATGGCATACGAGTCAATATTGTTAATATTATATGTACAAATAGGTATATTATTGTTTATAATATTATAAGCTTAGCATTTTATCGTCCACTTTAACAGTTCACATATTTAATGTTATTATTTATTTATTTTTATTGTTATTATAAATGGTTGCTCCGTCCAGCGTGCTCAGCCTTGCCTTATCATCATGGTCACGTGATCATTGTCAAGGACTCAAAAATATGAAATATGGGAGGACCATACAAATCTCGTTATCGTCTCACGTGACAAAGTTTGTCATGACATATACTTTTGTGCTGGATGGAGATCATTGTTAGCATAGTCTTAAGAACATATTGTTATACAATGTAAACTTATGTAAATATAGGGACCACCTCAAAATTATTTTTCTAATCTTTTTATTTTTTTTTTTATATTAATTTGAATTTACTTATGCAAGAAACAAAACAACTTAAGTATAATCCGTCCTTTAGTGTGACATTACATGTAAATTTAAGGCATTTAGATTTAGTTTCTCACATTTTAATTAAAAATTAATGATTTTGAGATGGTCCCCAATAGTGCCCATTGTAAATACTCCATAATTATTAAACGTTGATAATGTTATTTGTTAGAAAGTAAGGAACGGTAGACAGTTGTTAGATATTAGAAAAAAATCAAAATAGTCGAATCGAAAATTACTAGATTGTATAAGTGCTAATATATAAGTAGTTCTAGAAAGACCGCCATATTTTCCGACAAACCTTACTCTTTTCAAAGGTTAAACCATCCTATAATATAAATTTATCTAGATCAAAACTAGCTTTTAGAAATTCATAGAAACCATTTTATCATGTAAATTATTAGCCAGAAAACCGTTATAGGCTCATCTCATAACAACATAAAGAAATCCTAAGTATTATCTTTTAAAAAAAGAAATCCATTTTTCACAAGTTCGTTTCGTTATTTATTCATATTTTTTCGGATAGGATGTGGACGTCTATAAACGTTTGTTTGTTGATACATGTGAAATTTATAATCATTATTGCACGTGCAGGAGCGCAGTAACTGTGATGTAAGCATTGGGTGATATTGTTTTGAAAACCATTCATGTCAGAATGGTTTATAAAATAGTGAGTGAAAATGCATGGAGAAGCCATTTTGAACATACAGATCACGTGGTTATTTGTCGTTCGAGTAAGTAAACAGTGTTATGAGTCCTATCATTTCATTTAATGTGTCGAATCTCTAACATTATATCGTAATATATGTATTTTATTTAATCTTTCAAATTAAAGATATCTCTATGGAATAAAAGTGTATAAAATTACCTAAAATAATAAAATAAACTAACCTCCCTATATTGATGAAAATATAATTTAAAAATTAAAATTTACTCTTATATGATTCATTGCGGAAAAATATCTATGGGAAATATTTTCTATGTCCCTTATGAGTTCCCCGTCCTGTTTAGCATGGAGTCAATAGTCGGTATTTTGCTCATTATTTGTACTTCAGAAGCCAGTCTTGGATGTTTGTTGCTTTTCTCAACATTTGGTTTTTCTCTTGATGCATTCCAAGCGTCCAAATTTAGTTTTTTTGTTCAAATACTCAGGTTTTTATTTCTTTACTAAGTAAACAACAATATATTCTTCATCAGGACAAATGCACATTTTTTTTTAATCATAGAAGAATCAGTTAATTTCTTTTTACTGTAATTATTATTTTTCAGTTCGTTTTGTAAAAAAAAAATCAGAACAAAGCGTTTTGTATGTTTTTATATTCAGTATGAATACAATACTACGTTAGAAATATATTTTGTATGAAGCTGGTATTCATTTTGTAAACTAAGTCAAGAAATGTTTGATCTGATATCATCCTGATAACAGGAAATTCTTATTATTATTTGTATGCGGAATAAGCCGCACTCAAGCATAATCATAACGTTAAAAAAATAAACAAACAATTTATTATGTTTAAATAAATTTACCTATGTTAAAAATCATGAAGAAAAAATAAAAATTCCAAAATAGATTTCTGTATTATATGTCTTTACCAGTTATGTCCTTTTCCATCCCAAAACGTATATGATTTCTGCGTTATATATCTTCGGGAGTCATGTCCCTTATATTTCAGCATTAAACGTCTTCAGGAATTATGTCCCTTAGATTTCAGCATTATATGTCTTTGGGAGTTATGTCCCTTAGATTTCAGCATTAAACGTCTTCGGGAATTATGTCCCTTAGATTTCAGCATTATATGACTTCGGGAGTTATGTCCCTTCGATTTCAGCATTATATGTCTTCGGGAGTTATGTCCCTTATATTTCAGCATTACATGTTTTCGGGAGTAATGCCCCTTATATTTCAGCATGATATGTCTTCGGGAGTTATGTCCCTTAGATTTCAGCATTGAATGTTTTCGGGAGTTATGTCCCTTAAATTTCAGCATTATATGTCTTCGGGAGTAAGATCCCTTAGATTTCAGCATTATATGTCTTCGGGAGTAAGGTCCCTTAGATTTCAGCATTATATGTCTTCGGGAGTAAGGTCCCTTAGATTTCAGCATTATATGTCTTCGGGAGTAAGGTCCCTTAAATTTCAGCATTATATGTCTTCGGGAGTAAGATCCCTTAGATTTCAGCATTATATGTCTTCGGGAGTAAGGTCCCTTAGATTTCAGCATTATATGTCTTCGGGAGTAAGGTCCCTTAAATTTCAGCATTATATGTCTTCGGGAGTAAGGTCCCTTAGATTTCAGCATTATATGTCTTCAAGAGTTAAGTCCCTTTCCATCCCCAACCGTAAGCTGAATCAGCATAGACAAGTTTGAAGATACCAAAGTTGTAAGCAGAAACTGTAAATCTAGGAAGGACAGACAATGCAATGGCCAAAAGGAAAACGACGAACAACGATCTACAAAACACTACACAGTAAGCTTAAGATTGAACAACACGAACCCCACAAGACAAGGGGGTGAACTCAGGTGCCCCATGAGGGCAAGCAGTTTCTGCTCCATTAGTGACACCTGTTATGTTGCTATTAAACGACACGATCATCCTCTGATATGGAAACCGTGTCGGACACCAGTATACGTAAATAAATACAAATAATATAAATTGAAGCGTGAACCTCAAACAAAACAAATGGGAGTAGAGACAAACTGAACATCGTTTTTATGCGGAAATCGTAGCAGACACCACACCACGGTACTAAAGTACGTGAAGACATGTATTTAGACAGAATGAATGACACGAACAACCCAAAAACAGGAAAAATAAAAAACAAATCAGACTACTTAAGATTATCAAGACATCTGCTCTAAAGCAACACATGGATTCAATAAAATCAAATTATTTAGAGTCCTTTACAATGGTCGTATTATAGATACACTTTAGTATCATTGAGCAATTCAAATTTGAGGATATAAGCGGCAATACTACGAACCACAGCTCTGATTTACGATATCAAGATTAAAAGAGGACGCTTACACCCATATAAACATTTGTGACGGTGTTTAAAACGATAGAAAGAATTTCAATCCTAAAAAAATCTCTACATCTCCAAAAGGACAAACAAATAAACATTAAAAAAGTTTACATCAGTTCGTTTGAAGGTTAACTGATCCAGTTTGATGTGTGGTTGTTAGCCGTGACGTCAACATCGGAACAGTAAGAATTACATTAAAAGGTCGGTTTATATATTATGACAATAATAACAACAAAAACAAATCAAAAGAATAGCTAACATGGTAGAATTTGGATGTTGTAGACATGAATTCCTAGTATAAATAAAAAACAAATTCACCACAGATACATCAAATATATTTACAATGTTGCCAGTTTCTCTGCATTGTCCATTCGTGATTATCCCTTCGGTTTTCTCTAACGTTTATCTAATAAAGGACGAAGTCCTTTTAACGGTAAGCTGTCCGATTTTTCCTCCTTTCTATATTGATAGCCAAATATCTGTTCACCGGAAGTTTAAAAAAATAGATCAATTGATATTCAGAAACGCAAAAGAAATATATTTCAATGAAAAATTCCCAATTCTTTAATTATTTACTCTGCAAAATCGAAATAAACTTGAAATAAAAATCTAATAAAAAAATCTCTTTCTACGAATCTCTCGACGGAAGAGCGGCGTAGGTAAATAACAAATCGGCTACAAAATTCATTCAAAATAAAAAATATAGCCTCACCGGACGCAATTGCGAACGGACACAATTACGAACGAAATAAAAAGTATGTCCCCAAATTGTTCCTTCAAAACATGAATTAAAAAAAAATGCTTTTATAAATAGATAACCCGCTAAATTACTCGTGTTTTGGGAGAAAATTACTCATGCGCAGTTGTTGAATGTTGCAGACGACGGGTTTTCATATTTGTAAACAGAAAACGATCGACAATTGCACTTGGAATCTATCGCTAAAATTCATTGAGGTACGCATATTTTGTTATCTTATGCCTGTAATTGGAAAGAATATGATCTTCTGGTTCTATGCATATGTAGAACACATTGAAATTAAAACAAAACAGTCAATATAATACATTTTCCTTATCTTGATCTATCCCAAAATGTCAAAATCCGTGATGTACCTTATTCATTGAAGAGTCCAAGGAATTCCGAATGCAAACTGGTACACATTTATGGTATGAATAAAGGAAAGGTTTTTATGTCATGTGTATTATATACAAATGGATATGTGAACGTAAATGAATGAATGCTCTTTCAATTTTAACAGTTATCATTAAAAAATTTACACTAGAAAGGTTATTATGATATCGTTCGAAATTGTGTCCGGATCTAGGTCACAGAGTGACTAGAACGGGGTCATGAAAATCTGTTTAAAACCCGTAGCAATGCATTGAATAATATATGGGCTATGATTCAAAAGGAATACTGGTGTTTAATCTGAAATATGAACATGCAATCAGCTTCATCAATTTGGTCAAATTTATTATCAAATGTCAATATCATCGAAATTGTTCGTAATTGCGTCCGGTGAGGCTAACGTGTACGGATCATCGTATTATTGAAATTTTAGGACTTCGTCCTTCAAACAGGTTGCCTGTCTCATATTATCAATTACAATGAGGCTGCTTCCCCAGATATGTGTGATGGGTGGCATTTTATTCACCTATTGAAAACACATGTGTGACCGAGTCGTTTAAGTAAGAAGGGAGGTTCAGACCATACATTCACTTAACCCCACCACGTCACTTAACCCCACCACGTCACTTAACCCCGTCACGTTTAATTGACATGTCTGTCCCAAGCCAGGAAATTGAACGGTCATGTAATATGTGTGTTAGGGACAGTAGTCGGTCTTAGGAAGTGCGGGGCACAATGATGTTCTCTGTAAAACCTGCAGTGTATTGTTGTGTGTGCTTGACCGGCCGAAAATAGATAACTCTAGCGGGGCGCAATTGAGTGTAATTGATCCAATTGTATTGGATTAAAGCCGGCCCTTGTTAGTGGTTTCGATATTGTCACTATTGCTACGATATTTCAGTTATATTTTGTAACTGTTCCAACAGTGTGGTAGTTTTTTGTCGTTAATTTTATTGATCACAGTTTTCCAGATTTGTACTTTTAACAGTCAAATTGAGGTTAAGAAATCGATTATTATAAAAATAATATTATACCAACAACTTGACTAGATTATAATCCTTAAGTTGTGTGTGAACTTTAACCACTAGGGTCAACAATGAGAACGGTTAATCTTATCAATATTTAGCAGAATTTCGAGAATATTAAACATTGATTTCATTTGTTTGACCTTTATTTTGACGCGTAGTAATGAATCAATATTAAATCGATCAAGCAGTGATACATGTACCTGTATACAGGTTACTTTTGACGCGAATGTGTTTTCGCGGAAGTGAAAATCGTCGGTATAAAGTTAATGTCAGTCAACAGAAAATGAACATCTTTCTGATGCTATGTAATTTACAGAAATTACCAATAAATATGGTTGTTATGGGAACACAATGGCGTATAAATAGGCCAATATTAATGGTTGTACGGATAGAATTGAGAATCGAATGCACAACATCACATAACGAGTAAATGAATCCCTCGAATTGGAGAATGAAGTGCCGTCGTGGTCGTGACCGTGTGGTTGTTGGATTTACAACTAGCTGTGCAATCAGTACCTACACCTATAAAGTTGTGAGTTCGAATCCCGCTCATGGCGAGGTGTACTCGATAAAACATTATGTGATCAAGTTTGCCACTGACTTTCTGCAGGTCAGTGGTTATCTCTGGGTACTCCGTTTTCCTCCCCCAATAAAACTGACCGCCACATATAACAGAAACATTGCTTAGAGTGGCGTTAAACACCATAATCCTTACCTCTAATTAGAGAATGGCATGTTTCCTATACGTAAAAGATTACTTGTAACAATTTCAAATGAGAAGAGTGTTTTTTACTTATGACAATTTCAACATCCGTCCATAAGACCATTATAATAGATAAGTTTGATGTAGGTATAATGATTATTGTTTGTCAACTTGTTGAAATGCTGTTGTTTCCTACTATATGTTAAATCATTTACAAAACCTATTTAATAAAGCTTAATAATTTTTTTTTTTATTTATCTTTAATTTTCAGATCATGGTGTACACAAATAAATAAATGAAAAGAAAAAAGGTAAAACTTGTCATGACAAACAATATCACCAACCACCACACGAGGTAAGTCTGGTGAAAAGAAGAAGAAGAATACACGTAAAGAAATATAGAACATTCAATTTCAGGAATGGCGTCGTTATCAACAGTGAGCAATCATCAAAATGTTTCAAAATGAGTATAATGCCCGGAAGCAAAATCGGACGGTAAATATTGCGGATTACATCTAATGTTTCGATAAAACCATTAAATTAGTGGTTGATCTTTTGAGATCCACAGCTCTTAAGGGCAATTTAACACTTCTTGTCTTAAATAGATGGCTCAAATACAGATAATAGAGGAATGTTTGTTGACTTTATGTATACAATCACTTCTCTGTTTGTCGATGACATTCTGACCAGTAAAAACCTCTTACGAACTGTACGGTGTTATGAAAACATACTTAATCTTCACAATGGGGCAATCTCTCCTATACAGTATATAAATATCAGACCAGTGTATAATGAAAGTAATCTATAAACGAAAGATATATTTATTTATGGTTACTGAAGGTATATCGAGACACTGTGAGATTAAACTCGTTCAACAAGAATATTTAAACTGCGGTCAATTTAGTACGTAGGACGATATAAAGAATCAGTCCGGGTAATAGGCAGACCTTTTTGAGATTTATTGTCCATTAATACCTAATATAAATAAAACATACTATTATGTGTCTGACCCTTTACATCATTTGCATATGTCTCGATCAACGTGATTATTCTTGGTCAAGACGTTCCTACCATTTTATCTCGTACTCAGTGAAACACATAAAGAATTAACATGGAAATAATCATTTATTGTATATAAACAATGTAAACATTGGAGGTCATGTGGTGTTATACTGATGAAATATTAATTCAGAGAGAGGCTGAGAACATCTTGATCCAGAAAAAGATGCCCGGATGTAGCTTTTATCAACAGAACATAATAAAAAAAAAGTACGACTCAACTTCAGACTATGTTACCGTTTCAAACTAATTTTATGAGCTTCTGAGTTCATGTCCGGGTTTGTTTGCGTTCGTGTTGCTCAATGTTTTATTTTCTGTGTAATGTTTTGTAGACCATTGTTTGTTCTTTTTCCTGTGACCATTGTATTGTCTGTCCTTTGATATACAGCTTCTTACTACCAGTTTGGTATCTTTAGTTTTCTGTGTAATGTTTTGTAGATCATTGTGTTGTCTGTCCTTAGATTTACGGTTTCTGATTACACATTTGGTATCTTCAAGCTAAGTGATCATTGTTGAATACCCTAGTGTATTAATCTAAGTGTGATCCTTGTTGAATACCCTATTGTTTCAAACTAAGTGATCATTGTTGAATACCCTAGTGTATTAATCTAAGTGTGATCATTGTTGAATACCCTATTGTTTCAAACTAAGTGATCATTGTTGAATACCCTAGTGTATTAATCTAAGTGTGATCATTGTTGAATACCCTATTGTTTCAAACTAAGTGATCATTGTTGAATACCCTATTGTTTCAAACTAAGTGATCATTGTTGAATACCCTATTGTTTCAAACTAAGTGATCATTGTTGAATACCCTATTGTTTCAACCTAAGTGATCATTGCTGAATACCATATTGTTTCAAACTAAGTGATCATTGTTGAATACCCTATTGTTTTAAACTAAGTGTGATCATTGTTGAATACCCTAGTGTATTAATCTAAGTGTGATCATTGTTGAATACCCTATTGTTTCAAACTAAGTGATCATTGTTGAATACCCTAGTGTATTAATCTAAGTGTGATCATTGTTGAATACCCTATTGTTTCAAACTAAGTGATCATTGTTGAATACCCTAGTGTATTAATCTAAGTGTGATCATTGTTGAATACTCTATTGTTTCAAACTAAGTGATCATTGTTGAATACCCTATTGTTTCAAACTAAGTGATCATTGTTGAATACCCTAGTGTATTAATCTAAGTGTGATCATTGTTGAATACCCTATTGTTTCAAACTAAGTGATCATTGTTGAATACCCTAGTGTATTAATCTAAGTGTGATCATTGTTGAATACCCTATTGTTTCAAACTAAGTGATCATTGTTGAATACCCTATTGTTTCAAACTAAGTGATCATTGTTGAATACCCTATTGTTTCAAACTAAGTGATCATTGTTGAATACCCTATTGTTTCAACCTAAGTGATCATTGCTGAATACCATATTGTTTCAAACTAAGTGATCATTGTTGAATACCCTATTGTTTTAAACTAAGTGTGATCATTGTTGAATACCCTAGTGTATTAATCTAAGTGTGATCATTGTTGAATACCCTATTGTTTCAAACTAAGTGATCATTGTTGAATACCCTAGTGTATTAATCTAAGTGTGATCATTGTTGAATACCCTATTGTTTCAAACTAAGTGATCATTGTTGAATACCCTAGTGTATTAATCTAAGTGTGATCATTGTTGAATACTCTATTGTTTCAAACTAAGTGATCATTGTTGAATACCCTATTGTTTCAAACTAAGTGATCATTGTTGAATACCCTAGTGTATTAATCTAAGTGTGATCATTGTTGAATACCCTATTGTTTCAAGCTAAGTGATCATTGTTGAATACCCTAGTGTATTAATCTAAGTGTGATCATTGTTGAATACCCTATTGTTTCAAACTAAGTGATCATTGTTGAATACCCTAGTGTATTAATCTAAGTGTGATCATTGTTGAATACCCTATTGTTTCAAACTAAGTGATCATTGTTGAATACCCTATTGTTTCAAACTAAGTGATCATTGTTGAATACCCTAGTGTATTAATCTAAGTGTGATCATTGTTGAATACCCTATTGTTTCAAACTAAGTGATCATTGTTGAATACCCTATTGTTTCAAACTAAGTGATCATTGTTGAATACCCTAGTGTATTAATCTAAGTGTGATCATTGTTGAATACCCTATTGTTTCAAACTAAGTGATCATTGTTGAATACCCTATTGTTTCAAACTAAGTGATCATTGTTGAATACCCTAGTGTATTAATCTAAGTGTGATCATTGTTGAATACCCTATTGTTTCAAACTAAGTGATCATTGTTGAATACCCTATTGTTTCAAACTAAGTGATCATTGTTGAATACCCTAGTGTATTAATCTAAGTGTGATCATTGTTGAATACCCTATTGTTTCAAACTAAGTGATCATTGTTGAATACCCTATTGTTTCAAACTAAGTGATCATTGTTGAATACCCTAGTGTATTAATCTAAGTGTGATCATTGTTGAATACCCTATTGTTTCAAACTAAGTGATCATTGTTGAATACCCTATTGTTTCAAACTAAGTGATCATTGTTGAATACCCTAGTGTATTAATCTAAGTGTGATCATTGTTGAATACCCTATTGTTTCAAACTAAGTGATCATTGTTGAATACCCTATTGTTTCAAACTAAGTGATCATTGTTGAATACCCTAGTGTATTAATCTAAGTGTGATCATTGTTGAATACCCTATTGTTTCAAACTAAGTGATCATTGTTGAATACCCTATTGTTTCAAACTAAGTGATCATTGTTGAATACCCTAGTGTATTAATCTAAGTGTGATCATTGTTGAATACCCTATTGTTTCAAACTAAGTGATCATTGTTGAATACCCTAGTGTATTAATCTAAGTGTGATCATTGTTGAATACCCTATTGTTTCAAACTAAGTGATCATTGTTGAATACCCTAGTGTATTAATCTAAGTGTGATCATTGTTGAATACCCTATTGTTTCAAACTAAGTGATCATTGTTGAATACCCTAGTGTATTAATCTAAGTGTGATCATTGTTGAATACCCTAGTGTATTAATCTAAGTGTGATCATTGTTGAATACCCTAGTGTATTAATCTAAGTGTGATCATTGTTGAATACCCTAGTGTATTAATCTAAGTGTGATCATTGTTGAATACCCTATTGTTTCAAACTAAGTGATCATTGTTGAATACCCTATTGTTTCAAACTAAGTGATCATTGTTGAATACCCTAGTGTATTAATCTAAGTGTGATCATTGTTGAATACCCTAGTGTATTAATCTAAGTGTGATCATTGTTGAATACCCTAGTGTATTAATCTAAGTGTGATCATTGTTGAATACCCTATTGTTTCAAACTAAGTGATCATTGTTGAATACCCTATTGTTTCAAACTAAGTGATCATTGTTGAATACCCTAGTGTATTAATCTAAGTGTGATCATTGTTGAATACCCTAGTGTATTAATCTAAGTGTGATCATTGTTGAATACCCTAGTGTATTAATCTAAGTGTGATCATTGTTGAATACCCTAGTGTATTAATCTAAGTGTGATCATTGTTGAATACCCTAGTGTATTAATCTAAGTGTGATCATTGTTGAATACCCTATTGTTTCAAACTAAGTGATCATTGTTGAATACCCTATTGTTTCAAACTAAGTGATCATTGTTGAATACCCTATTGTTTCAAACTAAGTGATCATTGTTGAATACCCTAGTGTATTAATCTAAGTGTGATCATTGTTGAATACCCTATTGTTTCAAACTAAGTGATCATTGTTGAATACCCTATTGTTTCAAACTAAGTGATCATTGTTGAATACCCTAGTGTATTAATCTAAGTGTGATCATTGTTGAATACCCTATTGTTTCAAACTAAGTGATCATTGTTGAATACCCTATTGTTTCAAACTAAGTGATCATTGTTGAATACCCTAGTGTATTAATCTAAGTGTGATCATTGTTGAATATCCTATTGTTTCAAACTAAGTGATCATTGTTGAATACCCTATTGTTTCAAACTAAGTGATCATTGTTGAATACCCTAGTGTATTAATCTAAGTGTGATCATTGTTGAATACCCTATTGTTTCAAACTAAGTGATCATTGTTGAATACCCTAGTGTATTAATCTAAGTGTGATCATTGTTGAATACCCTATTGTTTCAAACTAAGTGATCATTGTTGAATACCCTAGTGTATTAATCTAAGTGTGATCATTGTTGAATACCCTATTGTTTCAAACTAAGTGATCATTGTTGAATACCCTAGTGTATTAATCTAAGTGTGATCATTGTTGAATACCCTAGTGTATTAATCTAAGTGTGATCATTGTTGAATACCCTAGTGTATTAATCTAAGTGTGATCATTGTTGAATACCCTAGTGTATTAATCTAAGTGTGATCATTGTTGAATACCCTATTGTTTCAAACTAAGTGATCATTGTTGAATACCCTATTGTTTCAAACTAAGTGATCATTGTTGAATACCCTAGTGTATTAATCTAAGTGTGATCATTGTTGAATACCCTAGTGTATTAATCTAAGTGTGATCATTGTTGAATACCCTAGTGTATTAATCTAAGTGTGATCATTGTTGAATACCCTATTGTTTCAAACTAAGTGATCATTGTTGAATACCCTATTGTTTCAAACTAAGTGATCATTGTTGAATACCCTAGTGTATTAATCTAAGTGTGATCATTGTTGAATACCCTAGTGTATTAATCTAAGTGTGATCATTGTTGAATACCCTAGTGTATTAATCTAAGTGTGATCATTGTTGAATACCCTAGTGTATTAATCTAAGTGTGATCATTGTTGAATACCCTAGTGTATTAATCTAAGTGTGATCATTGTTGAATACCCTATTGTTTCAAACTAAGTGATCATTGTTGAATACCCTATTGTTTCAAACTAAGTGATCATTGTTGAATACCCTAGTGTATTAATCTAAGTGTGATCATTGTTGAATACCCTAGTGTATTAATCTAAGTGTGATCATTGTTGAATACCCTAGTGTATTAATCTAAGTGTGATCATTGTTGAATACCCTAGTGTATTAATCTAAGTGTGATCATTGTTGAATACCCTATTGTTTCAAACTAAGTGATCATTGTTGAATACCCTATTGTTTCAAACTAAGTGATCATTGTTGAATACCCTATTGTTTCAAACTAAGTGATCATTGTTGAATACCCTATTGTTTCAACCTAAGTGATCATTGCTGAATACCCTATTGTTTCAAACTAAGTGATCATTGTTGAATACCCTATTGTATTAATCTAAGTGTGATCATTGTTGAATACCCTAGTGTATTAATCTAAGTGTGATCATTGTTGAATACCCTATTGTTTCAAACTAAGTGATCATTGTTGAATACCCTAGTGTATTAATCTAAGTGTGATCATTGTTGAATACCCTAGTGTATTAATCTAAGTGTGATCATTGTTGAATACCCTATTGTTTCAAACTAAGTGATCATTGTTGAATACCCTATTGTTTCAAACTAAGTGATCATTGTTGAATACCCTATTGTTTCAAACTAAGTGATCATTGTTGAATACCCTATTGTTTCAACCTAAGTGATCATTGCTGAATACCCTATTGTTTCAAACTAAGTGATCATTGTTGAATACCCTATTGTATTAATCTAAGTGTGATCATTGTTGAATACCCTAGTGTATTAATCTAAGTGTGATCATTGTTGAATACCCTATTGTTTCAAACTAAGTGATCATTGTTGAATACCCTATTGTTTCAAACTAAGTGATCATTGTTGAATACCCTAGTGTATTAATCTAAGTGTGATCATTGTTGAATACCCTAGTGTATTAATCTAAGTGTGATCATTGTTGAATACCCTAGTGTATTAATCTAAGTGTGATCATTGTTGAATACCCTATTGTTTCAAACTAAGTGATCATTGTTGAATACCCTATTGTTTCAAACTAAGTGATCATTGTTGAATACCCTATTGTTTCAAACTAAGTGATCATTGTTGAATACCCTATTGTTTCAACCTAAGTGATCATTGCTGAATACCCTATTGTTTCAAACTAAGTGATCATTGTTGAATACCCTATTGTATTAATCTAAGTGTGATCATTGTTGAATACCCTAGTGTATTAATCTAAGTGTGATCATTGTTGAATACCCTATTGTTTCAAACTAAGTGATCATTGTTGAATACCCTAGTGTATTAATCTAAGTGTGATCATTGTTGAATACCCTAGTGTATTAATCTAAGTGTGATCATTGTTGAATACCCTATTGTTTCAAACTAAGTGATCATTGTTGAATACCCTATTGTTTCAAACTAAGTGATCATTGTTGAATACCCTATTGTTTCAAACTAAGTGATCATTGTTGAATACCCTATTGTTTCAACCTAAGTGATCATTGCTGAATACCCTATTGTTTCAAACTAAGTGATCATTGTTGAATACCCTATTGTATTAATCTAAGTGTGATCATTGTTGAATACCCTATTGTTTCAACCTAAGTGATCATTGCCGAATACCCTATTGTTTCAAACTAAGTGATCATTGTTGAATACCCTATTGTTTCAAACTAAGTGATCATTGTTGAATACCCTATTGTTTCAACCTAAGTGATCATTGCTGAATACCCTATTGTTTCAAACTAAGTGATCATTGTTGAATACCCTATTGTTTTAAACTAAGTGTGATCATTGTTGAATACCCTATTGTTTTAAACTAAGTGTGATCATTGTTGAATACCCTATTGTTTTAAACTAAGTGTGATCATTGTTGAATACCCTATTGTTTTAAACTAAGTGTGATCATTGTTGAATACCATATTGTTTTAAACTAAGTATGATCATTGTTGAATACCCTATTGTTTCAAACTAAGTGATCATTGTTGAATACCCTATTGTTTTAAACTAAGTGTGATCATTGTTGAATACCCTATTGTTTTAAACTAAGTGTGATCATTGTTGAATACCCTATTGTTTTAAACTAAGTGTGATCATTGTTGAATACCATATTGTTTTAAACTAAGTATGATCATTGTTGAATACCCTATTGTTTCAAACTAAGTGATCATTGTTGAATACCCTATTGTTTTAAACTAAGTGTGATCATTGTTGAATACCCTATTGTTTTAAACTAAGTATGATCATTGTTGAACACCCTATTGTTTTAAACTAAGTGATCATTGTTGAATACCCTATTGTTTTAAACTAAGTGTGATCATTGTTGAATACCCTACTGTTTTAAACTAAGTATGATCATTGTTGAATACCCTATTGTTTTAAACTAAGTATGATCATTGTTGAATACCCTATTGTTTTAAACTAAGTGTGATCATTGTTGAATACCCTATTGTTTTAAACTAAGTGATCATTGTTGAATACACTATTGTTTTAAACTAAGTATGATCATTGTTGAATACCATATTGTTTTAAGCTAAGTGTGATCATTCTTGAATATCCTATTGTTTTAAACTAAGTGTGATCATTGTTGAATACCCTATTGTTTTAAACAAAGTATGATCATTGTTGAATACTCTATTGTTTTAAACTAAGTGTGATCATTGTTGAATACCCTATTGTTTTAAACTAAGTGTGATCATTGTTGAATACCCTATTGTTTTAAACAAAGTATGATCATTGTTGAATACTCTATTGTTTTAAACTAAGTGTGATCATTGTTGAATACTCTATTGTTTTAAACTAAGTGTGATCATTGTTGAATACCCTATTGTTTTAAACTAAGAGATCATTGTTGAATACCCTACTGTTTTAAACTAAGTGTGATCATTGTTGAATACCCTATTGTTTTAAACAAAGTATGATCATTGTTGAATACTCTATTGTTTTAAACTAAGTATGATCATTGTTGAATACCATATTGTTTTAAGCTAAGTGTGATCATTCTTGAATATCCTATTGTTTTAAACTAAGTGTGATCATTGTTGAATACCCTATTGTTTTAAACAAAGTATGATCATTGTTGAATACTCTATTGTTTTAAACTAAGTGTGATCATTGTTGAATACCCTATTGTTTTAAACTAAGTGTGATCATTGTTGAATACCCTATTGTTTTAAACAAAGTATGATCATTGTTGAATACTCTATTGTTTTAAACTAAGTGTGATCATTGTTGAATACTCTATTGTTTTAAACTAAGTGTGATCATTGTTGAATACCCTATTGTTTTAAACTAAGAGATCATTGTTGAATACCCTACTGTTTTAAACTAAGTATGATCATTGTTAAATACCCTATTGTTTTAAACTAAGTGTGATCATTGTTGAATACCCTATTGTTTTAAACTAAGTGTGATCATTGTTGAATACCCTATTGTTTTAAACTAAGTATGATCATTGTTGAATACCCTATTATTTTAAACTAAGTGTGATCATTGTTGAATACCCTATTGTTTTAAACTAAGTATGATCATTGTTGAATACCCTATTGTTTTAAACTAAGTGTGATCATTGTTGAATACCCTATTGTTTTAAACTAAGTATGATCATTGTTGAATACCCCATTGTTTTAAACTAAGTATGATCATTGTTGAATACCCTATTGTTTTAAACTAAGTGATCATTGTTGAATACCCTATTGTTTTAAACTAAGTATGATCATAGTTGAATACCCTATTGTTTTAAACTAAGTATGATCATAGTTGAATACCCTATTGTTTTAAACTAAGTATGATCATTGTTGAATACCCTATTGTTTTAAACTAAGTATGATCATTGTTGAATACCCTATTGTTTTAAACTAAGTGATCATTGTTGAATACCCTATTGTTTTAAACTAAGTATGATTATTGTTGAATACCCTATTGTTTTAAACTAAGTGTGATCATTGTTGAATACCCTACTGTTTTAAACTAAGTATGATCATTGTTGAATACCCTATTGTTTTAAACTAAGTGTGATCATTCTTGAATATCCTATTGTTTTAAACTAAGTGTGATCATTGTTGAATACCCTACTGTTTTAAACTAAGTATGATCATTGTTGAATACCCTATTGTTTTAAACTAAGTATGATCATTGTTGAATACCATATTGTTTTAAACTAAGTGTGATCATTCTTGAATATCCTATTGTTTTAAACTAAGTGTGATCATTGTTGAATACCCTACTGTTTTAAACTAAGTATGATCATTGTTGAATACCCTATTGTTTTAAACTAAGTGATCATTGTTGAATACCCTATTGTTTTAAACTAAGTATGATTATTGTTGAATACCCTATTGTTTTAAACTAAGTATGATCATTGTTGAATACCCTATTGTTTTAAACTAAGTATGATCATTGTTGAATACCCTATTGTTTTAAACTAAGTATGATCATTGTTGAATACCCTATTGTTTTAAACTAAGTATGATCATTGTTGAATACCCTATTGTTTTAAACTAAGTATGATCATTGTTGAATACCCTATTGTTTTAAACTAAGTGATCATTGTTGAATACCCTATTGTTTTAAACTAAGTATGATCATTGTTGAATACCCTATTGTTTTAAACTAAGTATGATCATTGTTGAATACCATATTGTTTTAAACTAAGTGTGATCATTCTTGAATATCCTATTGTTTTAAACTAAGAGATCATTGTTAAATACCCCTTTGTTTTAAACTAAGTGTGATCATTGTTGAATACCCTAGTGTTTTAAACTAAGTATGATCATTGTTGAACACCCTATTGTTTTAAACTAAGTATGATCATTGTTGAATACCCTATTGTTTTAAACTAAGTGATCATTGTTGAATACACTATTGTTTTAAACTAAGTGTGATCATTGTTGATTACTCTATTGTTTTAAACTAAGTGATCATTGTTGAATACCCTATTGTTTTAAACTAAGTATGATCATTGTTGAATACCCTATTGTTTTAAACTAAGTGATCATTGTTGAATACACTATTGTTTTAAACTAAGTATGATCATTGTTGATTACTCTATTGTTTTAAACTAAGTGTGATCATTGTTGAATACACTATTGTTTTAAACTAAGTATGATCATTGTTGAATACCCTATTGTTTTAAACTAAGTATGATCATTGTTGAATACCCTATTGTTTTAAACTAAGTGATCATTGTTGAATACCCTATTGTTTTAAACTAAGTATGATCATTGTTGAATACCCTATTGTTTTAAACTAAGTATG
The DNA here is from genome assembly GCA_963383655.1 of Bathymodiolus septemdierum. Lineage (NCBI taxonomy): Eukaryota > Metazoa > Mollusca > Bivalvia > Mytilida > Modiolidae > Bathymodiolus > Bathymodiolus septemdierum. The sequence goes on along the minus strand of OY726525.1, from coordinate 7,138,506 downwards.
ATCATTGCTGAATACCATATTGTTTTAATCTAAGTGTGATCATTCTTGAATATCCTATTGTTTTAAACTAAGAGATCATTGTTGAATACCCCATTGTTTTAAACTAAGTATGATCATTGTTGAATACCCTATTGTTTTAAACTAAGTATGATCATTGTTGAATACCCTATTGTTTTAAACTAAGTATGATCACTGTTGATTACTCTATTGTTTTAAACTAAGTGTGATCATTGTTGAATATCCTATTGTTTTAAACTAAGTATGATCATAGTTGAATACCCTATTGTTTTAAACTAAGTATGATCATAGTTGAATACCCTATTGTTTTAAACTAAGTATGATCATTGTTGAATACCCTATTGTTTTAAACTAAGTATGATCATTGTTGAATACCCTATTGTTTTAAACTAAGTGATCATTGTTGAATACCCTATTGTTTTAAACTAAGTATGATTATTGTTGAATACCCTATTGTTTTAAACTAAGTGTGATCATTGTTGAATACCCTACTGTTTTAAACTAAGTATGATCATTGTTGAATACCCTATTGTTTTAAACTAAGTGTGATCATTCTTGAATATCCTATTGTTTTAAACTAAGTGTGATCATTGTTGAATACCCTACTGTTTTAAACTAAGTATGATCATTGTTGAATACCCTATTGTTTTAAACTAAGTATGATCATTGTTGAATACCATATTGTTTTAAACTAAGTGTGATCATTCTTGAATATCCTATTGTTTTAAACTAAGTGTGATCATTGTTGAATACCCTACTGTTTTAAACTAAGTATGATCATTGTTGAATACCCTATTGTTTTAAACTAAGTGATCATTGTTGAATACCCTATTGTTTTAAACTAAGTATGATTATTGTTGAATACCCTATTGTTTTAAACTAAGTATGATCATTGTTGAATACCCTATTGTTTTAAACTAAGTATGATCATTGTTGAATACCCTATTGTTTTAAACTAAGTATGATCATTGTTGAATACCCTATTGTTTTAAACTAAGTGATCATTGTTGAATACCCTATTGTTTTAAACTAAGTATGATCATTGTTGAATACCCTATTGTTTTAAACTAAGTATGATCATTGTTGAATACCATATTGTTTTAAACTAAGTGTGATCATTCTTGAATATCCTATTGTTTTAAACTAAGAGATCATTGTTAAATACCCCTTTGTTTTAAACTAAGTGTGATCATTGTTGAATACCCTAGTGTTTTAAACTAAGTATGATCATTGTTGAACACCCTATTGTTTTAAACTAAGTATGATCATTGTTGAATACCCTATTGTTTTAAACTAAGTGATCATTGTTGAATACACTATTGTTTTAAACTAAGTGTGATCATTGTTGATTACTCTATTGTTTTAAACTAAGTGATCATTGTTGAATACCCTATTGTTTTAAACTAAGTATGATCATTGTTGAACACCCTATTGTTTTAAACTAAGTATGATCATTGTTGAATACCCTATTGTTTTAAACTAAGTGATCATTGTTGAATACACTATTGTTTTAAACTAAGTGTGATCATTGTTGATTACTCTATTGTTTTAAACTAAGTGATCATTGTTGAATACCCTATTGTTTTAAACTAAGTATGATCATTGTTGAATACCCTATTGTTTTAAACTAAGTATGATCATTGTTGATTACTCTATTGTTTTAAACTAAGTGTGATCATTGTTGAATACCCTATTGTTTTAAACTAAGTATGATCATTGTTGAATACACTATTGTTTTAAACTAAGTATGATCATTGCTGAATACCATATTGTTTTAATCTAAGTGTGATCATTCTTGAATATCCTATTGTTTTAAACTAAGTATGATCATTGTTGAATACCCTATTGTTTTAAACTAAGTATGATCATTGCTGAATACCATATTGTTTTAATCTAAGTGTGATCATTCTTGAATATCCTATTGTTTTAAACTAAGAGATCATTGTTGAATACCCCATTGTTTTAAACTAAGTATGATCATTGTTGAATACCCTATTGTTTTAAACTAAGTATGATCATTGTTGAATACCCTATTGTTTTAAACTAAGTATGATCACTGTTGATTACTCTATTGTTTTAAACTAAGTGTGATCATTGTTGAATATCCTATTGTTTTAAACTAAGAGATCATTGTTGAATACCCCATTGTTTTAAACTAAGTATGATCATTGTTGAATACCCTATTGTTTTAAACTAAGTATGATCATTGTTGAATACCCTATTGTTTTAAACTAAGTGATCATTGTTGAATACCCTATTGTTTTAAACTAAGTATGATCACTGTTGATTACTCTATTGTTTTAAACTAAGTGTGATCATTGTTGAATATCCTATTGTTTTAAACTAAGAGATCATTGTTGAATACCCCATTGTTTTAAACTAAGTATGATCATTGTTGAATACCCTATTGTTTTAAACTAAGTATGATCATTGTTGAATACCCTATTGTTTTAAACTAAGTGTGATCATTGTTGAATACTCTATTGTTTTAAACTAAGTATGATCATTGTTGAATACTCTATTGTTTTAAACTAAGTATGATCATTGTTGAATACCCTATTGTTTTAAACTAAGTATGATCATTGTTGAATACCCTATTGTTTTAAACTAAGTATGATCATTGTTGAATACCCTATTGTTTTAAACTAAGTATGATCATTGTTGAATACCCTATTGTTTTAAACTAAGTATGATCATTGTTGAATACCATATTGTTTTAAACTAAGTATGATCATTGTTGAATACTCTATTGTTTTAAACTAAGTATGATCATTGTTGAATACCCTATTGTTTTAAACTAAGTATGATCATTGTTGAATACTCTATTGTTTTAAACTAAGTGTGATCATTGTTGAATACCCTATTGTTTTAAACTAAGTGTGATCATTGTTGAATACCCTATTGTTTTAAACTAAGTATGATCATAGTTGAATACCCCATTGTTTTAAACAAAGTATGATCATTGTTGAATACCCTAGTGTTTTAAACTAAGTGTGATCATTGTTGAATACACTATTGTTTTAAACTAAGAATGATCATTGTTGAATACCATATTGTTTTAAACTAAGTGTGATCATTGTTGAATACCCTATTGTTTTAAACTAAGTGTGATCATTCTTGAATATCCTATTGTTTTAAACTAAGAGATCATTGTTGAATACCCCATTGTTTTAAACTAAGTATGATCATTGTTGAATACCCTATTGTTTTAAACTAAGTGTGATCATTGTTGAATACCCTACTGTTTTAAACTAAGTATGATCATTGTTGAATACCCTATTGTTTTAAACTAAGTGTGATCATTGTTGAATACCCTATTGTTTTAAACTAAGTGTGATCATTGTTGAATACCCTATTGTTTTAAACTAAGTGTGATCATTGTTGAATACCCTATTGTTTTAAACTAAGTGATCATTGTTGAATACCCTATTGTTTTAAACTAAGTGTGATCATTGTTGAATACTCTATTGAATTAAACTAAATATGATCATTGTTGAATACCCTATTGTTTTAAACTACGTGATCATTGTTGAATACCCTATTGTTTTAAACTAAGTATGATCATAGTTGAATACCCCATTGTTTTAAACTAAGTGATCATTGTTGAATACCTTATTGTTTTAAACTAAGTATGATCATTGTTGAATACACTATTGTTTTAAACTAAGTATGATCATTGTTGAATACCCTATTGTTTTAAACTAAGTATGATCATTGTTGAATACCCTATTGTTTTAAACTAAGTGTGATCATTGTTGAATACCCTATTGTTTTAATCTAAGTGTGATCCTTGTTGAATACCCTATTGTTTTAAACTAAGTGATCATTGTTGAATACCCTATTGTTTTAAACTAAGTGTGATCATTGTTGAATACCCTATTGTTTTAAACTAAGTGATCATTGTTGAATACCCTATTGTTTTAAACTAAGTATGATCATTGTTGAATACCCTATTGTTTTAAACTAAGTGTGATCATTGTTGAATACCCTATTGTTTTAAGCTAAGTGTGATCAGTGTTGAATACCCTATTGTTTTAATCTAAGTGTGATCCTTGTTGAATACCCTATTGTTTTAAACTAAGTGATCATTGTTGAATACCCTATTGTTTTAAACTAAGTATGATCATTGTTGAATACCCTATTGTTTTAAACTAAGTGTGATCATTATTGAATACCCTATTGTTTTAAACTAAGTGTGATCATTGTTGAATACCCTATTGTTTTAAACTAAGTGTGATCATTGTTGAATACCCTATTGTTTTAAACTAAGTGTGATCATTGTTGAATACCCTATTGTTTTAAACTAAGTATGATCATTGTTGAATACCCTATTGTTTTAAACTAAGTATGATCATTGTTGAATACCCTATTGTTTTAAGGTAAGTGTGATCATTGTTGAATACCCTAGTGTTTTAAACTAAATATGATCATTGTTGAATACCCTATTGTTTTAAACAAAGTATGATCATTGTTGAATACCCTAGTGTTTTAAGCTAAGTGTGATCATTGTTGAATACCCTAGTGTTTTAAACTAAATATGATCATTGTTGAATACCATATTGTTTTAAACTAAGTGTGATCATTGTTGAATACCCTATTGTTTTAAACTAAGTATGATCATTGTTGAATACCCTATTGTTTTAAACTAAGCATGATCATTGTTGAATACCCTATTGTTTTAAACTAAGTGATCATTGTTGAATACCCTATTGTTTTAAACTAAGTGATCATTGTTGAATACCCTATTGTTTTAATCTAAGTGTGATCATTGTTGAATACCCTATTGTTTTAAACTAAGTATGATCATTGTTGAATACCCTATTGTTTTAAACTAAGTATGATCATTGTTGAATACCCTATTGTTTTAATCTAAGTGTGATCATTGTTGAATACCCTATTGTTTTAAACTAAGTATGATCATTGTTGAATACTCTATTGTTTTAAGCTAAGTGTGATCATTGTTGAATACCCTATTGTTTTAAACTAAGTATGATCATTGTTGAATACCCTATTGTTTTAAACTAAGTATGATCATTGTTGAATACCCTATTGTTTTAAACTAAGTATGATCATTGTTGAATACCCTATTGTTTTAAACTAAGTATGATCATTGTTGAATACCCTATTGTTTTAAACTAAGTGTGATCATTGTTGAATACCCTATTGTTTTAAGCTAAGTGTGATCATTGTTGAATACCCTATTGTTTTAAACTAAGTATGATCATAGTTGAATACCCTATTGTTTTAAACTAAGTGTGATCATTGTTGAATACCCTAGTGTTTTAAACTAAGTATGATCATTGTTGAATACCCTATTGTTTTAAACTAAGCATGATCATTGTTGAATACCCTATTGTTTTAAACTAAGTGATCATTGTTGAATACCCTATTGTTTTAAACTAAGTATGATCATTGTTGAATACCCTATTGTTTTAAACTAAGTGTGATCATTATTGAATACCCTATTGTTTTAAACTAAGTGTGATCATTGTTGAATACCCTATTGTTTTAAACTAAGTGTGATCATTGTTGAATACCCTATTGTTTTAAACTAAGTATGATCATTGTTGAATACCCTATTGTTTTAAACTAAGTATGATCATTGTTGAATACCCTATTGTTTTAAACAAAGTATGATCATTGTTGAATACCCTAGTGTTTTAAGCTAAGTGTGATCATTGTTGAATACCCTAGTGTTTTAAACTAAATATGATCATTGTTGAATACCATATTGTTTTAAACTAAGTGTGATCATTGTTGAATACCCTATTGTTTTAAACTAAGTATGATCATTGTTGAATACCCTATTGTTTTAAACTAAGCATGATCATTGTTGAATACCCTATTGTTTTAAACTAAGTGATCATTGTTGAATACCCTATTGTTTTAAACTAAGTGATCATTGTTGAATACCCTATTGTTTTAATCTAAGTGTGATCATTGTTGAATACCCTATTGTTTTAAACTAAGTATGATCATTGTTGAATACCCTATTGTTTTAAACTAAGTATGATCATTGTTGAATACCCTATTGTTTTAAACTAAGTGTGATCATTGTTGAATACCCTATTGTTTTAATCTAAGTGTGATCATTGTTGAATACCCTATTGTTTTAAACTAAGTATGATCATTGTTGAATACCCTATTGTTTTAATCTAAGTATGATCATTGTTGAATACACTATTGTTTTAAACTAAGTATGATCATTGTTGAATACCCTATTGTTTTAAACTAAGTATGATCATTGTTGAATACCCTATTGTTTTAAACTAAGTATGATCATTGTTGAATACCCTATTGTTTTAAACTAAGTGATCATTGTTGAATACACTATTGTTTTAAACTAAGTGTGATCATTGTTGAATACCCTATTGTTTTAAACTAAGTATGATCATTGTTGAATATCCTATTGTTTTAAACTAAGTGTGATCATTGTTGAATACCCTATTGTTTTAAACTAAGTATGATCATTGTTGAATACACTATTGTTTTAAACTAAGTATGATCATTGTTGAATACCCCATTGTTTTAAACTAAGTATGATCATTGTTGAATACTCTATTGTTTTAAACTAAGTGTGATCATTGTTGAATACCCTATTGTTTTAAACTAAGTATGATCATTGTTGAATACCCCATTGTTTTAAACTAAGTATGATCATTGTTGAATACTCTATTGTTTTAAACTAAGTGTGATCATTGTTGAATACCCTATTGTTTTAAACTAAGTATGATCATTGTTGAATACCCCATTGTTTTAAACTAAGTATGATCATTGTTGAATACCCTACTGTTTTAAACTAAGTATGATCATTGTTGAATACCCTATTGTTTTAAACTAAGCATGATCATTGTTGAATACCCTATTGTTTTAAACTAAGTGATCATTGTTGAATACCCTATTGTTTTAAACTAAGTATGATCATTGTTGAATACCCTATTGTTTTAAACTAAGTGTGATCATTGTTGAATACCCTATTGTTTTAAACTAAGTATGATCATTGTTGAATACCCCATTGTTTTAAACTAAGTATGATCATTGTTGAATACCCTATTGTTTTAAACTAAGTATGATCATTGTTGAATACCCTATTGTTTTAAACTAAGTATGATCATTGTTGAATACCCCATTGTTTTAAACTAAGTATGATCATTGTTGAATACCCTATTGTTTTAAACTAAGTATGATCATTGTTGAATACCCTATTGTTTTAAACTAAGTATGATCATTGTTGAACACCCTATTGTTTTAAACTAAGTATGATCATTGTTGAATACCCTATTGTTTTAAACTAAGCATGATCATTGTTGAATACCCTATTGTTTTAAACTAAGTGATCATTGTTGAATACCCTATTGTTTTAAACTAAGTATGATCATTGTTGAATACACTATTGTTTTAAACTAAGTATGATCATTGTTGAATACCCTATTGTTTTAAACTAAGTATGATCATTGTTGAATACCCTATTGTTTTAAACTAAGTATGATCATTGTTGAATACCCTATTGTTTTAAACTAAGTATGATCATTGTTGAATACCCTATTGTTTTAAACTAAGTATGATCATTGTTGAATACCCTATTGTTTTAAACTAAGTATGATCATTGTTGAATACCCTATTGTTTTAAACTAAGTATGATCATTGTTGAATACCCTATTGTTTTAAACTAAGTATGATCATTGTTGAATACCCTACTGTTTTAAACTAAGTGTGATCATTGTTGAATACCCCATTGTTTTAAACTAAGTATGATCATTGTTGAATACACTATTGTTTTAAACTAAGTATGATCATTGTTGAATACTCTATTGTTTTAAACTAAGTGTGATCATTGTTGAATACCCTATTGTTTTAAACTAAGTATGATCATTGTTGAATACACTATTGTTTTAAACTAAGTATGATCATTGTTGAATACACTATTGTTTTAAACTAAGTATGATCATTGTTGAATACTCTATTGTTTTAAACTAAGTATGATCATTGTTGAATACCCTATTGTTTTAAACTAAGTATGATCATTGTTGAATACACTATTGTTTTAAACTAAGTGTGATCATTGTTGAATACCCTATTGTTTTAAACTAAGTGATCATTGTTGAATACTCTAGTGTTTTAAACTAAGTATGATCATTGTTGAATACACTATTGTTTTAAACTAAGTATGATCATTGTTGAATACACTATTGTTTTAAACTAAGTATGATCATTGTTGAATACCCTATTGTTTTAAACTAAGTATGATCATTGTTGAATACCCTACTGTTTTAAACTAAGTGTGATCATTGTTGAATACCCCATTGTTTTAAACTAAGTATGATCATTGTTGAATACACTATTGTTTTAAACTAAGTATGATCATTGTTGAATACCCTATTGTTTTAAACTAAGTATGATCATTGTTGAATACACTATTGTTTTAAACTAAGTGTGATCATTGTTGAATACCCTATTGTTTTAAACTAAGTATGATCATTGTTGAATACTCTATTGTTTTAAACTAAGTGTGATCATTGTTGAATACCCTATTGTTTTAAACTAAGTATGATCATTGTTGAATACCCTATTGTTTTAAACTAAGTATGATCATTGTTGAATACACTATTGTTTTAAACTAAGTGTGATCATTGTTGAATACCCTATTGTTTTAAACTAAGTGATCATTGTTGAATACTCTAGTGTTTTAAACTAAGTATGATCATTGTTGAATACACTATTGTTTTAAACTAAGTGTGATCATTGTTGAATACCCTATTGTTTTAAACTAAGTATGATCATTGTTGAATACCCTATTGTTTTAAACTAAGTATGATCATTGTTGAATACCCTATTGTTTTAAACTAAGTATGATCATTGTTGAATACACTATTGTTTTAAACTAAGTATGATCATTGTTGAATATCCTATTTTTTAAACTAAGTGTGATCATTGTTGAATACCCTATTGTTTTAAACTAAGTGATCATTGTTGAATACTCTAGTGTTTTAAACTAAGTATGATCATTGTTGAATACACTATTGTTTTAAACTAAGTATGATCATTGTTGAATACACTATTGTTTTAAACTAAGTATGATCATTGTTGAATATCCTATTTTTTAAACTAAGTGTGATCATTGTTGAATACCCTATTGTTTTAAACTAAGTGATCATTGTTGAATACTCTAGTGTTTTAAACTAAGTATGATCATTGTTGAATACACTATTGTTTTAAACTAAGTATGATCATTGTTGAATACACTATTGTTTTAAACTAAGTGTGATCATTGTTGAATACCCTATTGTTTTAAACTAAGTGATCATTGTTGAATACTCTAGTGTTTTAAACTAAGTATGATCATTGTTGAATACTCTATTGTTTTAAACTAAGTGTGATCATTGTTGAATACCCTATTGTTTTAAACTAAGTATGATCATTGTTGAATACCCTATTGTTTTAAACTAAGTATGATCATTGTTGAATACCCTATTGTTTTAAACTAAGTATGATCATTGTTGAATACACTATTGTTTTAAACTAAGTATGATCATTGTTGAATATCCTATTTTTTAAACTAAGTGTGATCATTGTTGAATACCCTATTGTTTTAAACTAAGTGATCATTGTTGAATACTCTAGTGTTTTAAACTAAGTATGATCATTGTTGAATACACTATTGTTTTAAACTAAGTATGATCATTGTTGAATACACTATTGTTTTAAACTAAGTATGATCATTGTTGAATATCCTATTTTTTAAACTAAGTGTGATCATTGTTGAATACCCTATTGTTTTAAACTAAGTGATCATTGTTGAATACTCTAGTGTTTTAAACTAAGTATGATCATTGTTGAATACACTATTGTTTTAAACTAAGTATGATCATTGTTGAATACACTATTGTTTTAAACTAAGTGTGATCATTGTTGAATACCCTATTGTTTTAAACTAAGTGATCATTGTTGAATACTCTATTGTTTTAAACTAAGTGATCATTGTTGAATACACTATTGTTTTAAACTAAGTGTGATCATTGTTGAATACACTATTGTTTTAAACTAAGTATGATCATTGTTGAATACCCTATTGTTTTAAGCTAAGTATGATCATTGTTGAATACCCTATTGTTTTAAGCTAAGTGTGATCATTGTTGAATACCCTATTGTTTTAAACTAAGTGTGATCATTGTTGAATACCCTATTGTTTTAAACTAAGTGATCATTGTTGAATACCCTATTGTTTTTGACTGTGAAAATGTAGAACAACAATACTCTCGTCGTTCCTTCACTTTTAATTGACGTCTAAGTGTAAAGTAGACAGTCTCCCATGTTCATTTACATCCATATACTTTTTTACTGATTACTGACAACAGAGATCTAAGGTCCATATTTCAAATTAGACTTAAATACGAAAATTCTATAGAGTGCTTATGACATAAAGATTCTGCCATTGTTATCATAATACCTATGCAATCAGTGCCTATCACCACTGATGTTGTGAGTTCTAATCCCATTCAGGGCGAGGAGTATAGCATTATGTCATAAAGCTTGTCGGTGACTTGCGACAGGTCGGTGGTTTTCTCTGGGCACTCCAGTTTTCCCCACCAATAAAACTGACGACCAAGATACAACTGAAATATTGCTGAAAGTGGCGTTTAACACATTAAAGCCTAAAACTAGACCTGACAATAGAGATCTAAGATCTACATTTGACAATAGACTTAACATATGATTATTAAATTAAACTGTTTTATATTTTGACTTATCCTTCAGTATCATGTACAGTCAGGGAAGAAGACATTACATGTATAATATATTTTCCTTGTATAATTTTTTTTCTAGTGTACACAACATAAATAATAAATTATATACACATATTTTCAATTTAAATAGGTAACGAATTACCTTTTCTATACGTTAAAAGCAATATCAATTGAATAAATTATTTTAATCCTTAAATTAAAAGATGTTAGAGCTGAAAAGCATCGGTTAACATAAATTTAATGCTATTTAAGATGAAATTGACGTTTAAATATACTGTTATAAAAGTTACGTAATGATGTACGCAGTAAACTATTTTCTGTTTAATTTAGCTACCCCACTGAGTGAATATATTAAAAGCATTTTACATTGATATATTTAACAATTAAAACGCTAATTAACAGATTCAATACAGCTGTATGGTGTACAATAACAGTTTTAATCTGCATGACGATACATTGGGTTTTATCAATCAATTTTTCATACACTGGCTTTTTTCAATATATTTTTCAAAGCTAAATTATCTTTTGAAATGCAATAGACGGATTTTTACCAGCTGACTGATGCTAACCACGTGATAGTAAAACCCAATACAGTTAAACCTCCTTTAGTGACCACCTTTATTAAGCAATAACTTGTATTGTGTGTGTGACCTTAATTTTAATGTCCATTCACAGTGCATTTTATATTAATTAAACATGTATTTAGCGACCACCTGTCTTATGTGACCATATTTCAATGTTCCCTTAGAAGGTCACATAAGACAGGTTTGACTGTATTATTATCTAAGGTGATACGGCATATATCATAATTGCTGTCCCGTCCATATATCTTTCATTATCTGGTTAATAGTTACGGACTATCTGTGTCACAAATGACCACGAGCATGTTCATCTGTGTCACAAATGACCACGAGTATGTTCCTCTGTGTCACAAATGACCACGAGTATGTTCCTCTGTGTCACAAATGACCACGAGTATGTTCCTCTGTGTCACAAATGACCACAAGTATGTTTCTTTTGTCGCAGTTACAATCCGCTCCTTTGCACACCGATCGTCCTGAATATAGCTGAAAAATTGCTCGCTGGACGTTAAACAACAATCAATCAATCAATCAACCTTTGCACACCGCGCAGAAAACTAAAGATTGAGCAACACGAATCCCACTGAAAACCCAGGGTGAACCCAGGTGCTCCGGAAAGGAAAGCAGTTCCTGCTCCACATGTGGCACCCGTTGTATTACTCTTCTTAGTGCGTCATAAATGAGCAAAGGAGGTATAGATTGATGGTTTAGGCTTATGGTGTTTAACGCCACTTTCAACAATATTTCAGTTATATCGTGGCGGTCATTTTTATTGGTGGAGTATACCGGAGTATACGGAGAAAGCCACCGACCTTTCAGTGATTTGCGACAGGTCGGTGGTTTTCTCAGTTCAAATATATAATAGAAAATTCGTAGAAACTGTGAGAAAATGGACACCACAGCACACACATACAGAACCGCTCATTATACAACACAAACATACATGACCGCTCATCATACAACACAAACATACATGACCGCTCATTATACAACACAAACATACATGACCGCTCATTATACTAATCAACACAAACATACAGGACCGCTCATTATACAACACAAACATACAGGACCGCCCATTATACTACTCAACACAAACATAGAGGACCGCTCATTATACTAATCAACACAACATACAGGACCGCTCATTATACTAAGCACAAACATACAGGACCGCTCATTATAATAATCAACACAACATACAGGACCGCTCATTATACTAAGCACAAACATACAGGACCGCTCATTATACTAATCAACACAAACATACAGGACCGCTCATTATACTAATCAACACAAACATACAGGACCGCTCATTACACTAATCAACATAAACATACAGGACCGCTCATTATACTAATCAACACAAACATACAGAACCGCTCATTATACTAATCAACACAAACATACAGGACCACTCATTATACGTATCAACACAAACATACAGGACCGCTCATTATACTAATCAACACAAACATACAGGACCGCTCATTATGCTAATCAACACAAACATACAGGACCGCTAATTATACTAATCAACACAAACACACAAGACCGCTCATTATACAACACAAACATACAGGACCGCTCATTACACTAATCAACATAAACATACAGGACCGCTCATTATACTAATCAACACAAACATACAGGACCGCTCATTATACTAATCAACACAAACATACAGGACCGCTCATTATACGTATCAACACAAACATACAGGACCGCTCATTATACTAATCAACACAAACATACAGGATCGCTCATTATACTAATCAACACAAACGTACAGGACCGCTCATTATACTAATCAACACAAACATACAAGACCGCTCATTATACTAATCAACACAAACATACAGGACCGCTCATTATACTAATCAACACAAACATACAAGACCGCTCATTATACTAATCAACACAAACATACAGGACCGCTCATTATACGTATCAACACAAACATACAGGACCGCTCATTATACTAATCAACACAAACATACAGGACCGCTCATTATACAACACAAGCATACAGGACCGCTCATTATACAAATATGTGCCACTAACTGTTCACCACAACACAAACATACAGGACCGCTCAGTATACTAATATGTGGCACTAACTCTTCTTTACACATCTGATTAAGATTTACATTTTTTTTCTGAATTTGCTCTTTTCAACAGAATGATTTAGATCACATTAATTTCTGGAATTCTTTCATAATTACTGTATTGCAGAAAAAAACCGTTACGAAAATATTTATATATAAGAAGGCTATGATATCCGGTTTAACATGCGTGACAAATCCAAATAAACTTTCGCTATTCTGACGAAATAAAAAGGTTCACGAAGGGGTTTCTTTATTTTTAGTTGTTTATTATTGTCATTGATTGTTGCGCGTTTATTCTCATTTGCTTAGTAACAACTAAGACACAAAACAGCTGTTTTTTAGAAACGGATTTAAGAAATATCGAAGACTCCGGAACATTCCGAATGTGTTAAATCCTTTGAATAAACCACATGTCAGACTGATGATTATTAAACAGAATTGGGTTCAATATATATATATTAATTTCAATTGATGAATATAGATTTCACCTCGTGATTCGTACCAATAATATTTTGATACTAATTAATGAAGTCTACCATGAGCAATAATTGGGGTCTCAAGTGCGTTTATCTGTCTGTTACTTGTTAAGCATTCATAAAGAAATAAACAACCTGGATTAATGTATAACTTTTCAAGGTATCGAGTTTCAGTAAATGTTTTGGTAAAAAGTACAACAGTAACAATACCCAGCTGATGAACTGTGGATAAAAACTAAGTTTAAAAAAAATAGAATATCCGGATTCCGACATTATTTAGCAACCAACCATATGGCCGTTCATGAATTCAAATGGCCAACGCAATTATTTACAATTGTACCTGTGTGATGAAATTTTAATATAATATTAGAACGTCTTTCAATAGACTGGACAGATGCAATGATCCATGAATCAATCATAACTGAGCCATGTGGGGTGAATCCACACGAAAATTCTAAAGGTTCGATGAATTACAGTCAAGCCTGTATTAAGAGGTCACGACTGGGACAAAGAAACAGGACTAGAAAAAGGGACCTTTAAAAACAAGTGACTGCTTAATAGAGGTCGCCGCATGGAAAGGCTTGGCTGTACTACTACATCTGATAGAAAAGTTTAAATTAAATGCTGCATACCACGTGCCACTTCTTAATATGCGTCTGATAATTTACGCACTATCTGAGGTCCTTCTTGAGCTCGCCCTAAAAGTCAACTGTAAGGGAAATGTGAGGATACTAAAGAGGTAATCAGAAGCTGTAAATCGAATAAGTCCAGACGATGAACCACACAACACTACACAGAAGTCGACTTAGGTGCTCCGGAAGAGTGAGAAGTTCCTGTTCCACTAGTGACATCCGTCGTGTTGATCTTGTTGGAATCCCGATGATGAACGCATTATCCACCGGCCATGGGAGGCTATAACACAACAGTTCCCATGTAGTGGTCGCGCTAAAGTTACAAGGCTACCTCAGCTATGAATACATCTTTGTAATAATATAATACACGAAATCTTTCATGGCAGCATATTGTGATACGTGGCACATAGCAGATGAGGCTCATGTTGTCTAACAGTAACACGACGGGTACTACTAGTGGAGCAGGAACTACTTTTCTGTGTAGTGTTTTGGAATCCTTTGTCTATTCGTCCTTTTTCTGTTGGCCATTGTATCGTGTCTCTTTCTTCGGTTTTGTGGTCCATTGTTTGACATTTTCTCTATTTTCTATTGGCCATTCTATCATCTCTTTTTCTTCAGTTGATGGCTTCTTATTAACCCTTTGGTATCATAAACTTTCCAAATAAATTGAGGTTCGTTAATCAAAGGGCAACGCAAGTGGTTTTTTTTTTTGGCGCTTTGCTTGCCCTTTCCTCTATTTTCTGTTGGCCATTGTATCGTCTGTATTTCATCGGTTTATGGTTCCTCCTTACTCCGTTAGTATCTTAAAACCTTTCAAAATGAAATGAGGTTCGGTGCACGAACGGTACCGCTAGTGTTTTGGGAGCCGTTGTTTGCCTTTTGGTTTTTTTATATGTTGGCCATTTTATTGATTGTCCTTCCACATTTAGACATCTGATTTACTCCTTTGCTGTCTTAAAACTTTCTTTTTTTTTCAAAATAAATCGCATGCACGATGCCAAGGTCAAAGGGTGGATATTTCTGTTGTAAGGCGGAGTATTATAGAAAATATTTGAAGGATGAATAAATATGTCAGAAACCCGGAAGTGAGAAAGACCATTGCATTGATTAAGATCCAAAGTACATGTATAAGTATGTGTTTGTTTTTACCGGCGTAGAAGATTTACGACTAAGTTAAGGAGCATGATCCCGTATGATTTACAACTTGTAGTCAAGTTAATACTGAAATCAACTCACATCAACAAGTAAAATTGAAATTTTAAAACTTTATAAAACGACTGTTATATATGAGACGCTAACAGTTGAACAGATTTACTGGGTGCTTTATTATATGTGGTTTGTGCACTTAAAAATATGGGGTTCAAAACGAGTCCATTATTAGAAAATATATCAACATTTCTTTTAATTCTTTTGGAATTACAAGTCACAAAGCAAACGGTTAGATGAAGAGTTTGATGATACCAAAGGGGTAATCAGAATCCGTAAATCGAAGAAGAACAGACAACACATTGGCCAAAAGAAAAGTACAAGAGGACAAACAACGATCTACAAAACATCCACTAGTGGCACCCTTCATCTTAATCTAGCTACAGATCTGGTAGTAAGTCATGAATGAGGAAAGAAACGAGAAAATAGACAAAAAGTAGATATCAAATTCAGTGCGAAAAACACGTTTGTGGAATAATGTTCATCAGGTACGCCTAGTCAAAAGATTGGGAAGGCAATTCATTAAAAAGCCTTCGCGTGATAGCCAGGCAGCAAACGTGCCTAAACAGGATAACAAAGATCGCGTGATAGCCAGGTAGCAAACGTGCCTAAACAGGATAGCCAGGCAGCAAAAGTGTCTAAACAGGATAGCCAGGCAGCAAAAGTGTCTAAACAGGATAGTCAGGCAGCAAAAGGTCCTAAACAGGATAGCCAGGCAGCAAAAGTGACTAAACAAGACAGCCAGACAGCAAAAGAGTCTAAGCAGGATAGCCAGGCAGCAAAAGTGTCTAAACAGGATAGTCAGGCAGCAAAAATGTCAAAATAGGATAGCCAGGTAGCAAAAGTGTCTAAACAGGATAGCCAGGCAACAAAAGTGCATAAACAGGATATTCAGGCAGCAAAAGTGCATAAACAGGATAGCCAGGCAGCAAAAGTGTCTAAATAGGATAGCCAGGAAGCAAAAGTGCATAAAAAGGATAGCCAGGCAGCAAAAGTGTCTAAACAGGATATTCAGGCAGCAAAAGTGCATAAACAAGATAGCAAAGTTCGGCTAACGTTATGCTCAAGCCTGCTGGGAAATTGACTTTGTGTTATTAAATATCACATGATTTAGGAACTGGAAATTTCGATAAAAATGTATCAAATAAACTATTTCAGCGCAGAAGCACTGACTACTGTTGGGATGATACCCTCGGGGACTAATAGTCCGCCAGCAGAGGTATCGACCCAGTGATAGTAAAACCTAGATATCAAATTTAGTGCTCAAGACGCTTTCTGAACGTTTCTGAACGCGTTTCACTGTAATGTATGTTGGTGAAGTATTTAAGGTTGATTATGATGTTGGTTATAGTTTGTTTGTTTGTTTGTTTAATGGTGTTTAACGCCACTTTTAACAATATTTCAGCTATATTGTGGCGGTGAGCTTTATTGGTGGAGGAACCCGGAGGACACGGAGAAAACCACCGACCAGCCGCAAGTCACTGACAAACTTTATCACGTAATGTTGTACACCTCGCCCTGATCGAGATTCGAACTCACAACATCAGTGGTGATAGTTGATAATAGAGAATTTGATATCATTCTAATATCTAGTGTTTCTGGTTATGTTCTTGACCCTCTGTAGATGTAATCAGACACCAGCTGCAGTAAATCATACTTACAAATCGATAAAGATTAAAACCGAAAAGGTGCTGAAACAGAGAAAAATGATGTGTAAACGAAAAAATCTAAATGCTTTCAAAACACTTTTTCTGTTGATATAACTGAATATTACTTTTCATCACGCTTTAAAAGACAAACCAGATTTTCATACGCGATGAATCCTGTCATATACAGTCAAACCTGCCCATGCGGTCACCTCCATTAAGCAGTCACCTGTATTAAAAGGTCACCCCCATTAAGCAGTCACCTGTTTTAAAAGGTCATCTTTTTCTTATCCTGTCATTGACAATTTCATATGTTTGAACCTCTTTTAAGAGGTCACTTAACACAAAAGACCACATTTTCATTGTCCCAAAGTTGACATCTTAATATAGGTTTTACTGTACATGATTTATTGAGTAACGAATGTATGATATTCTTCGATTCTCGTGTTTTTGTAGTATCTGATTATCTTTCTTTGTTCAGGGGTCAGGGGTTGGGGTTATGGTGCTTAACACCACTTTAACAATATTTCAGTAATATCGTCGTGGTCATCTTTATTAATGGAGGAAACCGGAAAACCCGGAGAAAACTACCGACCTGTCGAAAGTAACTGACAAACTTTATCGCATAATGTTGTATCGAGGACACCTAATTATCCGAGCGGGATTCGAACTCACAACGTTAGTGGTGATAGACACTGATTGAATAGACATTCTAACATAACCTCCTTCTTTCGCTTTGTTAACAAACGAGCGAGTTATCCATTCGATATAATCTCATTAGCACATGCGCCGATGAATGTGACTGACTTTTCCATTGTCAGCATAAATTGTAACCCGAATAATGCCGATAGAGGGCGCAGTATTATTCGATTTGCATAAATTGTGTGCAACATTTTCCTCAAGCGTAAATATAAATTACGTCTTCCAATCAAAGTATACTACCGTATTTGTACTCTTAGACATATCAGAATCGAAATAAATCATGGAAGCCAGAATGTGTTTTGAGTTTTAACATGGATTGGCGGATATTAGTAAATTTTATCCCTCGCTTCTGGCTCGGGACAAAATACTAATATCCGCCAATTCATGTTAAAACTCCCAACACATTCTGGCTTCCATGATTTATTTCTTAAATATACGTACATTGGTAAGAGCTTCAGACATAGGAAAAACAACGATCTTCTTGTGAGTACTAATAAATAGTATATTTCTCGACAATGTACGTATATGGAGTATATACTGCAACGTTGTTTGCCAAAAAAAATACCCAACAAACTTCTAAATTTATAAATAAAGGCACATACATGGGCGATTTTGGTTGCGATTGCTGTTGGGGAAGGGATTTATGACGTTAACACCACTTTAAACAATAATTCAGTTAAATCGTTACGGTCAGTTTTATTGGTGGATGAAACCCACCTACATGGCGCAAGTCACTGACCAACCTTTTATCACGTTTTCTATTAGGCTTCTACTACTGCTAGTCTTGTATTCGACAAGTGTGTATTTTACTTCGCTCTAAATAAGACCAGTACCGTCTTAACGCATAGGACACTGGGTAGTTGTCCGGTTCCCCACAAGTATAGGGACCCCATGTTAATATGTGTATGTTGTGTATGGCATGTTTTTAATGCAAAAACACTGATTTTGTTGGAAGTATCAATACAATAAAAATATGTTTAATTTTATCGACATTTACCGTTTTATTCCTGTGAGTTGTGTTGCTATGAGCCCCAGTGCACTGCTTTGCCTGCGGGCCTATAATGCTGTTAAGACGGTCCTGAATAAGACGCAGGGTACCAGGAGACAGTATACATCTATTAGACGTATAAAACAAAGGTTTATAATACACATTTATATAGACAGTAAATGCACCGATTGCGGTATAAAACTGAATACTATTATCTACTAGATGTCTCATCCAGACGTCACTATGTCTGAATTAACAAAGAATGATTATTATATAACTTCTATTAAATTCAAACATTAAGTCATGAAAAGTACATATCCATGGTGACGATTTCTTCATTATTTGGTTTTGATATTCTTACGTATTCAGAATTAGTAATTTATTATATAAGTACCAAACACAAGTGTTTTAATCAGTATTGAAGATTTCTCTGCATAAAAGCAATAATAAGGACGCCCATCCTTAAAGGACAATCGTATTTTCAGTATCTAAGTATTGACAAGAGAGTCATTATAATGTAGTAATCTGGAGACAAACCTATTACTACATCATATAATAAAACACAAACATGTGGCAAGTGGGAATCAAAGTCAAGATCGTGCTTTTAATTAAAAATTCTTTGTTTACACAAATCCGTATCATATGGGAGATTATTTTGATCTACAAAAAGAGGCATTTCAATGGTTAGGGTTATGGTGTTTAATGCCACTTTCTATAATATTTCAGCTATATCGTCAGTTGTATTGGTGAAGGAAACTGGAGTATCCGGAGAAAACCACCGACCTGCCGCAACTCACTGACAAACTTTATAACATAATGTTGTATCGAACACACCTCGCAAAAAGGGCATTTTAATGTTACACGTGATCTTCAAATATAAACAATAATGTCACATGATAATGAAAGCTTAAAGATACCAAAGAAGTTAAAGGAAGACTTAAATCGAGAGAGTGAGTGAGTGATTGTTGCTTAACGCCAACTCAGCAATTTGTCAGGCAAACATGGCGAGAACAAGTTAATTTGCAATGAGATGATGATGAGGTCCGCTTCGTACTAGACCACCTCTCATCTCAAGCATGAATATATTAATGCTTCCATTCCTCAATTAAGCGAACACACACACACACACACACACACACACACACACACACACACACAAAAGACCACAAGATAAGATTATGAAATACAGGTTCTGGATTTGAACAGCCACAACAATGTGACAAGGCTAATTAAATTTCAAACATTATGAATGCCGACTTCATGTAAACAATTTATAAATCTTTTCACTAGTGTACTCTCTGCATTACTCTATGAAGTGACTGGCGCTCATTCAGGACTAAAAACTGAAGTAAAAGCGACAATGAGAAAAATTCTAAATAATTTAAATGCTATTTAAAGAATAATGACCAATATAAGAGAATCTATGACTGTGACGGTATAGACCATTATTAACGTGTAAACTGTGTCAACATTCTATAGCCACTTTGATAGTTTTAATTCACAATCATAGATACTCTCACAGACACTCGAAAAACGAGAGGAGAAGGTATTTTTAGAAACACGGTTATGAGGAAGAGTATCGGAACGGGGCAAAGATATTCGTTTAATGTCGGATAAAATCAGCAAATATTGTATCGTTTTATAACAGTATAACAAAATACAAACCACTCAACTTTTCCATATGCACTTTTCCTTGTAAAATTACGCAATTAAAAACTCGCCAAAATAACACACTGTATGGTATCTTCATTAGGATTTACACCTTCGGGGATTTGGGAATATAATCAAACCTGCTTTAGTGACCACCTCTATTAAGTTACAGTCAAACCTGCTTTAGTGACCACCTCTATTAAGTTACAGTCAAACCTGCTTTAGTGACCACCTCTATTAAGTTACAGTCAAACCTGTTTTAGTGACCACCTCTATTAAGTTACAGTCAAACCTGCTTTAGTGACCACCTCTATTAAGTTACAGTCAAACCTGTTTTAGTGACCACCTCTATTAAGTTACAGTCAAACCTGTTTTAGTGACCACCTCTATTAAGCTACAGTCAAACCTGTTTTAGTGACCACCTCTATTAAGTTACAGTCAAACCTGCTTTAGTGATTACCTGTATCAAGTTACAGTCAAACCTGCTTTAGTGACCACCTCTATTAAGTTACAGTCAAACCTGTTTTAGTGACCACCTCTATTAAGCTACAGTCAAACCTGCTTTAGTAACCACCTCTATTAAGTTACAGTCAAACCTGCTTTAGTGACCACCTCTATTAAGTTACAGTCAAACCTGCTTTAGTGACCACCTCTATTAAGTTACAGTCAAACCTGTTTTAGTGACCACCTCTATTAAGCTACAGTCAAACCTGTTTTAGTGACCACCTCTATTAAGTTACAGTCAAACCTGCTTTAGTGATTACCTGTATCAAGTTACAGTCAAATCTGCTTTAGTGACCACCTCTATTAAGTTACAGTCAAACCTGTTTTAGTGACCACCTCTATTAAGTTACAGTCAAACCTGCTTTAGTGACCACCTCTATTAAACAATAACTTGTGCTATGCGACCTTAATTCTAATTTCAGTTCACAGTGCATTTCATATTAATTAATCATCCTGTATTTAGAGACCACGTGTCTTATGCGACCATGTTTCTACGTTCCCGTGGAAGGTTTGACTGTACATATAGTCCCATAAAGCCATAAAGCAGATAAATGTGTAAATCAAGTGTTGGAGAATTTATTATAAACAGATAGGATATTCCCTTCAACGTCGATTTAAAAACCTTGCTACTTTAATAGTCTATCTACACAGAAAAGTGTCAAAGCGTAAACAAATACCACTGATTTGTTTATTTCACGCCAATATTAAATACATTTCAAGTACATTGGTAAATAACTTGATGATGAAATAGAAGACAAAAGCCGTAAACACAATTGAAGTATGTCGTAAAATTGTCGCAAACGGGTTTGAAAATGTATTTCCTGTATAGGAATTTAGAATTATGTACCAATATGTGCATGTTACAATCAAATGCAACATTTCAATAAAACATAAAAAGTACTTGGTGCCTGTGTGTTGTCACGTGTACTTAATAAAACAAGTGCATAGTCATCGAACTACACAAATGCAAGGTCTTTAAATTTATTCACAACTTTAAAGAAAAGCATATCGGTGAAATCTAAAAGTGAATCCTTTGTTTGCGACGTTTTCTTTTACTGAAGGAGAAAAACCCGGAAATAAAGGATATCGTATAGTGAGTGTTCCGAATGACCCTGATTAATCTTTTTAAACTGTCCTTCATAAAAATCGTTCTGTGTTACTAAAGATGTTTTGACGACATGATTTCCTAATGGTGTATTAGTGTACAAGCTACATACGTTCTAGATGGGTGGCCAATAATAATTACAGTTTTTTTTCTTACAACAACGGTTCGTATTTATTTAAAGGAAATTCTATGTCAAACAAGCGTTTCATTGATAGCATTAATGTGTAGCATATATTATTATTATATATATATATATATATAAAAACACAATCGAGACAATTTTACCACGGTTTGCGATAAATATAATTAATTTTGGATCATGAACTTACAATCATTTTTGA
The DNA here is from genome assembly GCA_963383655.1 of Bathymodiolus septemdierum. Classification (NCBI taxonomy): domain Eukaryota; kingdom Metazoa; phylum Mollusca; class Bivalvia; order Mytilida; family Modiolidae; genus Bathymodiolus; species Bathymodiolus septemdierum. Next base: position 7,115,804 of record OY726525.1, on the reverse strand, counting down.
CGTACTATTTACAAATTTTAATATAACTTTAATTTAATAGCGATTCATTTAATTAGGCAAACTAAATTGTATGTCGACGAATTCTATTTGTATTGTCATGATCTCGAATATGGCGACACCATTCCCTGAGGGGCATCGCTATTTAAAATATGCTTAAAATTATATTTAGCACACCTCTATATAAAACATAATTACTAATTTACACAATTATGTAAAAGAAAACAACACTTTAAGTACATTGTATATAATACACGTTAGACAAAACCGAAGAGAAACTGGCTACATTGGGTACACAAGCCACAGGACGAAGACAAACAATCCAGAGACACTGGCAACATTGGGTACACAAGCCACCGGATGAAGACAAACAATCCAGAGACACTGGCAACATTGGGTACAGAAGTCACCGGACGAAGACAAACAATCCAGAGAAACTGGCAACATTGGGTACACAAGCCACCGGACGAAGACAAACAATCTAGAGAAACTGGCAACATTGGGTACACAAGCCACAGGACGAAGACAAACAATCCAGAGAAACTGGCAACATTGGGTACACAAGCCACAGGACGAAGACAAACAATCCAGAGAAACTGGCAACATTGGGTACACAAGCCACAGGACGAAGACAAACAATCCAGAGAAATTGGCAACATTGGGTACACAAGCCACAGGACGAAGACAAACAATCCAGAGAAACTGGCAACATTGGGTACACAAGCCACAAGACGAAGACAAACAATCCAGAGAAACTGGCAACATTGGGTACACAAGCCACAGGACGAAGACAAACAATCCAGAGACACTGGCAACATTGGGTACACAAGCCACAGGACGAAGACAAACAAGGATATATGGAATACCTTATTGCTGACGACCTACCAAATACCTCTCTCAACAAGATTATTTTGAATACATTATGGCTGACGATTTCCCAAATACCCCTATCAACAAGGATATATGGAATACCTTATCGCTGACGATTTACCAAATACACCTGTCAACAAGGATATATGGAATACCTTATCACTGACGATTTATCAAATACACCTGTCAACAAGGATATATAGAATACCTTATCGCTGACGATTTACCAAATACGCCTGTCAACATGGATATACGGAATACATTATCACTGACGATTTACCAAATGCCCCTATCAACTAAGATATATGGAATACCTTATCGGGAACGATTTACCAAATGCCCTTATTTGCAAGGATATATGGAATTCATTATCACTGACAATTAACCAAAATACCCATATCAACAAGGATATATGGAATACCTTATAGCTGACGATTTACCAAATATCCCTGTCAGCAAGGAAATATGGAATACATCATCACTGACAATTTACCAAGATACTCCTGTCAACAAGGATATATGGAATACCTTATCGCTGACGATTTACCAAATGCCCCTATCAACAAGGATATATGGAATACCTTATCGCTGACGATTTATCAAATATCCCTGCCAACAATGATATATGGAATACATTATCACTGACAATTTACCAAAATACCCCTGTTAGCAAGGAAATATGGAATACCTTATCGCTGACGATTTATCAAATGTCCCTGTCAACAAAGTATATAAGGAATACCTTATTACCGACGATCTGGTTTGAATACTTGTTCGTAAAAAGGAAAATGGAGGTAATCACTAGAGAGACCCTCAAATAGAAAGTCTGACCACAGACCACTTTTTTGAAGATTTGTATTGTACCAAATGTCTTGTATTGTGTATACCTGAATGAAGCAGACTCAACGTCTTCAATATATGTGATAAGGAGAGTTTGTAGATACCAAAGCGGTAACCAAAATCCGCAAATCAAAGAATGACAAACAACACAATGGACAAAAGAAGAATGACAAACAACACAATGGACAAAAGAAGAATGACAAACAACACAATGGACAAAAGAAGAATGACAAACAACACAATGGACAAAAGAAGAATGACAAACAACACAATGGACAAAAGAAGAAGAACAGACAACACAATGGACAAAAGAAGAATGACAAACAACACAATGGACAAAAGAAGAATGACAAACAACACAATGGACAAAAGAAGAATGACAAACAACACAATGGACAAAAGAAGAATGACAAACAACACAATGGACAAAAGAAGAATGACAAACAACACAATGGACAAAAGAAGAATGACAAACAACACAATGGACAAAAGAAGAATGACAAACAACACAATGGACAAAAGAAGAATGACAAACAACACAATGGACAAAAGAAGAATGACAAACAACACAATGGACAAAAGAAGAATGACAAACAACACAATGGACAAAAGAAGAATGACAAACAACACAATGGACAAAAGAAGAATGACAAACAACACAATGGACAAAAGAAGAATGACAAACAACACAATGGACAAAAGAAGAATGACAAACAACACAATGGACAAAAGAAGAATGACAAACAACACAATGGACAAAAGAAGAATGACAAACAACACAATGGACAAAAGAAGAATGACAAACAACACAATGGACAAAAGAAGAATGACAAACAACACAATGGACAAAAGAAGAATGACAAACAACACAATGGACAAAAGAAGAATGACAAACAACACAATGGACAAAAGAAGAATGACAAACAACACAATGGACAAAAGAAGAATGACAAACAACACAATGGACAAAAGAAGAATGACAAACAACACAATGGACAAAAGAAGAATGACAAACAACACAATGGACAAAAGAAGAATGACAAACAACACAATGGACAAAAGAAGAATGACAAACAACACAATGGACAAAAGAAGAATGACAAACAACACAATGGACAAAAGAAGAATGACAAACAACACAATGGACAAAAGAAGAATGACAAACAACACAATGGACAAAAGAAGAATGACAAACAACACAATGGACAAAAGAAGAATGACAAACAACACAATGGACAAAAGAAGAATGACAAACAACACAATGGACAAAAGAAGAATGACAAACAACACAATGGACAAAAGAAGAATGACAAACAACACAATGGACAAAAGAAGAATGACAAACAACACAATGGACAAAAGAAGAATGACAAACAACACAATGGACAAAAGAAGAATGACAAACAACACAATGGACAAAAGAAGAATGACAAACAACACAATGGACAAAAGAAGAATGACAAACAACACAATGGACAAAATAAAAAGGAGAAAAGGAGAAACAACGATCTACAAAACATACACATAAAACTAAGAATCGAATAACACGAATCCCACTAAAAACCGGGGATGAACTCAGATGTTCCGCTAGTGGCACCCGTCGTGTTAATCTAGTTACAAACCCGGTGATAAATCTTGAATGAGGAAAGGACCGGAAAATGCTTATGACAAGTGAAACATATCCGTGGTCATTTGTGACATAGATATAAATTAGTTCTCCTCCATCAAGAATGGGCAAGCTATGCTATGCTTTGTAGATCATAGTTCGTCTTTTTATTTTTGTTTCTGTTGACCTAACCTTCATCGATTAACAGCCTCCGATTGGCCCATTGGTCTGTTGACCTATAACCTTCATCGATTAACAGCCTCTGATTGGCCCATTGGTCTGTTGACCTATTACCTTTATCGATTAACAGCCTGTGATTGGCCCATTGGTCTGTTGACCTATAACCTTCATCGGTTAACAACCTCTGATTAGCCCATTGGTCTGTTGACCTATAACCTTAATCGATTAACAACCTGTGATTGGTCCATTGGTCTGTTGACATATAACCTTCATCGATTAACAGCCTCTGATTAACCCATTGGTCTGTTGACCTATAACCTTCATCGATTAACAGCCTCTGATTAGCCCAATGGTCTGCTGACCTATAACCTTCATCGATTAACCGCCTGTGATTGGTCCATTAATTTGTTCTGTTGACCTATAATCTTCATCGATTAACAGCCTGTGATTGGTCCATTGTCTGTTGACCTATAACCTTCATCGATTAACAGCCTGTGATTGGTCCATTGTCTGGTGACCTATAACCCTCATCGATTAACAGCCTCTGATTAGCCCATTGGTCTGCTGACCTATAACCTTCATCGATTAACCGCCTGTGATTGGTCCATTAATTTGTTCTGTTGACCTATAATCTTCATCGATTAACAGCCTGTGATTGGTCCATTGTCTGTTGACCTATAACCTTCATCGATTAACAGCCTGTGATTGGTCCATTGTCTGTTGACCTATAACATTCATCGATTAATAGCCTGTGATTGGTCCATTGCTATAACCTTCATCGGTTAACAGTCTGTGATTAGTCCATTGGTATCTTCAAATTTTCTAACACAAAATGTTTTCTGATCAAATTAGCATCATAATCTAATTTTAAAAAACAAATGTACTTTTAATAATATAACTTAAGAAATAATAAAACAATCTTTTACTCAATAATTGACTACTAAAATGATTGCCATGTAAACAGACATAAATTTATAAATTCGCCTTTTCATCAAAGAGTTTATAAGTAATTTATATATTTAAAATTGTGTATTGATTGAAGCGTCGAGGGGAGCAAATAAAATTTCTGCTGTCAGTATTAATGTTATTGCGTGATAACTCCGCATTTTAATTCTGGGTGTCAGCTGGAATATAATCTATGCGCCTTAAATCTAGTTGTATTTTGATAGTAACATCTGAAGACAGACAAGTTCTACTTGTTTTTTACTCACAACAAAGCTGTGTCTTTTGGCGTTTTAGGCTACTTTTTGTTGGATGAGTGAGTGTGTGGTTGTAGTTTAACGCTAAATTAGCAATTGACAACCATACCATGGCGAGAACAAGTTACACGAGATGATGATGATGTCCGATTTGTACCAAACCAATACGCTTGGCTTGATTTTATATTGCTTGCCTCACTGAAACAACAATCCACAGATACACATGTTGCTCCACTCGGACACATTATCCTGATTCCGAGACGACCAAGTCTTTGATCTAACTCCTTAATGTTGCGTGTTAAGCGTAGAAGCAACAAATACAATTTTATCGTCTTTGTTTGTACCCGATCGGGGCTCAAGACCATATTTTGTTATTATCAAAATGATATTTCAAATAAAGTCGACCGTGACTTCACCACACATTTACAAAATTAGTTCTCACTGACGACTGGTTTTAATAATTAAGACCGACTATTTTTTTAAGCAGAGTTAATTTGTGCACAACAATTACTAGGAACTGCTTACCCTTCCGGAGCACCTGAGTTCACCCCCGGTTTTTAGTGGGGTTCGTGTTACTCGATCTTTAGTTTTATATGTATGTTTTGTAGATCGTTGTTTGTCCTTTTGTACCTTTTCTTTTGCCCATTGTGTTGTCTGTTCTTCGATATACAGATTCTGATTACCTCCCTTTGGTATCTTCAAACTCTTCTGACTAATTATCTGTTCATTCGAAGCTCAAGAAGAACTATCGAATAGCAAATGATATTACTAAGGTCAACTAAGGTCAACTAAGGTCAACTAAGGTCAACTAAGATTTGTTACTCCCAAAGACTTTATTATTATATGTCTTTCAAATCTTTTGACTATGAGTGTACCTGATGAAGTTACTCCAAAAATCCCTCGTTCACAATAAAGTAAATATGCGTTTTTATGAGTTCACACCCGGTTTTTAGTGGGGTTCGTGTTACTCGATCTTTAGTTTTATGTGTATGTTTTGTAGATCGTTGTTTGTCCTTTTGTCCTTTTTCTTTTGGCCATTATGCTGTTTGTTCTTCTTCGATTTGCGGATTCTGATTACCTCCCTTTGGTATCGTCAAACTCTTCTTATTGAGAAATAGTGTGTACTACAGAACATTAGTGTACATAATTGAACGTTGATGATTTATTTCCCAAATATTTCTATTAGAATGTGTAAAAATACACACTTTCCTCAAAAATAAAAAAAACTGTGGAACATGTAGATGATAACAATTACTTGTAACAGGTTAAAAAGATAACTGTTTTATTATCATATAAAATGAGAAATTTAGATGGCAGGAAATTGATTAAAAATCTACGAAAAAATGTATTTGTTCAGAATATGCTTTCAATTTTACTCTATCAGCCAACATAAATTAATGATAGATATAACACTGTGATGAACGTCTATGCATGTTTGTAGCGATTGGTCCGGTCGTGCAGATTGGTAATGATTGTCCTGTCCTTATACATGTTTAACGATCGGTCTGGTCTTGTAGATTTGTAGCGATTGTTCTGATCTTGTAAATTTTAAGCGATTGGTCTGGGTTTGTAGATTTTAATATGATTTACACGTTCATGTAAATTCATGAAGAATAACATGGTCTGGTATTATATATTGAAAAAAGGCTGACCTGATATTGTAGATTATTACATACGGACTGGTCTTTGTCTAAAATGATATAGTCTGGGCTTGCACATTCATAGGAAATAATACATTCTTGAAGGTTTTTAATAAAAACGTAGATATCAAATTTAGTGTGCACAAAGCGTTTCTGCAATAACCTTCATCAGGCACGTTACTGTAATAACCTTCATCAGGTACGTTACTGTAATAACTTTCATCAGGTACGTTACTGTAATAACTTTCATCAGGCACGTTACTGTAATAACCTTCATCAGGTACGTTACTGTAATAACCTTCATCAGGTACGTTACTGTAATAACCTTCATCAGGTAGTTACTGTAATAACTTTCATCAGGTACGTTACTGTAATAACTTTCATCAGGTACGTTACTGTAATAACCTTCATCAGGTACGTTACTGTAATAACTTTCATCAGGTACGTTACTGTAATAACTTTCATCAGGCACGTTACTGTAATAACCTTCATCAGGTACGTTACTGTAATAACCTTCATCAGGTACGTTACTGTAATAACCTTCATCAGGTAGTTACTGTAATAACTTTCATCAGGTACGTTACTGTCATAACTTTCATCAGGTACGTTACTGTAATAACCTTCATCAGGTACGTTACTGTAATAACTTTCATCAGGTACGTTACTGTAATAACCTTCATCAGGCACGTTACTGTAATAACTTTCATCAGGCACGTTACTGTAATAACTTTCATCAGGTACGTTACTGTAATAACCTTCATCAGGTACGTTACTGTAATGACTTTCATCAGGTACGTTACTGTAATAACCTTCATCAGGTACGTTACTGTAATAACCTTCATCAGGTACGTTACTGTAATAACTTTCATCAGGTACGTTACTGTAATAACCTTCATCAGGTACGTTACTGTAATAACTTTCATCAGGTACGTTACTGTAATAACCTTCATCAGGCACGTTACTGTAATAACTTTCATCAGGCACGTTACTGTAATAACTTTCATCAGGTAAGTTACTGTAATAACCTTCATCAGGTACGTTACTGTAATAACTTTCATCAGGTACGTTACTGTAATAACCTTCATCAGGTACGTTACTGTAATAACCTTCATCAGGTACGTTACTGTAATAACCTTCATCATGTACGTTACTGTAATAACCTTCATCAGGCACGTTACTGTAATAACTTTCATCAGGTACGTTACTGTAATAACCTTCATCAGGTACGTTACTGTAATAACCTTCATCAGGTACGTTTCTGCAATAACCTTCATTAGGCACGTTACTGTAATAACTTTCATCAGGTACGCTACTGTAATAACCTTCATCAGGTAGTTACTGTAATAACCTCCATCAGGTACGTTACTGTAATAACCTTCATCAGGTACGTTACTGTAATAACCTTCATCAGGTACGTTACTGTAATAACCTTCATCAGGTACGTTACTGTAATAACCTTCATCAGGTACGCTACTGTAATAACCTTCATCAGGTACGCTACTGTAATAACCTTCATCAGGTAGTTACTGTAATAACCTTCATCAGGTAGTTACTGTAATAACCTTCATCAGGTACGTTACTGTAATAACCTTCATCAGGTACGTTACTGTAATAACCTTCATCAGGTACGCTACTGTAATAACCTTCATCAGGTACGTTACTGTAATAACTTTCATCAGGTAGTTACTGTAATAACCTTCATCAGGTACGTTACTGTAATAACCTTCATCAGGTACGTTACTGTAATAACCTTCATCAGGTACGTTACTGTAATAACCTTCATCAGGTACGTTACTGTAATAACCTTCATCAGGTACGTTACTGTAATAACTTTCATCAGGTACGTTACTGTAATAACCTTCATCAGGCACGTTACTGTAATAACTTTCATCAGGCACGTTACTGTAATAACTTTCATCAGGTACGTTACTGTAATAACCTTCATCAGGTACGTTACTGTAATAACTTTCATCAGGTACGTTACTGTAATAACCTTCATCAAGTACGTTACTGTAATAACCTTCATCAGGTACGTTACTGTAATAACCTTCATCAGGTATGTTACTGTAATAACCTTCATCAGGCACGTTACTGTAATAACTTTCATCAGGTACGTTACTGTAATAACCTTCATCAGGTACGTTACTGTAATAACCTTCATCAGGTACGTTTCTGCAATAACCTTCATCAGGCACGTTACTGTAATAACTTTCATCAGGTACGCTACTGTAATAACCTTCATCAGGTACGTTACTGTAATAACCTTCATCAGGTACGTTTCTGCAATAACCTTCATCAGGCACGTTACTGTAATAACTTTCATCAGGTACGCTACTGTAATAACCTTCATCAGGTACGTTTCTGTAATAACTTTCATCAGGTACGCTACTGTAATAACTTTCATCAGGTACGCTACTGTAATAACCTTCATCAGGTACGCTACTGTAATAACCTTCATCAGGTACGGTACTGTAATAACCTTCATCAGGTACGTTACTGTAATAACCTTCATCAGGTACGTTTCTGCAATAACCTTCATCAGGCACGTTACTGTAATAACTTTCATCAGGTACGCTACTGTAATAACCTTCATCAGGCACGTTACTGTAATAACCTCCATCAGGTACGTTACTGTAATAACCTTCATCAGGTACGCTACTGTAATAATCTTCATCAGGTGACGCTATAAACCGGAAGATTGGAAAGGTAAATAATTTAAAGTGTTTGGAAGCAATAAAACCAAAGGGTCTAAACAGGACAGCCACCATCAGCTAAGGTCACCTATGCATGGGGAGGAGAACCTTAGTGTTGATAATAATTACATTATTTAGAAACTGTAATACACGGTCGACTACCGTAGATTTAAGACGACTGTCATAGCCTTGTCGACAGATTAAAGACGACTGTCATGGCTTTGTCGACTTACAACAAACGTTACACTGCCTAAATAATCATCGTCACCCAAACATTAGTACATTAGACAGATGATATTGTTTTGTAGACTTAATGCTGCCATTACGTCGAAGACTTCTTCATTAAATCCTAAGTGTTTATTGTCGTAAGAACAACCTATATCTGGTATATCAATACAGTATCACTATCTAACGTTTCTTCCTTAATTACTATCTTTTGTAATCCATTTTAACATATGTCGTTATTTTAACGTAAACAGCAATGGCGTATTGTTTTTAAAAGCACTGAAAGTACTTTTATTTTTTTCATATGAAATTCGACATTATAGAAATAACATAAGAAAACCAGAGGTGAACCTAGGTGCTCGTACGGTGTACGCATGTCTTGTTTATTATAAGACACCCACCATGTTAAATATATAGTCAAGAAAATAATGTTTTAGAGAAGCTTGAAGATACCAAAGAGGTAACCCGAAGGACAAAAAGAAAAATGGCCAAAATAAAAAGGACAAACAATGATCTACAAAACACGACACACACAACTTAATATTAAATATCACGAACCCCACTAAAATGTGCATTTATAGTTGTCTTTTCATCGTATATATGTATATTTATTTTTATTAAACGGGTATGTATTATAATGAACTAATAAGTCAATTACATGTACATCTATTTTCATGATATAATCCAGAATATGTTATCACTTACATATTTCATATGAGTTCAAATAAATATAATTCGTTTTGTATCCATGAAAGAAGATAGGCTAGGCTATGTTATCCTTCTACACGTGCTTACTTAGCACTAGCCACCCGACCTGATACAATAGTAATAATATTTATACTCTTCATTGACCTGATCATTATGTCGTCTTGGTGAGGTCCAGTAGCTAAGGAAGCAAACAATGTATATAGCGCGAATGTTGCCGAGAGTTCGCGGGCGCTGTACATAAAACTAAGCGATTGATGCGGCAGTGCATCAATGTTGTGAGTTCAAATCCCCGTCATACATAATAAACTCTCCATTATGGAAGGGTGCTTTGTCATCAGAACGACCAATACATCAAATAGGACGGACGTGACAGTGTTCAAACTACGTGAAGTACAAATACGACGAAAGGACAGGACAGCATAAATCTGCGGTGTGACTATTTGAGCAGGAACTGGTAATTCTTCCAGAGAACCTGATATAACCCCGGTTTGCAGTAGGGTTCGTGTTGCCAAATCTTTAGTTTTCTGAGCCACTGCTTGTTTTCTTTCTTCTTTTTCCATTGGTTATTGACTGAGCTGTCTGTCCCTCTTGATTTAAGGCTTCCGGTTAAACCTTCGGTATATTCAAACTTTTCTTAAGCTAGGACATACCATTGCGATATTTGTCCTACTTTATATCATTTGAACATTGAAATATAACATAGACTACATGTATTGTTATATCTATCTTTGAAGAAGCATATATATTGATACCAATAATCTTAATGGATACTGTCTACATTAATGTAATTGTATTGTGATAAAAATGTATACTTAATTAGACAAAAAACAAAACTTCAAACATTTTAGACAAACAACAGCTTTATTAATACTGTATATTATTGAACATACAAGAGAATCCAAACTGTATGAAACCTGAAGTTATAAAATAACGGCAATGATTCAAAACGCTGTCAATGTATACTCTCTATGAAAACAGAAAAAATAAAATGCTAAAAAAAAAAAAAAAAATTCTCTACTACAAAATTGTGAAAAAGTAAAATGTATCCTTTTTTTTATGCAGCTAATTGTATTTTACTTTATTTACACATCTCAATAGTCAAAACCTTGAGGCAGTCAGGAGACAATCTGGAACCTTTAGGCAGTCAGGGGACAATCTGGAACCTTGAGGCAGTCAGGAGACAATCTGGAACCTTGAGGCAGTCAGGAGACAATCTGGAACCTTTAGGCAGTCAGGAGACAATATGGAACCTTGAGGCAGTCAGGAAACAATCTGGAACCTTGAGGCAGTCAGGAGACAATCTGGAACCTTGAGGCAGTCAGTAGACAATCTGGATGAGAGCATCAACAGTAAAAGAAAGTAAGCACAATATGAAATTATAAATCAACGGCGATGATTCACAACGATGGCTACGTGTACCCTCTTACTCTTTTTAAACAACAAAACTGTTGTTAAAATAAGACATTTTCTGCGCAACTAAATTGTTAAAGCTAAAATGTATCTTTTTACACAACTAAAGAATAGTTGCATTTTCCTTCAAAAGTCAAAACATATGTATTCTGCCCTGTTTATTAAACTAAGACGTCAAAGTGAAAATGTGTTCCTATTTTGTGCATACAGCTCAATAATCAATGTTAAAATAACTTGTAATATGATATCTTACATGAAGAACAGGACGGATGTCGCCAGTGGAACAGGATATGCTTAGCCTGTCAAATCAGCGAAGTTCACTTAGTAGTTGTCAGTGGGGTTAATGTTGTTCTATTTTTTACATAGTGGTTTGTTAGCGCTGTTTATCTGTTGTCCTTTACCTTTAGACCACTGATTTAATTGTCCCTCTACTATTGACGGCCTCAAATTCGATAACATTCTTTTGTATCTTCTCAATTCTCCTGAAGACCCACACACTTTATTATTATCCTAATCAATATAAATGATAATACTTAAACTGTTGAAGGCCGTCGTGGTTGTTATCATATGGTAGTTGGGTTTACAGCTATAATGCAAACAGAGACTATCACCAATAAGGTTGCCAATTCGAATCCCACCCATGGCGGGGTGTACTCGATACAGCATTATGTGATGAAGTTTGTTAGTTTCCTCCACCAATAAAACTGACCGCCACGATATAACTGAAATATTGTTGAAAGTGGCGTTAAACACCATAACCCTTAACTCACTTTCTTCCTAATCATTCTTTTGTATACCTAGAATAACATATTGAATATTAAATACATTTATAATATAGTATCAAATATTTCATGTAGATTTCTTTGTAAAATGAAAATGCAATATTTGCCGATATGAGTTAATATTGCATCTTAACCGATATTGCATCCCTTTCTTTCTCCTTAAAGTTTGGCATGCACTAGAGAGGTTCCGAGTAAAACGACATTTGCATGCAAGTAGACGAGAGGTAAACAAGATGGCGGAATTATATTGAATACATGTTGCGAAGAAATATGGTGAAATGTAATTGTCACAGACTGAAATATTTGAAACTATATTATAAAAGGGTTATTGCACTAATATTGAGGAATATTGTTCCGAGCAGTATATCATATTGCACTCGAAAGCTCGTGTAATATGATTTATCCTGCAATGACAGCATTTACCGACCAATATAGCCTGCCCAATATTTTTTTTGATATTGGTCAGTTATAAATAGAACATACAAATGTAAAACGGGGCACATCGGGGAATATTGTTTTCAAATACATACACTAAATTATATCAAATACTTTTATCATCGTACAGTAAATGTTTATTTACGATTTGAAATTGCAGGATAAATACAATACATGTGCACTGTCGAAGCATATAGGTAAATATGTGTATTCGGCGCGAAACGCGGGAAAAGGCTCGGCGAAGCCTCGCCTTTACCCCCGTTTCTAAGCCTCGTACACATATTACCTATATGCTTCGACAGTGCACAAGTATTGTATATATACTGCTCAAGACACTATTACTCAATATTAGTGCAGTAACTAATCACCGGGTTTGTAACTAGATTAACACGACGGATGCCACTAGTGGAGCAGGAACTGCTTACCCTTCCGGGGGACCTGAGTTCACCCTTGGTTTTAAGTGGGGTTCGTGTTACTCGATCTTTAGTTTTATATATGTTTTGTAGATCGTTGTTTGTCCCGTTGTACTTTTTATTTTGGCCATTGTGTTGTCTGTTCTTCTTCGGTATACGGATTCTGATGACCTCTTTCGGTATCTTTAAACTCTTCTCATTGGATACTAATAAAACGTAGTTATATAATATATAATCGCTGTTAGATCTACTAACATATAGAATATATAAGTCACAAAATCCAGTCATTTTTCACACGGAATGTAAACAGATTTAGAAAAAGCCCATAGAAGCCTATCAGTCAATGTATTTAAGTTCTGTTCTTAATCACTTGTTGTAAAAGTATAAGCCTTTAAAAGTGTCCTGACTCACGAAATTCCTATGGCGAAAAAGACACCGAATGAGTAATATTTATACATTTCTATTTATAATACCCGTGATAAATAGTGTACTTAACGTTTTACATGTCAAACGGGTGTCTTTCACTTTAATACATGCAAGTCTTTTAAAAAACAGGTAAAAATCAGATATTTGTATATGTATAATAAATTGATAAGTTCGTTAATACTGTATGTTTAGTATACTGCAACAAAATATTTAAATCAAATAGAAAAGGTCAAACTCGTTTAGGACGTGTATTGCATGACTGAAATTTCTAATGTTGGTGTAATATTATAGATAAATAAGATTCTGAAACGTTTTTAAGAAAAGTTTGAAGATACCAAATTGGTAATCAGAAGCCGTAAATCAAAAAATGACAGACAATACAATGGTCAAATGAAAAGGGGCAAACTCTGATCTATAATATAGTACACAGAAAACGGAAGATAGAGCAACACCAACTCCACTAAAATCCGGTGGGGGATGAACTCAAATAATGCGGAGGGTAAGGGGTTTCCTGCTCCACATATGACAACAGTCGTGATACTCATGTTAAAAACCCGGCGATAAGTCTTGAATGAGGACAGGACCGGATTATTATTACCATGGCAACAGTCGTGTTACTCATGTTAAAAACCCGGCGATAAGTCCTGAATGAGGACAGGACCGGATTATTATTACCATGGCAACAGTCGTGTTACTCATGTTAAAAACCCGGCGATAAGTCTTGAATGAGGACAGGACCGGATTGTTATTACCATGGCAACAGTCGTGTTACTCATGTTAAAAACCCGGCGATAAGTCTTGAATGAGGACTGGACCGGATTGTTATTACCATGGTAACAGTCGTGTTACTCATGTTAAAAACCCGGCGATAAGTCCTGAATGAGGACAGGACCGGATTGTTATTACCATGGCAACAGTCGTGTTACTCATGTTAAAAACCCGGCAATAAGTCTTGAATGAGGACAGGACCGGATTGTTATTACCATGGCAACAGTCGTGTTACTCATGTTAAAAACCCGGCGATAAGTCTTGGATGAGGACAGGACCGGATTGTTATTACCATGGCAACAGTCGTGTTACTCATGTTAAAAACCCGGCGATAAGTCTTGAATGAGGACAGGACCGGATTGTTATTACCATGGCAACAGTCGTGCTACTCATGTTAAAAACCCGGCGATAAGTCTTGAATGAGGACAGGACCGGATTGTTATTACCATGGTAACAGTCGTGTTACTCATGTTAAAAATACGGCGATAAGTCTTGAATGAGGACAGGACCGGATTGTTATTACCATGGCAACAGTCTTGTTACTCATGTTAAAAACCCGGCGATAAGTATTGAATGAGGACAGAACTGGATTGTTATTACCTTGGCAACAGTCGTGTTACTCGTGTTAAAAACCCGGCGATAAGTCTTGAATGAGGACAGGACCGGATTGTTATTACCATGGCAACAGTCGTGTTACTCATGTTGAAAACCCGGCGATAAGTCTTGAATGAGCACAGGACCAGATTGTTATAACTACAAACAGAACATATTCGTGGTCATTTCTAACAGATATTCTGTAATGGTTAACCAAGCCATAATGGCGACTGTAAAACTTTCGAAATGATGAATTCAACTTAGCCACTATGGACCCTTGGTACAGTAGCTTCCTTGTAAGCAGAGACCCACTTTCACAGAAAGCATGATAGGAACGACAAACTTTGGAATATTGGATCAACTGAGAGGTATATACTCCGTATGCTTGTACTGCTGGAATGTGACAGTAGCGGATTCTAGCTATCTTCTTTAGGCTATTTGGTTTTATTGCTTTAAACACTTTAAATTATTTCCAAATCTTTCGATTTTGAGCGTAACAGATGAAGGTTATTCCAGAAACACGTCGTACACACTACATATGATATCTACGTTTTCATGAAGGGTTCTTTAAGGTGGAGAGAGGGTGATATTCCCCAAACACGACACAGACTATAGTCAAAGGTTGTTTCCTGATTCCCTCATTTCGGAATAATATTTATGTATTGCTTAAATTGTTCTCGTCCTGAAAAAGCATGAATTAATGTATTATCAAGAGGGGGAGGGTTTTGTAGTGTGTGAGTTTAACATATTGGGTACAAATACAGGCCATGAATTATAAGTTAACGTAAAACCTACACTTAGGTGACAAAAGTATTTCACGTTTTGTGTACACAACGTCACGCCACCAGAAAATAATGTACTTCGGTTGCCTATAACTTTATTGATATTTATCATTATGTTACTAAATTTAGACACCATAATATCCAAAATATGACGTGTTAGTGACGTAATTTCCACGTGCGTACATAAAACGCAAACTCTACAAAAAGGGAGTGTCCAACATGTCTAGAAAAACAAAAGAGATGAGCCATGACTAAAAACGGCAGGTATTTCGGCTACATCAGGATGGATTAAGAAAAACAGAAATCGGAAAGATCATTGGATTTAGTCGATCTGCAGTGTCTAAATTTTTGAAAAGATTTGATCCATGTGAAAATATAGAAAACAAGCCGTGTACATGTCGACCCAGATCTACGAGCAAGCAAGATGAGCGTACATTGATAAGGCTTGTAAAACAGGATCGTAAAAGAAGCTTACGCGATTGGATGAATGAATTTAGTCAGTCTGTTCCAGTTCCGATTTGTTAAAGGTGAATTCAAAGACGATTGAGTAATTTATGGCTTTCACAAGAGAATTGTTGCGAAAAAACTGAAGATTTCGTTGAAAATAGAAAAAATCGTGTGCGATGGTGTCGAAATAGACTACACTGGGCATTACAAGAACAATGGAATAAAATAACATTTCAAATGAAATGTGGTGTTAACTAGGGAAAAACTCACGTGGGTATGTGTAGTGAAAAGCAGAAGAAAGGTGGAACACACTATGCTTAGGACTGTATGGATGTCGTAATGGCGGCGCCCATGTGTCTAATGTTTTGGAGTGTATTTGTAAAGACGGGGTTGGTACAATCACAGATGTAGAAGGAACTATTAATTCGGCTAAATCCGTAGACATCTTTGATAATAATCGTTTGCCAGTCGTTTTAAAATTAGAAAATTATCAGTGGATTTTCCAAGATGACAGCGCCCCCGGTACATCAGTCCGTACACACAAAATTGTAGAAAGATAACAATGATGTCGATTGTCTTGTTTTGCCATCCCAATCACCAGACCTTAATATAATTGAAAATATTTAAAGATTAATTGAAATACGATTAGAACTGGAACAACATACCATTCATTCCAAGGTTGACCTAGTCCGGGCCGCCACAAGAATGTTGCATGCCATTTCAAGTGTGTGCATTTCAAACTTATATTAATCTCTTCCAAGCCAAATAAGACATGTAATTAAAGCTAGAGGTCATGTTACTAAATACTGAATGTTTGGTGGATATAATTCTATTTATTATGAAGCTATAGCTTCTCAAACATCAACAAACTGCAACTGCTCAATTTAGCGTGACGTTGTAAACATGAAATACTTTTGTCACATAAACTGTATAACACTACATAATTTACAAAACATATCTCACCTCGGTTTTATTTCAACATAAAATTGACATCTTTCTTTGCGAGAATATTATTGAATGATATTATAATTTTAATAGAAAAGCTAAGTCTATATTTAATATAATAATGTACTGCTTCTATTCTGCATATAAATTAGAAAGTTCAAACATTTAACACAACAAATAGACATTGTATGATATCGTTGTCATTGAATCATAAAGGGAATGCATACTGTAGTGTGTATTAATGTAATATAACGATGGGAAAATGTGTGCAATATTATGTTGTACATCATTGCGCCAAAACTTCTTAATTTTTAAATCTTCAGTTGACGGAAATAGCTCTGGTGCATAATTATCGTTAAATTTGTGACGTCAATTTTATGCTTTAACATTCTTTGTATGTGTGTACAGTAAGATTTCAATGATAATAATTTATTATGTCACTAATACCGTGTTATTATTATAATAATGTGATCTATTTATATTGCACCTGAAGTGGATACCTTAAATTTGTTCAGCCAACGACTGACGGTTTATGAACAGTTAACCCTTTGACTTCTCTTGGGACATGTATGTCCCTTCTTGGTAGACTGCTCTAGGGACATATATGTCCTTTGAAAAAAAAAAACTTTAATTTTTTTTTCTTTAGGAATAAATTACTCAAATACATTATAATTAGATTACACAATTTGAAGTCAGATACAGATATTGCACATAAAGAACCACTTTAAAATTAAAAAGAAACAGTAAGTAACGTTACATTGCTGTTAAAATGACGTCACCCTGATGAAAGGGTCATAACGTCAGGAATAATACCGCACACGACGTTACGGTTATACACTAAACGTCGCAGTCAAAGGGTTAAAGGTATCCTACATGAAACAAGATGTACATTATCACCTGAGTTCACCCTAGAATTGTGTTTGGGTTCGCGTTGCCCGATCTTTAGTTTACTCTGTAATGTTTTGCAGATCTTTGTTTGTTCTTTTGTCCCTTTTCGTTTGGTCATTGTATTGTCTGTCTGTGATTTACTGCTTTTGATCACCCCTTTGATATTTTGGTCATTGTATTGTCTCTCTGTGATTTACGGCTTTTGATTACCCCTTTGGTATTTTGGTCATTGTATTGTCTGTCTGTGATTTACTGCTTTTGATCACCCCTTTGGTATTTTGGTCACTGTATTGTCTGTCTGTGATTTACGGCTTTTGATTACCCCTTTGGTATTTTGGTCATTGTATTATCTGTCTGTGATTTACGGCTTTTGATTACCCCTTTGGTATTTTGGTCATTGTATTGTCTGTCTGTGATTTACTGCTTTTGATCACCCCTTTGGTATTTTGGTCATTGTATTGTCTGTCTGTGATTTACGGCTTTTGATTACCCCTTTGGTATTTTGGTCATTGTATTATCTGTCTGTGATTTACGGCTGTTGATTACCCCTTTGGTATTTTGGTCACTGTATTGTCTCTCTGTGATTTACGGCTTTTGATTACCCCTTTGGTATTTTGGTCATTGTATTATCTGTCTGTGATTTACGGCTTTTGATTACCCCTTTGGTATTTTGGTCACTGTATTGTCTGTCTGTGATTTACGGCTTTTGATCACCCCTTTGGTATTTTGGTCATTGTATTGTCTGTCTGTGATTTACGGCTTTTGATTACCCCTTTGGTATTTTGGTCATTGTATTATCTGTCCTTTGATTTACGGCTTTTGATTACCCCTTTGGTATTTTGGTCATTGTATTGTCTGTCTGTGATTTACTGCTTTTGATTACCCCTTTGGTATTTTGGTCATTGTATTGTCTGTCTGTGATTTACTGCTTTTGATTACCCATTTTATATTTTAGTCATTGTATTGTCTGTCTGTGATTTACGGCTTTTGATTACCCCTTTGGTATTTTGGTCATTGTATTGTCTGTCTGTGATTTACTGCTTTTGATCACCCCTTTGGTATTTTGATCATTGTATTGTCTGTCTGTGATTTACGGCTTTTGATTACCCCTTTGGTATTTTGGTCATTGTATTGTCTGTCTGTGATTTATTGCTTTTGATTACCTCTTTGACATTTTAGTCATTGTATTGTCTGTCTGTGATTTACGGCTTTTGATTACCCATTTGGTATTTTGGTCATTGTATTGTCTGTCTGTGATTTATTGCTTTTGATTACCTCTTTGACATTTTAGTCATTGTATTGTCTGTCTGTGATTTACGGCTTTTGATTACCCATTTGGTATTTTGGTCATTGTATTGTCTGTCTGTGATTTATTGCTTTTGATTACCTCTTTGACATTTTAGTCATTGTATTGTCTGTCTGTGATTTACGGCTTTTGATTACCCCTTTGGTATTTTGGTCATTGTATTGTCTGTCTGTGATTTACGGCTTTTGATTACCCCTTTGGTATTTTAGTCATTGTATTGTCTGTCTGTGATTTATTGCTTTTGATTACCTCTTTGACATTTTAGTCATTGTATTGTCTGTCTGTGATTTACGGCTTTTGATTACCCATTTGGTATTTTGGTCATTGTATTGTCTGTCCTTTGATTTACGGCTTTTGATTACCCATTTGGTATTTTGGTCATTGTATTGTCTGTCTGTGATTTACTGCTTTTGATTACCCATTTGGTATTTTGATCATTGTATTGTCTGTCTGTGATTTACGGCTTTTGATTACCTCTTTGACATTTTAGTCATTGTATTGTCTGTCCTTTGATTTACGGCTTTTGATTACCCATTTGGTATTTTGATCATTGTATTGTCTGTCTGTGATTTACGGCTTTTGATTACCTCTTTGACATTTTAGTCATTGTATTGTCTGTCTGTGATTTACGGCTTTTGATCACCCCTTTGGTATTTTGATCATTGTATTGTCTGTCTGTGATTTACGGCTTTTGATTACCTCTTTGACATTTTAGTCATTGTATTGTCTGTCTGTGATTTACGGCTTTTGATTACCCATTTGGTATTTTGGTCATTGTATTGTCTGTCTGTGATTTACGGCTTTTGATTACCTCTTTGACATTTTAGTCATTGTATTGTCTGTCTGTGATTTACGGCTTTTGATCACCCCTTTGGTATTTTGATCATTGTATTGTCTGTCTGTGATTTACGGCTTTTGATTACCTCTTTGACATTTTAGTCATTGTATTGTCTGTCTGTGATTTACGGCTTTTGATTACCCATTTGGTATTTTGGTCATTGTATTGTCTGTCTGTGATTTACGGCTTTTGATTACCCATTTGGTATTTTGGTCATTGTATTGTCTGTCTGTGATTTATTGCTTTTGATTACCTCTTTGACATTTTAGTCATTGTATTGTCTGTCTGTGATTTACGGCTTTTGATTACCCATTTGGTATTTTGGTCATTGTATTGTCTGTCCTTTGATTTACGGCTTTTGATTACCCATTTGGTATTTTGGTCATTGTATTGTCTGTCTGTGATTTACTGCTTTTGATTACCCCTTTGACATTTTAGTCATTGTATTGTCTGTCCTTTGATTTACGGCTTTTGATTACCCATTTGGTATTTTGATCATTGTATTGTCTGTCGGTGATTTACTGCTTTTGATTACCCATTTGGTATTTTGGTCTTTGTATTATCTGTCTGTGATTTACGGCTTTTGATTACCCCTTTGGTATTTTGGTCATTGTATTGTCTGTCTGTGATTTACTGCTTTTGATTACCCCTTTGGTATTTTGGTCATTGTATTGTCTGTCTGTGATTTACGGCTTTTGATTACCCCTTTGGTATTTTGGTCACTGTATTGTCTCTCTGTGATTTACGGCTTTTGATTACCCCTTTGGTATTTTGGTCATTGTATTATCTGTCTGTGATTTACGGCTTTTGATTACCCCTTTGGTATTTTGGTCACTGTATTGTCTGTCTGTGATTTACGGCTTTTGATCACCCCTTTGGTATTTTGGTCATTGTATTGTCTGTCTGTGATTTACGGCTTTTGATTACCCCTTTGGTATTTTGGTCATTGTATTATCTGTCCTTTGATTTACGGCTTTTGATTACCCCTTTGGTATTTTGGTCATTGTATTGTCTGTCTGTGATTTACTGCTTTTGATTACCCCTTTGGTATTTTGGTCATTGTATTGTCTGTCTGTGATTTACTGCTTTTGATTACCCATTTTATATTTTAGTCATTGTATTGTCTGTCTGTGATTTACGGCTTTTGATTACCCCTTTGGTATTTTGGTCATTGTATTGTCTGTCTGTGATTTACTGCTTTTGATCACCCCTTTGGTATTTTGATCATTGTATTGTCTGTCTGTGATTTACGGCTTTTGATTACCCATTTGGTATTTTGGTCATTGTATTGTCTGTCTGTGATTTACGGCTTTTGATTACCTCTTTGACATTTTAGTCATTGTATTGTCTGTCTGTGATTTACGGCTTTTGATTACCCATTTGGTATTTTGGTCATTGTATTGTCTGTCTGTGATTTACGGCTTTTGATTACCTCTTTGACATTTTAGTCATTGTATTGTCTGTCTGTGATTTACGGCTTTTGATCACCCCTTTGGTATTTTGATCATTGTATTGTCTGTCTGTGATTTACGGCTTTTGATTACCTCTTTGACATTTTAGTCATTGTATTGTCTGTCTGTGATTTACGGCTTTTGATTACCCATTTGGTATTTTGGTCATTGTATTGTCTGTCTGTGATTTACGGCTTTTGATTACCCATTTGGTATTTTGGTCATTGTATTGTCTGTCTGTGATTTATTGCTTTTGATTACCTCTTTGACATTTTAGTCATTGTATTGTCTGTCTGTGATTTACGGCTTTTGATTACCCATTTGGTATTTTGATCATTGTATTGTCTGTCCTTTGATTTACGGCTTTTGATTACCCATTTGGTATTTTGGTCATTGTATTGTCTGTCTGTGATTTACTGCTTTTGATTACCCCTTTGATATTTTAGTCATTGTATTGTCTGTCCTTTGATTTACGGCTTTTGATTACCCATTTGGTATTTTGATCATTGTATTGTCTGTCTGTGATTTACTGCTTTTGATTACCCATTTGGTATTTTGGTCATTGTATTATCTGTCCTTTGATTTACTGCTTTTGATTACCCATTTGGTATTTTGGTCATTGTATTGTCTGTCCTTTGATTTACGGCTTTTGATTACCCATTTGGTATTTTGATCATTGTATTGTCTGTCTGTGATTTACTGCTTTTGATTACACCCTTTGGTATTTTGGTCATTGTATTGTCTGTCTGTGATTTACTGCTTTTGATTACCCATTTTGTATTTTGTTCATTGTATTGTCTGTCTGTGATTTACTGCTTTTGATTACCCCTTTGGTATTTTGGTCATTGTATTGTCTGTCTGTGATTTACGGCTTTTGATTACCCCTTTGGTATTTTGGTCATTGTATTGTCTGTCTGTGATTTATTGCTTTTGATTACCTCTTTGACATTTTAGTCATTGTATTGTCTGTCTGTGATTTACGGCTTTTGATTACCCCTTTGGTATTTTAGTCATTGTATTGTCTGTCTGTGATTTACTGCTTTTGATTACCTCTTTGACATTTTAGTCATTGGATTGTCTGTCTGTGATTTACTGCTTTTGATCACCCCTTTGGTATTTTGGTCATTGTATTGTCTGTCTGTGATTTACTGCTTTTGATTACCTCTTTGACATTTTAGTCATTGGATTGTCTGTCTGTGATTTACTGCTTTTGATCACCCCTTTGGTATTTTGGTCATTGTATTGTCTGTCTGTGATTTATTGCTTTTGATTACCTCTTTGACATTTTAGTCATTGGATTGTCTGTCTGTGATTTACTGCTTTTGATCACCCCTTTGGTATTTTGGTCATTGTATTGTCTGTCTGTGATTTATTGCTTTTGATTACCTCTTTGACATTTTAGTCATTGGATTGTCTGTCTGTGATTTACTGCTTTTGATCACCCCTTTGGTATTTTGGTCATTGTATTGTCTGTCTGTGATTTACTGCTTTTGATTACCCCTTTGGTATTTTGGTCATTGTATTGTCTGTGTGTGATTTATTGCTTTTGATTACCTCTTTGACATTTTAGTCATTGGATTGTCTGTCTGTGATTTACTGCTTTTGATCACCCCTTTGGTATTTTGGTCATTGTATTGTCTGTCTGTGATTTACGGCTTTTGATTACCCCTTTGGTATTTTGGTCATTGTATTGTCTGTCTGTGATTTACGGCTTTTGATTACCCCTTTGGTATTTTGGTCATTGTATTGTCTGTCTGTGATTTACTGCTTTTGATCACCCCTTTGGTATTTTGATCATTGTATTGTCTGTCTGTGATTTACGGCTTTTGATTACCCCTTTGGTATTTTGGTCATTGTATTGTCTGTCTGTGATTTATTGCTTTTGATTACCTCTTTGACATTTTAGTCATTGTATTGTCTGTCTGTGATTTACGGCTTTTGATTACCCATTTGGTATTTTGGTCATTGTATTGTCTGTCTGTGATTTATTGCTTTTGATTACCTCTTTGACATTTTAGTCATTGTATTGTCTGTCTGTGATTTACGGCTTTTGATTACCCATTTGGTATTTTGGTCATTGTATTGTCTGTCCTTTGATTTACGGCTTTTGATTACCCATTTGGTATTTTAGTCATTGTATTGTCTGTCTGTGATTTACTGCTTTTGATTACCCCTTTGACATTTTAGTCATTGTATTGTCTGTCCTTTGATTTACGGCTTTTGATTACCTCTTTGACATTTTAGTCATTGTATTGTCTGTCCTTTGATTTACGGCTTTTGATTACCCATTTGGTATTTTGATCATTGTATTGTCTGTCTGTGATTTACTGCTTTTGATTACCCATTTGGTATTTTGGTCATTGTATTATCTGTCCTTTGATTTACTGCTTTTGATTACACCCTTTGGTATTTTGGTCATTGTATTATCTGTCTGTGATTTACTGCTTTTGATTACCCATTTTGTATTTTGGTCATTGTATTGTCTGTCTGTGATTTACTGCTTTTGATTACCCCTTTGGTATTTTGGTCATTGTATTGTCTGTCTGTGATTTACGGCTTTTGATTACCCCTTTGGTATTTTGGTCATTGTATTGTCTGTCTGTGATTTATTGCTTTTGATTACCTCTTTGACATTTTAGTCATTGTATTGTCTGTCTGTGATTTACGGCTTTTGATTACCCCTTTGGTATTTTGGTCATTGTATTGTCTGTCTGTGATTTACTGCTTTTGATTACCTCTTTGACATTTTAGTCATTGGATTGTCTGTCTGTGATTTACTGCTTTTGATCACCCCTTTGGTATTTTGGTCATTGTATTGTCTGTCTGTGATTTATTGCTTTTGATTACCTCTTTGACATTTTAGTCATTGCATTGTCTGTCTGTGATTTACGGCTTTTGATTACCCCTTTGATATTTTAGTCATTGGATTATCTGTTCTTTGATTTACTGCTTTTGATTACCCCTTTGGTATTTTGGTCATTGTATTGTCTGTCTGTGATTTATTGCTTTTGATTACCTCTTTGACATTTTAGTCATTGGATTGTCTGTCTGTGATTTACTGCTTTTGATCACCCCTTTGGTATTTTGGTCATTGTATTGTCTGTCTGTGATTTACTGCTTTTGATTATCCCTTTGGTATTTTGGTCATTGTATTGTCTGTCTGTGATTTATTGCTTTTGATTACCTCTTTGACATTTTAGTCATTGGATTGTCTGTCTGTGATTTACTGCTTTTGATCACCCCTTTGGTATTTTGGTCATTGTATTGTCTGTCTGTGATTTACGGCTTTTGATTACCCCTTTGGTATTTTGGTCATTGTATTGTCTGTCTGTGATTTACTGCTTTTGATTACCCCTTTGGTATTTTGGTCATTGTATTGTCTGTCTGTGATTTATTGCTTTTGATTACCTCTTTGACATTTTAGTCATTGGATTGTCTGTCTGTGATTTACTGCTTTTGATCACCCCTTTGGTATTTTGGTCATTGTATTGTCTGTCTGTGATTTACGGCTTTTGATTACCCCTTTGGTATTTTGGTCATTGTATTGTCTGTCTGTGATTTATTGCTTTTGATTACCTCTTTGACATTTTAGTCATTGGATTGTCTGTCTGTGATTTACTGCTTTTGATCACCCCTTTGGTATTTTGATCATTGTATTGTCTGTCCTTTGATTTACGGCTTTTGATTACCCCTTTGGTATTTTGGTCATTGTATTGTCTGTCTGTGATTTATTGCTTTTGATTACCTCTTTGACATTTTAGTCATTGGATTGTCTGTCTGTGATTTACTGCTTTTGATCACCCCTTTGGTATTTTGATCATTGTATTGTCTGTCTGTGATTTACGGCTTTTGATTACCCCTTTGGTATTTTGGTCATTGTATTGTCTGTCTGTGATTTATTGCTTTTGATTACCTCTTTGACATTTTAGTCATTGTATTGTCTGTCTGTGATTTACAGCTTTTGATTACCCATTTGGTATTTTGGTCATTGTATTGTCTGTCTGTGATTTATTGCTTTTGATTACCTCTTTGACATTTTAGTCATTGTATTGTCTGTCTGTGATTTACGGCTTTTGATTACCCCTTTGGTATTTTGGTCATTGTATTGTCTGTCTGTGATTTACTGCTTTTGATTACCCATTTGGTATTTTGGTCATTGTATTATCTGTGTGTGATTTACGCTTTTGATCACCCCTTTGGTATTTTGGTCATTGTATTGTCTGTCTGTGATTTACTGCTTTTGATTACCTCTTTGACATTTTAGTCATTGGATTGTCTGTCTGTGATTTACTGCTTTTGATCACCCCTTTGGTATTTTGGTCATTGTATTGTCTGTCTGTGATTTATTGCTTTTGATTACCTCTTTGACATTTTAGTCATTGGATTGTCTGTCTGTGATTTACTGCTTTTGATCACCCCTTTGGTATTTTGGTCATTGTATTGTCTGTCTGTGATTTATTGCTTTTGATTACCTCTTTGACATTTTAGTCATTGGATTGTCTGTCTGTGATTTACTGCTTTTGATCACCCCTTTGGTATTTTGGTCATTGTATTGTCTGTCTGTGATTTACTGCTTTTGATTACCCCTTTGGTATTTTGGTCATTGTATTGTCTCTGTGTGATTTATTGCTTTTGATTACCTCTTTGACATTTTAGTCATTGGATTGTCTGTCTGTGATTTACTGCTTTTGATCACCCCTTTGGTATTTTGGTCATTGTATTGTCTGTCTGTGATTTACGGCTTTTGATTACCCCTTTGGTATTTTGGTCATTGTATTGTCTGTCTGTGATTTACGGCTTTTGATTACCCCTTTGGTATTTTGGTCATTGTATTGTCTGTCTGTGATTTACTGCTTTTGATCACCCCTTTGGTATTTTGATCATTGTATTGTCTGTCTGTGATTTACGGCTTTTGATTACCCCTTTGGTATTTTGGTCATTGTATTGTCTGTCTGTGATTTATTGCTTTTGATTACCTCTTTGACATTTTAGTCATTGTATTGTCTGTCTGTGATTTACAGCTTTTGATTACCCATTTGGTATTTTGGTCATTGTATTGTCTGTCTGTGATTTATTGCTTTTGATTACCTCTTTGACATTTTAGTCATTGTATTGTCTGTCTGTGATTTACGGCTTTTGATTACCCATTTGGTATTTTGGTCATTGTATTGTCTGTCCTTTGATTTACGGCTTTTGATTACCCATTTGGTATTTTAGTCATTGTATTGTCTGTCTGTGATTTACTGCTTTTGATTACCCCTTTGACATTTTAGTCATTGTATTGTCTGTCCTTTGATTTACGGCTTTTGATTACCTCTTTGACATTTTAGTCATTGTATTGTCTGTCCTTTGATTTACGGCTTTTGATTACCCATTTGGTATTTTGATCATTGTATTGTCTGTCTGTGATTTACTGCTTTTGATTACCCATTTGGTATTTTGGTCATTGTATTATCTGTCCTTTGATTTACTGCTTTTGATTACACCCTTTGGTATTTTGGTCATTGTATTATCTGTCTGTGATTTACTGCTTTTGATTACCCATTTTGTATTTTGGTCATTGTATTGTCTGTCTGTGATTTACTGCTTTTGATTACCCCTTTGGTATTTTGGTCATTGTATTGTCTGTCTGTGATTTACGGCTTTTGATTACCCCTTTGGTATTTTGGTCATTGTATTGTCTGTCTGTGATTTATTGCTTTTGATTACCTCTTTGACATTTTAGTCATTGTATTGTCTGTCTGTGATTTACGGCTTTTGATTACCCCTTTGGTATTTTGGTCATTGTATTGTCTGTCTGTGATTTACTGCTTTTGATTACCTCTTTGACATTTTAGTCATTGGATTGTCTGTCTGTGATTTACTGCTTTTGATCACCCCTTTGGTATTTTGGTCATTGTATTGTCTGTCTGTGATTTATTGCTTTTGATTACCTCTTTGACATTTTAGTCATTGCATTGTCTGTCTGTGATTTACGGCTTTTGATTACCCCTTTGATATTTTAGTCATTGGATTATCTGTTCTTTGATTTACTGCTTTTGATTACCCCTTTGGTATTTTGGTCATTGTATTGTCTGTCTGTGATTTATTGCTTTTGATTACCTCTTTGACATTTTAGTCATTGGATTGTCTGTCTGTGATTTACTGCTTTTGATCACCCCTTTGGTATTTTGGTCATTGTATTGTCTGTCTGTGATTTACTGCTTTTGATTATCCCTTTGGTATTTTGGTCATTGTATTGTCTGTCTGTGATTTATTGCTTTTGATTACCTCTTTGACATTTTAGTCATTGGATTGTCTGTCTGTGATTTACTGCTTTTGATCACCCCTTTGGTATTTTGGTCATTGTATTGTCTGTCTGTGATTTACGGCTTTTGATTACCCCTTTGGTATTTTGGTCATTGTATTGTCTGTCTGTGATTTACTGCTTTTGATTACCCCTTTGGTATTTTGGTCATTGTATTGTCTGTCTGTGATTTATTGCTTTTGATTACCTCTTTGACATTTTAGTCATTGGATTGTCTGTCTGTGATTTACTGCTTTTGATCACCCCTTTGGTATTTTGGTCATTGTATTGTCTGTCTGTGATTTACGGCTTTTGATTACCCCTTTGGTATTTTGGTCATTGTATTGTCTGTCTGTGATTTATTGCTTTTGATTACCTCTTTGACATTTTAGTCATTGGATTGTCTGTCTGTGATTTACTGCTTTTGATCACCCCTTTGGTATTTTGATCATTGTATTGTCTGTCCTTTGATTTACGGCTTTTGATTACCCCTTTGGTATTTTGGTCATTGTATTGTCTGTCTGTGATTTATTGCTTTTGATTACCTCTTTGACATTTTAGTCATTGGATTGTCTGTCTGTGATTTACTGCTTTTGATCACCCCTTTGGTATTTTGATCATTGTATTGTCTGTCCTTTGATTTACGGCTTTTGATTACCCCTTTGGTATTTTGGTCATTGT
This sequence comes from Bathymodiolus septemdierum, assembly GCA_963383655.1. NCBI lineage: Eukaryota > Metazoa > Mollusca > Bivalvia > Mytilida > Modiolidae > Bathymodiolus > Bathymodiolus septemdierum. Next base: position 7,087,394 of record OY726525.1, on the reverse strand, counting down.
ATTGTCTGTCTGTGATTTACTGCTTTTGATTACCCATTTGGTATTTTGGTCATTGTATTATCTGTCTGTGATTTACGCTTTTGATCACCCCTTTGGTATTTTGGTCATTGTATTGTCTGTCTGTGATTTACGGCTTTTGATTACCCATTTGGTATTTTGGTCATTGTATTATCTGTCCTTTGATTTACAGCTTTTGATTACCCCTTTGGTATTTTGGTCATTGTATTGTCTGTCTGTGATTTACGGCTTTTGATTACCTCTTTGACATTTTAGTCATTGGATTGTCTGTCTGTGATTTACTGCTTTTGATTACCCATTTGGTATTTTGGTCATTGTATTGTCTGTCTGTGATTTACTGCTTTTGATTACCTCTTTGACATTTTAGTCATTGTATTGTCTGTCTGTGATTTACGGCTTTTGATTACCCCTTTGGTATTTTGGTCATTGTATTGTCTGTCTGTGATTTATTGCTTTTGATTACCTCTTTGACATTTTAGTCATTGTATTGTCTGTCTGTGATTTACGGCTTTTGATTACCCCTTTGGTATTTTGGTCATTGTATTGTCTGTCTGTGATTTATTGCTTTTGATTACCCCTTTGATATTTTGGTCATTGTATTGTCTGTCTGTGATTTACTGCTTTTGATTACCCATTTGGTATTTTGGTCATTGTATTATCTGTCCTTTGATTTACTGCTTTTGATTACCTCTTTGACATTTTAGTCATTGTATTGTCTGTCTGTGATTTACTGCTTTTGATTACCCATTTGGTATTTTGGTCATTGTATTATCTGTCCTTTGATTTACTGCTTTTGATTACCCCTTTGATATTTTGGTCATTGTATTGTCTGTCTGTGATTTACTGCTTTTGATTACCCCTTTGGTATTTTAGTCATTGTATTGTCTGTCTGTGATTTACTGCTTTTGATTACCCATTTGGTATTTTGGTCATTGTATTATCTGTCCTTTGATTTACTGCTTTTGATTACCCCTTTGGTATTTTGACCATTGTATTGTCTGTCTGTGATTTACTGCTTTTGATTACCCCTTTGGTATTTTGGTCATTGTATTGTCTGTCTGTGATTTACGGCTTTTGATTACCCCTTTGGTATTTTGGTCATTGTATTGGCTGTCTGTGATTTATTGCTTTTGATTACCTCTTTGACATTTTAGTCATTGTATTGTCTGTCTGTGATTTACTGCTTTTGATTACCCCTTTGGTATTTTAGTCATTGTATTGTCTGTCTGTGATTTACTGCTTTTGATTACCCATTTGGTATTTTGGTCATTGTATTATCTGTCCTTTGATTTACTGCTTTTGATTACCCCTTTGGTATTTTGACCATTGTATTGTCTGTCTGTGATTTACAGCTTTTGATTACCCCTTTGGTATTTTGGTCATTGTATTGTCTGTCTGTGATTTACTGCTTTTGATCACCCCTTTGGTATTTTGGTCATTGTATTGTCTGTCTGTGATTTACTGCTTTTGATTACCCCTTTGGTATTTTAGTCATTGTATTGTCTGTCTGTGATTTACTGCTTTTGATTACCCATTTGGTATTTTGGTCATTGGATTGTCTGTCTGTGATTTACTGCTTTTGATTACCCCTTTGGTATTTTGGTCATTGTATTATCTGTCCTTTGATTTACTGCTTTTGATTACCCCTTTGGTATTTTGGTCATTGTATTGGCTGTCTGTGATTTACTGCTTTTGATCACCCCTTTGGTATTTTGGTCATTGTATTGTCTGTCCTTTGATTTACGGCTTTTGATTACCCCTTTGGTATTTTGGTCATTGTATTGTCTGTCTGTGATTTACTGCTTTTGATCACCCCTTTGGTATTTTGGTCATTGTATTGTCTGTCTGTGATTTACTGCTTTTGATCACCCCTTTGGTATTTTGGTCATTGTATTGTCTGTCTGTGATTTACGGCTTTTGATTACCCCTTTGGTATTTTGGTCATTGTATTGTCTGTCTGTGATTTACTGCTTTTGATCACCCCTTTGGTATTTTGGTCATTGTATTGTCTGTCCTTTGATTTACGGCTTTTGATCACCCCTTTGGTATTTTGGTCATTGTATTGTCTGTCTGTGATTTACGGCTTTTGATTACCCCTTTGGTATTTTGGTCATTGTATTGTTTGTCTGTGATTTACGGCTTTTGATTACCCCTTTGGTATTTTGGTCATTGTATTGTCTGTCTGTGATTTACTGCTTTTGATCACCCCTTTGGTATTTTGGTCATTGTATTATCTGTCTGTGATTTACGGCTTTTGATTACTCCTTTGATATTTTGGTCATTGTAGTGTCTGTTTGTGATTTACTGCTTTTGATTACCCCTTTGGTATTTTGGTCATTGTATTGTCTGTCTGTGATTTACGGCTTTTGATTACCACTTTGGTATTTTGGTCATTGTATTGTCTGTCTGTGATTTACTGCTTGTGATTACCCCTTTCATATTTTAGTCATTGTATTGTCTGTCTGTGATTTACGGCTTTTGATTACCCCTTTGGTATTTTGGTCATTGTATTGTCTGTCTGTGATTTACTGCTTTTGATTACCCATTTTATATTTTGGTCATTGTATTGTCTGTCCTTTGATTTACGGCTTTTGATTACCCCTTTGATATTTTGGTCATTGTATTGTCTGTCCTTTGATTTACGGCTTTTGATTACCCCTTTGATATTTTGGTCATTGTATTGTCTGTCTGTGATTTACGGCTTTTGATTACCCCTTTGGTATTTTGGTCATTGTATTGTCTGTCTGTGATTTACTGCTTGTGATTACCCCTTTCATATTTTAGTCATTGTATTGTCTGTCTGTGATTTACGGCTTTTGATTACCCCTTTGATATTTTGGTCATTGTATTGTCTGTCTGTGATTTACTGCTTTTGATTACCCATTTTATATTTTGGTCATTGTATTGTCTGTCCTTTGATTTACGGCTTTTGATTACCCCTTTGATATTTTGGTCATTGTATTGTCTGTCTGTGATTTACGGCTTTTGATTACTCCTTTGATATTTTGGTCATTGTATTGTCTGTCTGTGATTTACGGCTTTTGATTACCCCTTTGGTATTTTGGTCATTGTATTGTCTGTCTGTGATTTACTGCTTTTGATTACCCATTTTGTATTTTGGTCATTGTATTGTCTGTCCTTTGATTTACGGCTTTTGATTACCCCTTTGATATTTTGGTCATTGTATTGTCTGTCTGTGATTTACGGCTTTTGATTACTCCTTTGATATTTTGGTCATTGTATTGTCTGTCTGTGATTTACTGCTTGTGATTACCCCTTTCATATTTTAGTCATTGTATTGTCTGTCCTTTGATTTACGGCTTTTGATTACCCCTTTGATATTTTGGTCATTGTATTGTCTGTCTGTGATTTACTGCTTTTGATTACCCATTTTATATTTTGGTCATTGTATTGTCTGTCTGTGATTTACGGCTTTTGATTACCCATTTTATATTTTGGTCATTGTATTGTCTGTCTGTGATTTACGGCTTTTGATTACCCCTTTGATATTTTGGTCATTGTATTGTCTGTCTGTGATTTACGGCTTTTGATTACCCCTTTGGTATTTTGGTCATTGTATTGTCTGTCTGTGATTTACTGCTTTTGATTACCCCTTTGGTATTTTGGTCATTGTATTGTCTGTCTGTGATTTACGGCTTTTGATTACCCATTTTATATTTTGGTCATTGTATTGTCTGTCTGTGATTTACGGCTTTTGATTACCCCTTTGATATTTTGGTCATTGTATTGTCTGTCTGTGATTTACGGCTTTTGATTACTCCTTTGGTATTTTGGTCATTGTATTGTCTGTTTGTGATTTACGGCTTTTGATTACCCCTTTGGTATTTTGGTCATTGTATTGTCTGTCTGTGATTTACTGCTTTTGATTACCCATTTTGTATTTTGGTCATTGTATTGTCTGTCTGTGATTTACTGCTTTTGATTACCCATTTTGTATTTTGGTCATTGTATTGTCTGTCTGTGATTTACTGCTTTTGATTACCCCTTTGGTATTTTGGTCATTGTATTGTCTGTCTGTGACTTACGGCTTTTGATTACCCCTTTGGTATTTTGGTCATTGTATTGGCTGTCTGTGATTTACGGCTTTTGATCACCCCTTTGGTATATTAGTCATTGTATTGTCTGTCTGTGATTTACGGCTTTTGATCACCCCTTTGGTATATTAGTCATTGTATTGTCTGTCTGTGATTTACGGCTTTTGATTACACATTTTGTATTTTGGTCATTGTATTGTCTGTCTGTGATTTACTGCTTTTGATTACACATTTTGTATTTTGGTCATTGTATTGTCTGTCTGTGATTTACGGGTTTTGATTACCCCTTTGGTATTTTGGTCATTGTATTGTCTGTCTGTGATTTACGGCTTTTGATTACCCCTTTGATATTTTGGTCATTGTATTGTCTGTCTGTGATTTACTGCTTTTGATTACCCATTTTGTATTTTGGTCATTGTATTGTCTGTCTGTGATTTATTGCTTTTGATTACCCCTTTGGTATTTTGGTTATTGTATTGTCTGTCTGTGATTTACGGCTTTTGATTACCCCTTTGATATTTTGGTCATTGTATTGTTTGTCCTTTGATTTACGGCTTTTGATCACCCCTTTGATATTTTGGTCATTGTATTGTTTGTCCTTCGATTTACTGCTTTTGATTACTCCTTTGATATTTTGGTCATTGTATTGTCTGTCTGTGATTTACTGCTTTTGATTACCCATTTTGTATTTTGGTCATTGTATTGTCTGTCTGTGATTTACGGGTTTTGATTACCTCTTTGGTATTTTGGTCATTGTATTGTCTGTCTGTGATTTACGGCTTTTGATTACCCATTTTGTATTTTGGTCATTGTATTGTCTGTCTGTGATTTATTGCTTTTGATTACCCCTTTGATATTTTGGTCATTGTATTGTCTGTCTGTGATTTACGGCTTTTGATTACTCCTTTGATATTTTGGTCATTGTATTGTCTGTCTGTGATTTACGGCTTTTGATTACCCATTTTGTATTTTGGTCATTGTATTGTCTGTCTGTGATTTACGGCTTTTGATTACTCCTTTGATATTTTGGTCATTGTATTGTCTGTCTGTGATTTACGGCTTTTGATTACCCCTTTGGTATTTTCAATCTTTTCTGATTATTATTTGTTATTAGATCGTTGTTTGAACTTTTTCTTTTGACCATTGCGTTGTCTGACCTTCCATTTACGGATTCTGATTACTCCTTTGATATCTTCAAACTCTTCTTGGCCAATACTTGAATGCTTACATCTCTATGCTGAATTTTATCAACCCAAACCCAGGGTAATTTAACCAAGTACGACGTATATATGGACCACTGAACCTGGAATATAATATACAATACAATGTATTAAAAATGTGGAATTAAAAACTAGAAAACTACAGTAACTGACTTTGTCATGTACATTTTCAATGTATTTTGGCGTACCTGATGGTTATTCCAGAAACGTGTCGTAGTATGAGGTAACATTGTTCATATCTGTCGTCACGTGATGAATTCAAGTTCATTCAGGTAGCCTAGATGTGCTGTCCATACCTCTCTAAGTGTGTCATTAGCATTGCTTTGCTAGATACTACTTCAATCTTCTATCAATTTCTGAGCAGTATGCAATCAAGCATGTCAAATGAGACCATCTAATGGAACATTGAAATAGGTCATATATGACAGGCAGGCGTTAAATATAGGGTTAATTAATATGAAGTGTACTGTGAAAGCAAATTCAAATTAAGGTTACGCTATACAATAAACGTAAGAGAATACGGAAGTGGCACTCAAATATGGACAATCCAGAGAAACTGGTAACATAGGGTACACAAGATAAATAAACGTTAGAGAATACGGAAGGGGCAATCAAAAAAGGACAATCCAAAGAAACTGGTAACATAGGGTACAAAAGATAAATAAACGTTAGAGAATACGGAAGGGGCAATCAAAAAAGGACAATCCAAAGAAACTGGTAACATAGGGTACAAAAGATAAGTAAATGTTAGAGAATACCGAAGTGGCAATCAAATATGGACAATCCACATAAACTGGCAACATAGGATAAACGTTAGAGAATACCGAAGGGACAATCAAATATGGACAATCCACTGAAACTGGTAACATAGAGTACAAAAGATAAATAAACGTTAGAGAATATCGAAGGGGTAATCAAATATGGACAATCCACAGAAACTGGCAACATAGGGTACACAAGATAAATAAACGTTAGAAAATATCGAAGGGGCAATCAAATATGGACAATCAAGAGACACTGGTAACATAGGGTACACAAGATAAATAAACGTTAGAAAATACCGAAGGGGCACTCAAATATGGACAATCGACAGAAACTGGCAACATAGGATACACAAGATAAATAAACGTTAGAGAATACCAAAGGGGCACTCAAATATGGACAATCCACTGAAACTGGCAACATAGAGTACACAAGATAAATAAACGTTAGAGAATACCGAAGGGACAATCAAATATGGTCAATCCACTGAAACTGGTAACATAGGGTACAAAAGATAAATAAACGTTAGAGAATACCGAAGGGGCAATAAAATATGGACAATCGACAGAAACTGGTAACATAGGGTACAAAAGATAAATAAACGTTAGAGAATACCGAAGGGGCAATCAAATATGGACAATCGACAGAAACTGGCAACATAGGGTACACAAGATAAATAAACGTTAGAAAATACCGAAGGGGCACTCAAATATGGACAATCCACAGAAACTGGCAACATAGGGTACACAAGATAAATAAACGTTAGAGAATACCGAAGGGGCAATCAAATATGGACAATCCACAGAGACTGGCAACATAGGGTACACAAGATAAATAAACGTTAGAGAATACCGAAGGGGCACTCAAATATGGACAATCCACTGAAACTGGTAACATAGGGTACAAAAGATAAATAAACGTTAGAGAATACCGAAGGGGCAATAAAATATGGACAATCGACAGAAACTGGTAACATAGGGTACAAAAGATAAATAAACGTTAGAGAATACCGAAGGGGCAATAAAATATGGACAATCCACAGAAACTGGCAACATAGGGTACAAAAGATAAATAAACGTTAGAGAATACCGAAGGGGCAATCAAATATGGACAATCGACAGAAACTGGCAACATAGGGTACACAAGATAAATAAACGTTAGAAAATACCGAAGGGGCACTCAAATATGGACAATCAAGAGACACTGGTAACATAGGGTACACAAGATAAGTAAACGTTAGAAAATACCGAAGGGGCACTCAAATATGGACAATCCACAGAAACTGGCAACATAGGGTACACAAGATAAATAAACGTTAGAGAATACCGAAGGGGCACTCAAATATGGACAATCCACTGAAACTGGTAACATAGGGTACAAAAGATAAATAAACGTTAGAGAATACCGAAGGGGCAATAAAATATGGACAATCGACAGAAACTGGAAACATAGGGTACAAAAGATAAATAAACGTTAGAGAATATCGAAGGGGCAATCAAATATGGACAATCCACAGAAACTGGCAACATAGGGTACACAAGATAAATAAACGTTAGAGAATACCGAAGGGACAATCAAATATGGACAATCCACTGAAACTGGTAACATAAGGTACAAAAGATAAATAAACGTTAGAGAATACCGAAGGGGCAATCAAATATGGACAATCGACAGAAACTGGCACCATAGGGTACACAAGATAAATAAACGTTAGAAAATACCGAAGGGGCACTCAAATATGGACAATCCACAGAAACTGGCAACATAGGGTACACAAGATAAATAAACGTTAGAGAATACCGAAGGGGCACTCAGATATGGACAATCCATTGAAACTGGCAACATAGAGTACACAAGATAAATAAACGTTAGAGAATACCGAAGGGACAATCAAATACGCTATACAATAAACGTAAGAGAATACGGAAGTGGCCCTCAAATATGGACAATCCAGAGAAACTGGTAACATAGGGTACACAAGATAAATAAACGTTAGAGAATACGGAAGGGGCAATCAAAAAAGGACAATCCAAAAAAACTGGTAACATAGGGTACAAAAGATAAATAAACGTTAGAGAATACGGAAGGGGCAATCAAAAAAGGACAATCCAAAGAAACTGGTAACATAGGGTACAAAAGATAAGTAAATGTTAGAGAATACCGAAGTGGCAATCAAATATGGACAATCCACATAAACTGGCAACATAGGATAAATGTTAGAGAATACCGAAGGGACAATCAAATATGGACAATCCACTGAAACTGGTAACATAGAGTACAAAAGATAAATAAACGTTAGAGAATATCGAAGGGGTAATCAAATATGGACAATCCACAGAAACTGGCAACATAGGGTACACAAGATAAATAAACGTTAGAAAATATCGAAGGGGCACTCAAATATGGACAATCAAGAGACACTGGTAACATAGGGTACACAAGATAAATAAACGTTAGAAAATACCGAAGGGGCACTCAAATATGGACAATCGACAGAAACTGGCAACATAGGATACACAAGATAAATAAACGTTAGAAAATATCGAAGGGGCACTCAAATATGGACAATCCACATAAACTGGCAACATAGGGTACACAAGATAAATAAACGTTAGAGAATACCGAAGGGGCACTCAAATATGGACAATCCACTGAAACTGGCAACATAGAGTACACAAGATAAATAAACGTTAGAGAATACCGAAGGGACAATCAAATATGGTCAATCCACTGAAACTGGTAACATAGGGTACAAAAGATAAATAAACGTTAGAGAATACCGAAGGGGCAATCAAATATGGACAATCCACAGAGACTGGCAACATAGGGTACACAAGATAAATAAACGTTAGAGAATACCGAAGGGGCACTCAAATATGGACAATCCACTGAAACTGGTAACATAGGGTACAAAAGATAAATAAACGTTAGAGAATACCGAAGGGGCAATAAAATATGGACAATCGACAGAAACTGGTAACATAGGGTACAAAAGATAAATAAACGTTAGAGAATACCGAAGGGGCAATCAAATATGGACAATCCACAGAAACTGGCAACATAGGGTACAAAAGATAAATAAACGTTAGAGAATACCGAAGGGGCAATCAAATATGGACAATCGACAGAAACTGGCAACATAGGGTACACAAGATAAATAAACGTTAGAGAATACCGAAGGGGCACTCAAATATGGACAATCCACTGAAACTGGTAACATAGGGTACAAAAGATAAATAAACGTTAGAGAATACCGAAGGGACAATCAAATATGGTCAATCCACTGAAACTGGTAACATAGGGTACAAAAGATAAATAAACGTTAGAGAATACCGAAGGGGCAATCAAATATGGACAATCCACAGAGACTGGCAACATAGGGTACACAAGATAAATAAACGTTAGAGAATACCGAAGGGGCACTCAAATATGGACAATCCACTGAAACTGGTAACATAGGGTACAAAAGATAAATAAACGTTAGAGAATACCGAAGGGGCAATAAAATATGGACAATCGACAGAAACTGGCAACATAGGGTACACAAGATAAATAAACGTTAGAAAATACCGAAGGGGCACTCAAATATGGACAATCAAGAGACACTGGTAACATAGGGTACACAAGATAAGTAAACGTTAGAAAATACCGAAGGGGCACTCAAATATGGACAATCCACAGAAACTGGCAACATAGGGTACACAAGATAAATAAACGTTAGAAAATACCGAAGGGGCACTCAAATATGGACAATCCACAGAAACTGGCAACATAGGGTACAAAAGATAAATAAACGTTAGAGAATACCGAAGGGGCAATAAAATATGGACAATCGACAGAAACTGGTAACATAGGGTACAAAAGATAAATAAACGTTAGAGAATACCGAAGGGGCAATCAAATATGGACAATCGACAGAAACTGGCAACATAGGGTACACAAGATAAATAAACGTTAGAAAATACCGAAGGGGCACTCAAATATGGACAATCCACAGAAACTGGCAACATAGGGTACACAAGATAAATAAACGTTAGAGAATACCGAAGGGGCACTCAAATATGGACAATCCACTGAAACTGGTAACATAGGGTACAAAAGATAAATAAACGTTAGAGAATACCGAAGGGGCAATCAAATATGGACAATCGACAGAAATTGGTAACATAGGGTATAAAAGATAAATAAACGTTAGAGAATATCGAAGGGGCAATCAAATAAGGACAATCCACAGAAACTGGCAACATAGGGTACACAAGATAAATAAACGTTAGAGAATACCGAAGGGACAATCAAATATGGACAATCCACTGAAACTGGTAACATAAGGTACAAAAGATAAATAAACGTTAGAGAATACCGAAGGGGCAATCAAATATGGACAATCGACAGAAACAGGCACCATAGGGTACACAAGATAAATAAACGTTAGAAAATACCGAAGGGGCACTCAAATATGGACAATCCACAGAAACTGGCAACATAGGGTACACAAGATAAATAAACGTTAGAGAATACCGAAGGGGCACTCAGATATGGACAATCCACTGAAACTGGCAGCATAGAGTACACAAGATAAATAAACGTTAGAGAATACCGAAGGGACAATCAAATATGGACAATCCACTGAAACTGGTAACATAGGGTACAAAAGATAAATAAACGTTAGAAAATACGGAAGGTGCAATCAAATATGGACAATCGACAAAAACTGGCAACATAGGGTACACAAGATAAATAAACGTTAGAAAATACCGAAGGGGCACTCAAATATGGACAATCAAGAGACACTGGTAACATAGGGTACACAAGATAAGTAAACGTTAGAAAATACCGAAGGGGCACTCAAATATGGACAATCCACAGAAACTGGCAACATAGGGTACACAAGATAAATAAACGTTAGAAAATACCGAAGGGGCACTCAAATATGGACAATCCACAGAAACTGGCAACATAGGGTACAAAAGATAAATAAACGTTAGAGAATACCGAAGGGGCAATAAAATATGGACAATCGACAGAAACTGGTAACATAGGGTACAAAAGATAAATAAACGTTAGAGAATACCGAAGGGGCAATCAAATATGGACAATCGACAGAAACTGGCAACATAGGGTACACAAGATAAATAAACGTTAGAAAATACCGAAGGGGCACTCAAATATGGACAATCCACAGAAACTGGCAACATAGGGTACACAAGATAAATAAACGTTAGAGAATACCGAAGGGGCACTCAAATATGGACAATCCACTGAAACTGGTAACATAGGGTACAAAAGATAAATAAACGTTAGAGAATACCGAAGGGGCAATCAAATATGGACAATCGACAGAAATTGGTAACATAGGGTATAAAAGATAAATAAACGTTAGAGAATATCGAAGGGGCAATCAAATAAGGACAATCCACAGAAACTGGCAACATAGGGTACACAAGATAAATAAACGTTAGAGAATACCGAAGGGACAATCAAATATGGACAATCCACTGAAACTGGTAACATAAGGTACAAAAGATAAATAAACGTTAGAGAATACCGAAGGGGCAATCAAATATGGACAATCGACAGAAACTGGCACCATAGGGTACACAAGATAAATAAACGTTAGAAAATACCGAAGGGGCACTCAAATATGGACAATCCACAGAAACTGGCAACATAGGGTACACAAGATAAATAAACGTTAGAGAATACCGAAGGGGCACTCAGATATGGACAATCCACTGAAACTGGCAGCATAGAGTACACAAGATAAATAAACGTTAGAGAATACCGAAGGGACAATCAAATATGGACAATCCACTGAAACTGGTAACATAGGGTACAAAAGATAAATAAACGTTAGAAAATACGGAAGGTGCAATCAAATATGGACAATCGACAAAAACTGGCAACATAGGGTACACAAGATAAATAAACGTTAGAAAATACCGAAGGGGCACTCAAATATGGACAATCAAGAGACACTGGTAACATAGGGTACACAAGATAAATAAACGTTAGAAAATACCGAAGGGGCACTAAAATATGGACAATCCACAGAAACTGGCAACATAGAGTACACAAGATTAATAAACGTTAGAGAATACCGAAGGGGCACTCAAATATGGACAATCCACTGAAACTGGCAACATAGAGTACACAAGATAAATAAACGTTAGAGAATACCGAAGGGGCACTAAAATATGGACAATCCACTGAAACTGGCAACATAAGGTACAGAAGATGAAAAACAGACTAAGAAACACAACACAATATGTGTAAGACACCACTATGCACAAGCAATCACAAATAACGTAAATAAGACATGAGTCCTCCTACAAACACAAATAACGTAAATAAGACATGAGTCCTCCTACAAACACAAATAATGTAAATAAGACATGAGTCCTCCTACAAACACAAATAACGTAAATAAGACATGAGTCCTCCTACAAACACAAATAACGTAAATAAGACATGATCCCTCCTACAAACACAAATAATGTAAATGAGACATGATCCCTCCTACAAACACAAATAACGTAAATGAGACATGATCCCTCCTACAAACACAAATAACGTAAATAAGACATGATCCCTCCTACAAACACAAATAACGTAAATAAGACATGATCCCTCCTACAAACACAAATAACGTAAATAAGACATGAGTCCTCCTACAAACACAAATAACGTAAATAAGACATGAGTCCTCCTACAAACACAAATAACGTAAATAAGACATGATCCCTCCTACAAACACAAATAATGTAAATAAGACATGATCCCTCCTACAAACACAAATAACGTAAATAAGACATGATCCCTCCTACAAACACAAATAACGTAAATAAGACATGATCCCTCCTACAAACACAAATAACGTAAATAAGACATGATCCCTCCTACAAACACAAATAACGTAAATAAGACATGATCCCTCCTACAAACACAAATAACGTAAATAAGACATGATCCCTCCTACAAACACAAATAACGTAAATAAGACATGATCCCTCCTACAAACACAAATAACGTAAATAAGACATGATCCCTCCTACAAACACAAATAACGTAAATAAGACATGATCCCTCCTACAAACACAAATAACGTAAATAAGACATGATCCCTCCTACAAACACAAATAACGTAAATAAGACATGATCCCTCCTACAAACACAAATAACGTAAATAAGACATGATCCCTCCTACAAACACAAATAACGTAAATAAGACATGATCCCTCCTACAAACACAAATAACGTAAATAAGACATGATCCCTCCTACAAACACAAATAACGTAAATAAGACATGATCCCTCCTACAAACACAAATAACGTAAATAAGACATGATCCCTCCTACAAACACAAATAACGTAAATAAGACATGATCCCTCCTACAAACACAAATAACGTAAATAAGGCATGAGACCTCCTACAAACACAAATAATGTAAATAAGACATGATCCCTCCTACAAACACAAATAACGTAAATAAGACATGATACCTCCTACAAACACAAATAACGTAAATAAGACATGATACCTCCTACAAACACAAATAACGTAAATAAGACATGATCCCTCCTACAAACACAAATAACGTAAATAAGACATGATCCCTCCTACAAACACAAATAACGTAAATAAGACATGATCCCTCCTACAAACACAAATAACGTAAATAAGACATGATCCCTCCTACAAACACAAATAACGTAAATAAGACATGATCCCTCCTACAAACACAAATAACGTAAATAAGGCATGAGACCTCCTACAAACACAAATAACGTAAATAAGACAAGATCCCTCCTACAAACACAAATAACGTAAATAAGACATGATCCCTCCTACAAACACAAATAACGTAAATAAGACATGATCCCTCCTACAAACACAAATAACGTAAATAAGACATGATCCCTCCTACAAACACAAATAACGTGAATAAGACATGATCCCTCCTACAAACACAAATAATGTAAATAAGGCATGAGACCTCCTACAAACACATATAATGTAAATAAGGCATGAGACCTCCTACAAACACAAATAATGTAAATAAGACATGGACTCTCCTACAAACACAAATAACGTAAATAAGACATGATCCCTCCTACAAACACAAATAACGTAAATAAGACATGATCCCTCCTACAAACACAAATAACGTAAATAAGACATGATCCCTCCTACAAACACAAATAACGTAAATAAGACATGATCCCTCCTACAAACACAAATAACGTAAATAAGACATGATCCCTCCTACAAACACAAATAACGTAAATAAGACATGAGACCTCCTACAAACACAAATAACGTAAATAAGGCATGAGACCTCCTACAAACACAAATAACGTAAATAAGACATGATCCCTCCTACAAACACAAATAACGTAAATAAGACATGATCCCTCCTACAAACACAAATAACGTAAATAAGGCATGAGACCTCCTACAAACACAAATAACGTAAATAAGACATGATACCTCCTACAAACACAACTAACGTAAATAAGACATGATACCTCCTACAAACACAAATAACGTAAATAAGGCATGATACCTCCTACAAACACAAATAACGTAAATAAGGCATGAGACCTCCTACAAACACAAATAACGTAAATAAGGCATGAGACCTCCTACAAACACAAATAATGTAAATAAGACATGATCCCTCCTACAAACACAAATAACGTAAATAAGGCATGATCCCTCCTACAAACACAAATAACGTAAATAAGACATGATACCTCCTACAAACACAAATAACGTAAATAAGGCATGAGACCTCCTACAAACACAAATAACGTAAATAAGGCATGATCCCTCCTACAAACACAAATAACGTAAATAAGACATGATCCCTCCTACAAACACAAATAACGTGAATAAGACATGATCCCTCCTACAAACACAAATAACGTAAATAAGACATGATCCCTCCTACAAACACAAATAACGTAAATAAGACATGATCCCTCCTACAAACACAAATAACGTAAATAAGACATGATCCCTCCTACAAACACAAATAACGTAAATAAGACATGATCCCTCCTACAAACACAAATAACGTAAATAAGACATGATCCCTCCTACAAACACAAATAACGTAAATAAGACATGCTCCCTCCTACAAACACAAATAACGTAAATAAGACATGATTCCTCCTACAAACACAAATAACGTAAATAAGACATGATTCCTCCTACAAACACAAATAACGTAAATAAGACATGATTCCTCCTACAAACACAAATAACGTAAATAAGACATGCTCCCTCCTACAAACACAAATAACGTAAATAAGACATGATCCCTCCTACAAACTATTGCAAAATAGAGGTGGCCACTAAAACATGTTTTATTGCATATAATAAAATAAACGCCGTAAAAATTGACGTGAAATGTTTACATCCATACAACTCACAGTGTATTGATGACAAACAACTATATAATACCGTAATAGGATTAGCTCCCGTCACTGTTTTGCAAGAATATTACCATAAAATTGACGTTTGAAGTGTATTTTCCGTTAAATTACAATTTTTAAAAATCTAACCTTGGCCGAAAGTATATAGCCATTTTATTGGTTATTTATTGGACATAAAATGTCACTTTCTGTATTTGATCTAAAACGTCATTATAATATGCTTACGATTTCTGATTATTCCTTTCGTATCTTCAAACTTGTCATATATATCTATATATCTTGCGTTTTGAAGTTTGTTGTCAAGGATACAGCTATATTTTAAAAAGGGAAAGGGAACATCAAATTTATAAATAAATATAGAGGAAAGTCGGCTTGGTTTTATATAATAAACAATTTGTCCAAACATATAAACTACAGAGAAGTGGTATATTAACAATTCTTTAACAAATCAAGAGAACAAGAAAATAGCGCGTTGTCGAAACATTTCTAAATCTAGGAGAAGAACTTGAAGATACCAAAGGATTAATCAGAATCCGTAGAATCAGGCAATATCGATATCCTTATCACACAAATACATGATCACTCAGTCTCATGTCTTGGTACACTAGTTTGTTGGGCAAAATGTGCAGCATTGCATTAAAATGCGATAAAATAAGAAATAACAAGAGTAAATGTTCGAAATGTTTTAAAAGATTATATACGTTTCGTTTTAGCATCTGTATTTGCTTAGCTGCGTGGTACCAATATTACATCACTGTACGGGATCACCGTCCTAATTTTGAGCGCTCCGTGTCATGCCAGTGAGTAAGACTTTCGCATACCAAGACGGATTTGGTTAATTTTAAAATATATCAAAACATCGTTAGAAACATTCTTTCAACTCATTTTCTCCCAGCAGAACAATGTAAAAATTAGAAATTAGCAAAAACAAAAGTAATAAACCAAAATATTATGACTTTAAACCTCTTTTTGCCAATTAGAAGAAAACAAGCTTATCAGAAACGTCATTTGTACAAAAATTACCAGAAAGCAGAAAGCTAATTACTTATTATACTCTAATTTTAATTACACATAGCATAACAATGCCATGCCAACAGTTTATTGTAATGTACTTTGTAACCAGGAAGATAGGTTACCTTGTTACCATTTGTCTCATTGTACTGCTTTCGACTTTTGTATTTGAAAATTTCACGGCATCAATTGGAGATTTGATGGTCGCAAATTGAGATTACTGGCTACGCGTTAGCGGAGCTAGTAAACGGATATTTGAGACCATGAAATCGACAATTGATGCCGTGAAATTTTCAAATATGATACAGTTATCTCCATTCTAATGTAATCATGTGTATAGATGTGTATTGCCACATTATTGACAATATGACGTAAGCGGTAATCAGCCAAAATTCTAAAAATATCTCATGCTATTTCAACCGTGGAAGTGGTACCGTGAAAATTACTCCATTTAATCGACCATTGATGCCGTGAAATTTTCACAATGCAGTCATCTCCATTCTAATGTAATCATGTGTACAGCCACATTATTGACAAGATGACGTAAGCGGTAATCGACTAAAATTCTAAAAATATCTCATGATATTTCAACCGTGGAATTCATACCGTGAATGTTACAGCATTGTCCAAACATAAACCAGGAATATTAAACAACTACTTTAGAATTAGATTTCAGCACTTTGTGTTTCGAATTCCAGCCTGTGCCGGGGGTTTCTGGATTCCAAGACGTGTGCTGAAATGGTTTCTGAATTAGGGTTAGGGCTTGGCTATCCTATTTAGGCCCTTTGGTTGCATTGCTCCCAAAACTTTAAATTATTTGGCTGTCCAATCTTTCGATTGTGAGCGTACACGAGGAAGGTTGTTCCAGAAACGCGTAATGCGCACTAAATTTGATATCTACGATTTTATTTCTGCTGTTTTCCTTGTACAATATATTCAGTGCAAATGTCCCGTGATGAAATTGACTATTATTTCTTCACGGGGCATTTTATATACTGCAAAACAGCACAAGCAGCTTCAAGGTGATAATGGTGGACATACAATATGAGTATATCAAACACATCGGTTGATAACGCTAATTGTTAATTTCATGAGAACATAAATATTAGAAGGACACATAAGAGAGTACAAATAGAAGACGAATACAAGAAAATAGAGGATACGTAAAAGCATAATGATAAGATTTAGGTTTCTTGGTTTGATTTATGGTGTTTAACGCCACTTTCAACAATATTTCAGCTATATCGTCGCGGTCAGTTTTATTGGTGGTGGATACCGGATTATCAGGAGAAACCACCGACATGTCGCAAGTCACTGATAAGCTTCATCACATATTGTTGTATCAAGTACACCTCGTCATGAACGAGGTTCGAACTCAGAAAAAATAGAGCACATTTGTATAAAGACGACGATTGTATTACTTCTCTTTATGGCACAGTAACTATGTGGTATTCTATTTGAGGATAAGCCATTTCTTGAAGTAAACACTCAACACATTCCCATCCGGTAGAAATGCTCATTTGTATGTGGTTTCCTAAAGGTTGAATTTGTCAATTACATATGATAAGAGGTGATTGTAAATGTGCTACAGAAATGATATGTACGTAAACACACATGAAATACAACGTTTACACTTAAATGGGGCCGTCGTGATCGTGATCGCATGGTAGTTGGATTTACAAGCACTTATGCAATCAGAACCTATCATCACTAAAGTTGCTTAATCGAATCCCGATCGTGGTAACTTGCAGAAGTTTTGTGATTTTATCCGGGTACTCCGGTTTCCTCCAGCAATAAAACTGACCGCCATGATATAGCTAAAATATTGTTGTTTTACACCATGCATAAACGTTAGAGAATACCGAAGGGGAAATGAAAAAAGGACAACCCAGAGACACTGGCAACATAGGGTACACAAAACGAAGAAAAACAAAACAAAAATACGACACAATATGCGTTGGACACCATCATACGTCAACAAACACAAACAACACAAATAAGACATGCGCACTCCTACCAAACAACTGGAAATAAAGACGAACCGGACATCGTTTTAATGTGGAAATCGTGATGGAAAACACATAATAGGACAACACAAAAAACTAAAAAGATGAGCAACACGGACTCCACCAATAAAACTAGCCCTTAATGTGTACACACACAAAGTAACAACGGTTTTATGACCTACCTCATTTTATAATCGTTATAGAGATTGAAATCATTGAATGTATAAAATATAGTTAATAGTTTACTTAAAGTTCAACCTGAAGTTAATCGGTACTTCTAACTGATTGTAGGATGATATACTTATTTACTTAACTAGTATAATCATATGTTAGAACAAACTATATGTAAAGGACTTACGTTTGAAGAAATGGACTATAACTCGATAAGTGTGTAATATATAGATTCCGCTTAGGATACACATAAACACAGAGTGAAATATAAGCAAAACATGATAGACTTTATTATTTGCTTCATGCTACACAAAAATATATAAATAATGCAAAAAAGTACGCACAATAAAAATATGAATACACTGGAACTCAATTCAGGCTCTAAAAAAATAGCAGAATGTTCCAGCTATCTAAAGATTATTGATAAAAGCAGTATAGTAATAGCTCAGAGGGATGTTTGTGCCTATATAAATAGTTGACTCCGCCACGTTTCATTAAAGTGCCTGTAACAAGCCAGGAAAATGAGATACCATGTATGTGTGTGTACGGTGTGTCGATTTTTGTTCTTTTTCTACGATTTTCGATGAAATGTTGGAATTGTTCCGACAGTGTGATACTTTTTGCTTTTCATTTTATTCATACCAATGTGAATTTGAAAACAAAACGTGCTTGAATATTAACGGCGAGTTCTTAATCCTACACTTGACGTTTTGTTTAAAACTTTAAAAACGCATCATAGTTGTCATCATATACATGTACTTAACAACTAATTATCTCCCCTTGACGATGTTCTAAAACATAGACATCCTCCATTGACAATGTATAAACATGGAGCTTATAATGATAATTCTGTTTTGTTACTAAATACTTGAAAAAACATTCTATTAGCTTGGGATTTGATATTTAGTTAACATTGGCGCGTGTGCTTATATCGGTCCTTGTAGGGTGAATAGTGTCATTTCATCGATCGCTTGAAATCGTCACATATAGCGATTTTTCCAGCGATTGCGCTTTCTGTCAGAATTCTTATCAGGTTGCTGCTAATATGGAAGCTATTGAACCACGGGTTCCTAGTGGTTATGTTTAAGTCATTACATCGAAAGTTTTGCGATCGCCATCATGACTTGACTAAGCGCTACGGAATGTCGGTATATCACAAATAATTACGGATATGTTCAGTTTGTCGTAATCACAACCCGGTTCTTTCCTCATTCATAAATCATCATCGATTTTGCTAACAAGTGTAACAGGACGGACTCCACTTGTGGAACAGGAAGGAACTGCTTACACTTCCGGATCACATGAATTCACTCCCATATTTCAGTGTGGTTCGTTGCTCTACATGTCCACGTTCGCTAAATATACACATACACTTGGAACAAAACTTAGTCCGCACGAAATGTTTCTGGATTAACTTGCATCAAGTACGCTCAAATTATTAGTCTTTAGGAGTAAGTAAACCAAGGTCGGCTAATGTCATTAATGTCACTAATGTCACTTATGTCACTTATGTCACTTATGTCACTTATGTCACTAATGTCATTTATGTCACTTATGTCACTAATGTCATTTATGTCACTTATGTCACTAATGTCACTTATGTCACTGATGTCACTGATGTCACTGGTGTCACTGAAGTCACTGATGTCACTGATGTCACTGATGTCACTGATGTCACTTATGTCACTAATGTCACATATGTCACTTATGTCACTTATGTCACTAATGTCACTTATGTCACTAATGTCACTGATGTCACTGGTGTCACTGATGTCACTGATGTCACTGATGTCACTAATGTTATTTATGTCACTTATGTCACTAATGTCACTAATGTCACTTATGTCACTGATGTCACTGATGTCACTGATGTCACTTATGTCACTGATGTCACTTATGTCACTGATGTCACTAATGTCACTTATGTCACTGATGTCACTGATGTCACTGGTGTCACGTATGTCACTGATGTCACTGATGTCACTGATGTCACTTATGTCACTTATGTCACTGATGTCACTTATGTCACTGATGTCACTAATGTCACTGATGTCACTGATGTCACTGGTGTCACTTATGTCACTGATGTCACTGATGTCACTGATGTCACTTATGTCACTAATGTCACTGATGTCACTGGTGTCACTGGTGTCACTTACGTCACTGATGTCACTGATGTCACTGATGTCACTTATGTTACTGATGTCACTGATGCCACTTATGTCACTTATGTTACTTAGGTCACTAATGTCACTGATGTCACTGATGTCACTGATGTCACTGATGTCACTGATGTTACTGATGTCACTGATGTCACTTATGTCACTTATGTTACTTAGGTCACTAATGTCACTGATGTGACTGATGTCACTGATGTCACTTATGTCACTTATGTCACTAATGTCACTTATGTCACTGATGTCACTTATGCCACTTATGTCACTGATGTCACTGATGTCACTGATGTCACTAATGTCACTTATGTCACTTATGTCACTAATGTCACTTATGTCACTTATGTCACTTATTTCACTGATGTCTGACGGAGATGAACTTTAGATTTAACCATAATGTAAATCAAATAATATACAAATTCATATCTAGTAAACCACACCAGTGTTGAAACACTGAATACTGTCAAATTGTGAGTCATATTCTACTGAATAAATGAGATGTTTCTGTTTCCCAAGGCAGAATACCAGTTGCTAGTTATCAATGGAACATCAAGAACAACACTTCTGATACACGGGTTATGGAGAACGGGAAACGACATATGCGTCATCTAAGCAAGAACAATGAAGAAAAATCAAATTCCAAATATTTGACGATAGGGTCATCCCGTCATACACCACGTTGGTCTGCGTGGCAGCAATTAGAGAATACGCATTTGAAGACGTCACGGGCGAAATTAATTTGAATAATCATGAAAGGTAATCAAAAATTAGGAATTGTGCCTCAAGTAAACAACCTAAATATCCAAGGTTGACATATATGGAGTATGACGTGATTAACTCATTTTTGTTCTAGCTTTGGGGCTACTATAGACAGGCATTGTGTCTTAATATAAAACAAATTGACCGAAAATAATTATGTGGATTACTCAAATAAACAAAAATTAAGGAAATTTAAAAATAATCTATCTATTATGATTTTGCAAACACTATGAATATGATTATCTAGTCCGACCTAGTTAATTATATGCGCTATCAATTAGCTGGCAATAATATCTATATACATATTTTTTAAATTGTTAATTTAAGGTAAGTATGCCATAGCTGAATTTACTTGTATGAATGTATTCAAAGTTGATATTAGCAAGCATGGATGTTATGAAGTGGTCTGTTTCGTCTGAGCGCTTCCATTCAAGGTCACAAAATGTTTTATTTTTGAATTGTCCGTCCTCGATGAAAAGAAAACATGTGTTTATCGTTTTTCGTTTTTGTTTGGCCTTTGGACTGTTATAAATTGAATAGTGTATGCGTTAATGTACAGACATATTTTATAAAGAAATAATGGAGTATCGTAGCCAGGTTTATTTACGATTTAAATTGGATGTTTACTACCTTGAAGAAGAAATGTGTCGAGAGAATCCAAATCTTGATATTTTTGAATGCAGGTAATAACAAAATGAACAAAAAAATCAAGATAAAACACAAATAATAAAGTGATCTTAACCCGACAGAAATAAAAGTTTGACCTGATTAAAAGTCAATGTACTTGTGAATACTATCAATAAGAAGATCGATAAGTGAACGGTATAATTAAAAGGAGAAAGTAATAATAACAACTATACAAAATTACAGAGAGAAAAATCATCAGCACCTTTAAAACGGATGAAGAAAATTACTAAATCCTTAAAAAAAAATACAAGAGGGATGAATATATTTACAAGAAAGAGATGAATGAAATGATCAGCGTTATATTATTATAAGAATTGTTTTACAATAGAAATGACCGGATATATATACAATAGAAGCTGATTTACAATATTGGTCAATCATTAGTTTTATATGTAGTATTTTGTAGACTATTCTTTGTATTGTTTGTTTTTCTTTTGTTCTTTGAATTGTCTGTCATTTCTCGAGTTACCATGGCTTCTGATTACTCATTTATTACCTGTAAGTTCGTCATAGAAAAGAAATGAACTGTTTTATACTATAAATAGACCACATAACATTTATAATATAAAATAGTTAATTTCTCTATCTTTAGTTTTTTTTTGTGTAGTGCTTTGTAGATTATTGTTTGTCCTTTTGTCCGTTTTCATTTGGCCATTGTGCTGTCTGTCCTTCTTCGATTTACGGATTCTGATTACCCCATTGATATCTTCAAACTCATTTACGTTAAATTTTTTGGGTGTAATGAGTATGATTGTAACTGTAGCTGTAACGTAAACTGTCTTTAACACACTTCACACCATGTGTAGTAAATAGTAGCAATAATATTATCAATTGCAGCCTTTGATGACATATTTAATATTCTATAATTACAATAGAAATTGAACATTTCACAACATAAATCGATACAATATACATGCACCACCCTAAATCAGTTTAATAACTTAAAACTACGAATTGTAATATTTAACTTATTACACAGATATCTAACATATTACACAGATATCTAACTTATTACACAGATATCTAACATATTACACAGATAACTAACATATTACACAGTTATCTAACTTATTACACAGATATCTAACATATTACACAGATATCTAACTTATTACACAGATATCTAACATATTACACAGATATCTAACATATTACACAGTTATCTAACATATTACACAGATATCTAACTTATTACACAGATATCTAACATATTACACAGATATCTAACATATTACACAGTTATCTAACATATTACACAGATATCTAACATATTACACAGATATCTAACTTATTACACAGATATCTAACATATTACACAGATATCTAACATATTACACAGATATCTAACATATTACACAGATATCTAACTTATTACACAGATATCTAACATATTCCACAGATATCTAACTTATTACACAGATGTTTCATTAACAAAAACATGACACTTCAAAATTTATCAATAAAAATATATACGTTAAACCTAATACAGATGTTGTCTGGTAACACTATAAATTGTCATTTAATTCATAATAATTTAGGGGCCGTCTTGGTCGTGGTTGTATGGAAGTTGACTTTACAACCATCGGTGCAATCAATGCCTATTATCACTAAAGTTGTGAGTACAAACCCCGTTCATAGCGAGGTGTACTCGATACAGCATTATGTGATAAAGTTTGTCAGTGACTTACGACAGGTCGGCGGTTTCCTCCACCTATAAAACTAACTGCCACAATATAGCTGAAATATTTTTGAAAGTGGCGTTAAGCACCATAAACCAACCACATATAATTGACCTGTAATCTACATTATAATTTGTTGAATTTTTTTTCAACATTGAAGACATTTTCTAAGACAATAAGACAGATACCAAATCAGAAGATGTAACGAAATAAAGTGAAAAACGAAAATGACCACACTTCCACATCTAATAGAAACATCATAGGAAGAGGGAAAATGGATACGTCTAACACACAAATACATGGCCGCTCATATTCCTGGATTGGTATACACGCAATCGATACGTCTAACGCACAAATACATGACCGCTCATATTCCTGGATTGGTATACACGCAATCGATACGTCTAACACACAAATACATGACCGTTCATATTCCTGGATTGGTATACACGCAATCAATACGTCTAACACACAAATACATGACCGCTCATATTCTTGGATTGGTATACACGCAATCAATACGTCTAACACACAAATACATGACCGCTCATATTCTTGGATTGGTATACACGCAATCGATACGTCTAGCACACAAATACATGACCGCTCATATTCCTGGATTGGTATGCACGCAATCGATACGTCTAACACACAAAAACATGACCGCTCATATTCCTGGATTGGCATACACGCAATCAATACGTCTAACACACAAATACATGACCGCTCATATTCCTGGATTGGTATACACGCAATCGATACGTCTAACACACAAATACATGACCGCTCATATTCCTGGATTGGTATATACGCAATCGATACGTCTAACACACACATACATGACCGCTCATATTCCTGGATTGGTATACACGCAATCGATACGTCTAACACACAAATACATGACCGCTCATATTCCTGGATTGGCATACATGCAATCGATACGTCTAACACACAAATACATGACCGCTCATATTCCTGGATTGGCATACACGCAATCGATACGTCTAACACACAAATACATGACCGATCATATTCCTGGATTGGTATACACGCAATCGATACGTCTAACACACAAATACATGACCGCTCATATTCCTGGATTGGTATGCACGCAATCGATACGTCTAACACACAAATACATGACCGCTCATATTCCTGGATTGGTATACACGCAATCGATACGTCTAACACACAAATACATGACCGCTCATATTCCTGGATTGGTATACACGCAATCGATACGACTAACACACAAATACATGACCGCTCATATTCCTGGATTGGTATACACGCACTTCAATATAAAAGACATGACAATACAATATAAAACAGATTTTACATATAAATTATACTGAACGGAAAAACATATTGTGTCGGAAGTAAATTAAACTTGTCTATTGTGACGATTATATAACGTACATGTTTGGTAACTGACTGTACATGGCTTTAAGAAGAGTTTGTGATATTAATTCACACAAATGCATTTAGTTGCTAGTCAAATAAAGATTATATTTATTAGATTTTGTACCCATAACAATAGTTTAACCCGGCCACCTTCTATTGATTGAAGTGCCTGTACCAAGACAGCAAAGTCAGCTGTCACGTTCATATTTGCTATGGGTATCGATTTTAGTTCGATTCAATTTTAGCTCTGTTCCGACAGAGATATCTTTTTTTACTTTACAACCACAACTTGTCAAATGGACTATCAAAGTCTCTAAACCTTTTGGTTTCTAGGCTATATAGTAATTTCCTGTTTTGACATTCGGATAGTCTTTGATCTCATATCCATCTTGAATTATATGACAATGAACATTTATTGTTGAATGTTTCAAATTGACAGAGACGTACAAAGTTCAGAAATCATCGATAGATTGTTGAATAATCGTAAGTTGATAACATATAAAAAAAATCTTTACTTTTATTGTATAATCATTATTAACCATTTTTTTTAGAATTATATGTCACGTGTCTGAACGACGGGACTATTCCGTGTATAGTGCCACACACGACACAACTAGATCGATTCAGTTCCTCCATCTAACATCGTCCGTATTACGACAGCAAACATTGGAAATTCTTTTTGAAATCTTCAGTATTTGGGGTGATTTAAGTAATTTCAAATTAAATAATATATTGTATTATACATGTTTAATGTTTTAAATATGTAGCATTTAAGTGAGTTTATTTTTATTAAAAATATTATTTCGATTTATAAATTTGTCAAAATATAGATGGTGTTATAGATATGGATATGTTCGTAACAAAATACGGATTTGAAAGTCCGAATACGTTTTTATTTAAAGTATTCCAGTTAAGGAAATGGGCACCGGATGACGGACAGCGTCCGATAAATTTCCCGGCGGTCCGGTAGTTTTCGTTAACTCACCGGACCGACTGTCCGGTAAATTGTTTTGTCAACCGCTGCCTTTAAGAATAGATGAATTGAGGTTCTCGGTAAATTCAACTTAAAAATATTTCAAATTCACTTTTATTTATTTAGATCAAGAAAAATCTAAAATAATCACGAGTTTTGGCAAGGACACCTAACTATTTACAACAGTTATTGTCGTAATATTTTGATGTCGTAAAATATTTCGTGTGACTACAGTGATCGTGGTATTTCGGAAAAATATTATTCTCTAGAGTTTTCTTCATTAACAATCGTCGTTAATTCGGAACATATTATCACTTCAAAACACGGTGGTCATGGCTTTCTTGCAGTATAAGACAGAAGCCATACCAGGAAAGCCATTAAAGAGAAAAGTAACCAAAGAGGAGACGAGAGAACGGAAGAAACAGTATGAAAAAGAACGAGAACGTACATTTATTAATTCTTGGAAGCAGGACTGACCCTGGCTTCAACACAATGTTGAACAAAATGTTATGGTCTGCAACTGGTGCATCGAAGCCAATGGACCAAAAGAACTATATATATATTCTTTTATAATTCTAAATTCTGGTTTCTAATTATATTTTTTCTGGTAGCATAGAGCTATTATTTTATTCTATTTTTTTTTTTTTTTACATATAAGGATTCATTTATTTAGATAGAATGAAGATTTCATTTAGTAATTTTTAATGTCACAAATAGTTTCGTAATTTTAGAGTGGAAATATAATTTAATGAATATGATCATGCTGTATGCAATAATATATTTATGGACATAGTGTCAAATTGTCATCCCACTTGGACACAACTTATACTGATTCAGAACAAACCAGTCTTTGCTCTTTCTCCTTAATGCTGCGTAATTAACAGAGAAGCAAAAAATACCAATTTGATAGTCTTTGGTCTGACCCGACCGGAGCACGAACCCATGACAGGGGCGGATCCAGGCCTCCCCTCTAAAATTGGAAAAAATATGATTTTTTGGCTTAGAATCGTGAATTTTCAGAAAAACACAATCCAGTATTTATTTACATCACAGCGAGCGTCGTCATTTAGTTACGGGAATTATTTAGCATGTACTATTGTACTGAGTGCAGTATCACATTTAATGAGGAAATATTAGGCGTAGACAGGAGAACGATGTATTCACCCGAGGTTTGTCGATTGATAGAGTGTCTGCTACAGACACGCGTGAAATATTTATATCATCTGTACGCTTTACATGACAATTAGTTCGAATTCCGTTCATGGCGAAGCATGCTCGATACAACATTGTGTGATACAATTTATCGGTGATTTGCCACAGGTCGGTGGTTTTCTCCGGATACTCCAGTTTCCTCCACCAATAACAATATGTATGATACATTTAAAAATAAATATTGTTAAAAGTGGCGTTAAACATCAACCAGCCTAAATGACAATTAATTTAAATCATTTCATAATTTTGAAGCATAGCTTGATGATAAATTATCAGTATCAATCAGAATATCACTAAATACATTTACTAAGTACATTAAAACATTTATTATTAAACAGTAATAGACTATTAATAATATATCACTTTCCTTTTAGAACAACTGTATTTATCCATAAATATTCAATATGGTATTGCATAAAAGTGGTGTCTCACTCGCAGTTTTGTTTTTTGCACGATAAATATAATAAAGCAAGTCATTGTTAATCGATTTACATTGATGAAGACACAAAGTATACAGGAAGTAAGCTTATAGATATAAAACAAAGGCAAGGTAACGCTGATTGAACGATTTAGAGATTAAAAAACACCATTGTTACAAGGCATGTGAACATTTCTAAGATCGATATAACCCTGGATGAACAAACAAATCGTTAAACTAGGCCAGATTTTCTGGAATTATAAAATCAAATTTAAGCTTGTTTTAATACCTCTGACGAAAACTTTCCGAAAGACAATTTAGAAGATACTAAAGAGGTAACCAGAAGTGATCAAAAGATACCAAAAGAAATGATCAGAAGTCATAATTCAAAGAAGGACAGACAATGCAATGATCAAAAGATACCAAAAGAGATGATCAGAAGTCATAATTCAAAGAAGGACAGACAATACAATGATCAAAAGATACCAAAAGAGATGATCAGAAGTCATAATTCAAAGAAGGACAGACAATGCAATGATGAAATGATACCAAAAGAGATGATCAGAAGCCGTAATTCAAAGAAGGACAGACAATGCAATGATCAAAAGATACCAAAAGAGATGATCAGAAGTCATAATTCAAAGAAGGACAGACAATGCAATGATCAAAAGATACCAAAAAGAGATGATCAGAAGTCATAATTCAAAGAAGGACAGACAATACAATGATCAAAAGATACCAAAAGAGATGATCAGAAGTCATAATTCAAAGAAGGACAGACAATGCAATGATGAAATGATACCAAAAGAGATGATCAGAAGCCGTAATTCAAAAAAGGACAGACAATACAATGATGAAATGATACCAAAAGAGATGATCAGAAGTCATAATTCAAAGAAGGACAGACAATGCCATGATCAAAAGATACCAAAAGAGATGATCAGAAGTCATAATTCAAAGAAGGACAGACAATACAATGATCAAAAGATACCAAAAGAGATGATCAGAAGTCATAATTCAAAGAAGGACAGACAATACAATGATCAAAATATACCAAAAGAGATGATCAGAAGTCATAATTCAAAGAAGGACAGACAATACAATGATCAAAAGATACCAAAAGAGATGATCAGAAGTCATAATTCAAAGAAGGACAGACAATGCAATGATGAAATGATACCAAAAGAGATGATCAGAAGCCGTAATTCAAAGAAGGACAGACAATGCAATGATCAAAAGATACCAAAAGAGATGATCAGAAGTCATAATTCAAAGAAGGACAGACAATGCAATGATCAAAAGATACCAAAAGAGATGATCAGAAGTCATAATTCAAAGAAGGACAGACAATACAATGATCAAAATATACCAAAAGAGATGATCAGAAGTCATAATTCAAAGAAGGACAGACAATACAATGATCAAAATATACCAAAAGAGATGATCAGAAGTCATAATTCAAAGAAGGACAGACAATACAATGATCAAAAGATACCAAAAGAGATGATCAGAAGTCATAATTCAAAGAAGGACAGACAATACAATGATCAAAATATACCAAAAGAGATGATCAGAAGTCATAATTCAAAGAAGGACAGACAATACAATGATCAAAAGATACCAAAAGAGATGATCAGAAGTCATAATTCAAAAAAGGAGAGACAATACAATGATCAAAAGATACCAAAAGAGATGATCAGAAGTCATAATTCAAAGAAGGACAGACAATGCAATGATCAAAAGATACCAAAAGAGATGATCAGAAGTCATAATTCAAAGAAGGACAGACAATGCAATGATCAAAATATACCAAAAGAGATGATCAGAAGTCATAATTCAAAGAAGGACAGACAATACAATGATCAAAAGATACCAAAAGAGATGATCAGAAGTCATAATTCAAAGAAGGACAGACAATGCAATGATCAAAATAGAAAGGACAAACGACGATCTACAAAAAGACTATATATATCTGTATTGACCAAAGTACATACATACTATAGGCATATAGTTATATTACATTGCAGATAATACTATATTAAGTATATATATAAGCAGAAGGTTATGTAGAAACAATTAATTCATCTCTAAGTTTAAAGAACCTAAATAAAAACATTCCAAGGTTACATAACTCTCTAATGTTGTTTGAACTTAATAATTGTATAAATTTATACATTGAAGGTTTTTTCCAATAATATGGCTTAATCAAATAATTTCTATTATATAGACAACTAAAGATATAGCTACACGAACTTCACTAAATCCGTGGGGGGGGGGGGGGGGGGGGGGGGGGGGGGGAACTCATGCACTCCAGAAGGGTAAGACGTTCCTGTTTCACAAGTGGCACCCATCGTGTTATATTCCAAAACTTGTGAATTAGTATCGACAAAGCTACATAGATAATTAATTAACACACGCAAACTGTCTGAAGATACCATTATTTGATTGATTTTGATTTTTGATTTTTGGTGATTGACGCTACTTTCAGCAATATTTCAGCTATATCACGGCGACCAGTTTTAGTGGTGGAAAAAGCCGAGCACCCCGAAAGAACCACCGATTATGGGCAAGCAACTGGTAAACTTTATCACTTGCGGCTGCTAGTCGAGTGCACCCTTTTTGTTATTTACAAAGCCGGGACGCGAACCCACACCGTATTGGTGATAGGCTTGTATGAGTTGTTAGGTAATCCAACTACCTAACTCATTGAGCCACCCGGGCCCCTACCATTATTTGACATCAGTATCAGTACATATACAATAAAATGGACATGTCAAAATATTCAAAATATACCTGTTTTACACATTGATTATCTCTGATATTTGCGAACAATAACGTCTATGTATATTTGAATACATATATAATAAGAGGATTTGTTTTAATTTACAGTTCCTAATTAATGTAATTATTATTCAAACAAAGGTGTGAGTAACCTTAGCCAATTTTGGATATCCCGTTTAGAATCTTTCGTTTTTTTTTATCCCAAACACTTTTAAAGTATTTGGCTTACCAATCTTTTGATATTGAGCGTCACTGATGAAGGTTATCAGGAAGTTTTTTTTAAACGAAATCGTTTTAGGATAAAGTTGGTCTATTTGGTACGTGACTTAATTCACTAACAATATAATACAACTTCAAAAAAGTACCTTTTAAGTCTGTGAAATATGTAGAATCACACTGAATTATACATTTGAACCACAGCGGGCACCTGCATAATTTAGTACATTTCTGTCTAAGAATGTTTTGTATTCACGCTGATTAATAGAGGACATTCACAATACTATTTTACTTTTAAGCCAAGGTGAAATTTATTTCCCATTTGCTGTGCTCCGATTCAGTCCATGTATGAAATATATAACTTATTGCCTTTTCACTTTAGTTAATTTGCAAAACAAGTGTTGAAATGAACTCATTCGCGCATGAATATTGTGTATTTATACACTTTCGGTTGAGTGATTTTACATCCTTTCCAATTTACGACAAAAACGTACACCATGGTCGAGTAAATCCAGTTATAAGCTATAGAAGTACAGTGCATTTAAGGTCTGATTTGTATGTTGTACGAATATTTTAATTATGAAACGAATTAAATCTTATTAACTGAATTACACAAGAAACATGTTAAAACAGAATATATCGTAAATAAAATGTTGTTTTTTTGTTGTTGTGAACATAAATAGTTTTACAATGACATAGGGCAGTATATGATGTAAAATATACTTTAATAATATATTAATTAGTAACTACTATAGCATAAAGTTTTTAGCCATGAATTTCTTTTGGATCCATGAAACTGATTTAACCCCGCCACGCTTTTATTGAAGTGGCTGTACCTTTAAAGTGAAAAGTCATGTACCTGTGTTAGGGATGCCCATTTCTATTGAAATTTGGAACTGTTCCGACAGTGAGGTATTTTAGAACTGTTCCGACAGTGAGGTATTTTAGAACTGTTCTGACAGTGAGGTATTTTAGAACTGTTCTGACAGTGAGGTATTTTAGAACTGTTCTGACATTGAGGTATTTAGAACTGTTCCGACAGTGAGGTATTTTAGAACCTCTCTGACAGTGAGGAATTTTAGAACTGTTCTGACAGTGAGGTATTTTAGAACTGTTCTGACATTGAGGTATTTTAGAACTGTTCTGACAATGAAGTATTCTAGAACTGTTCCGATAGTGAGGTATTTTAGAAGTGTTCCGACAGTGAGGTATTTTAGAAGTGTTCCGACAGTGAGGTATTTTAGAACTGTTCCGACAATGAGGTATTTCAAAACTGTTCCGACAGTAAATTATTTTAGAACTGTTCCGACAGTGAGGTATTTTAGAACTGTTCCGACAATGAGGTATTTCAAAACTGTTCCGACAATAAATTATTTTAGAACTGTTCCGACAGTGAGGTATTTTAGAACTGTTCCGACAGTGAGGTATTTTAGAACTGTTCCGACGGTGAGGTATTTTAGAACTGTTCCGACAGTGAGGTATTTTAGAACTGGTCCGACGGTGAGGTATTTTAGAACTGTTCCGACAGTGAGGTATTTTAGAACTGTTCCGACAGTGAGGTATTTTAGAACTGTTCCGACAGTGAGGTATTTTAGAACTGTTCTGACAGTGAGGAATTTTAGAACTGTTCTGACAGTGAGGTATTTTAGAACTGTTCCGACAGTGAGGTATTTTAGAACTGTTCTGACAGTGAGGTATTTTAGAACTGTTCCGACAGTGAGGTATTTTAGAACTGTTCTGGCAGTGAGGTATTTTAGAACTGTTCTGACATTGAGGTATTTAGAACTGTTCTGACAGTGAAGTATTCTAGAACTGTTCCGACAGTGAGGTATTTTAGAAGTGTTCCGACAGTGAGGTATTTTAGAACTGTTCTGACAGTGAGGAATTTTAGAACTGTTCTGACAGTGAGGTATTTTAGAACTGTTCCGACAGTGAGGTATTTTAGAACTGTTCCGACAGTGAGGTATTTTAGAACTGTTCCGACAGTGAGGTATTTCAGAACTGTTCTGACAGTGAGGAATTTTAGAACTGTTCTGACAGTGAGGTATTTTAGAACTGTTCCGACAGTGAGGTATTTTTGAACTGTTCTGACATTGAGGTATTTAGAACTGTTCCGACAGTGAGGTATTTTAGAACCTCTCTGACAGTGAGGAATTTTAGAACTGTTCTGACAGTGAGGTATTTTAGAACTGTTCTGACATTGAGGTATTTAGAACTGTTCTGACAGTGAAGTATTCTAGAACTGTTCCGACAGTGAGGTATTTTAGAAGTGTTCCGACAGTGAGGTATTTTAGAACTGTTCCGACAATGAGGTATTTTAGAACTGTTCCGACAGTGAGGTATTTTAGAACTGTTCCGACAGTGAGGTATTGTTTGTCCTTCATTTCATGATATACACTTATTGGAGAGTTAGTTGTAAATGCAACGACCACGTGATCAGGCCCACGACGGCTCCTGTGGATATACAATGTTATGGCTGTGTGTAAATTCTGATCAAAATGTCAATCGAAACTTTGCTGTTCATGCTGATATCGAAACTAGACAAATGTTGGTAGCTATGTAAAGTACATGGAAAAGACAGGCTCTTTCCCCCACAACTGCATAATGATAGATGTGGAATTTCATTATTAGATATGGCAGTCCAAAAATATTACACACTCATATAAAAATATTACACATACATATTAAACAAGTTAAAAATAAATGGACAGGCGTACTTCCACTCATTTACAAATCATGACATTGTAAAAGGTGTTTGTCAATTCATAACATTAACAATGGATCTTTTACTGTTTAGGGATCGTCGCACATTGTCGCAGTTTTTTTCAAACGAAGTTAGTTTCGTTTGGTAGGTGGGTGGTTTTGAGCTCTCTCGTTTGGAAAAAAACCAAAATCGCACATTGAGATTTGTCAATAAATCTTTAAAAATGCACTTATAAAACGGCATAACATTGAATGGAACATCGTTTTAATTTCTTTCGAGTCTGTATATTGCACTGTTTCTTTAGTATACTCCCTTCCTATGGTACCGAGGGTTCTATGATACAACGGTATTTACGTTTCACACGATTGAGCAATTGCAGCGTCACCTAGTAGCAAATCTATTTTGGTATAGTGGAGTCCCAACCTACACGCTTACGACCCATTCTCTATCCAGCTTAAGAGAATTTATTTGAAATGAGTGATTTATTTTCATCTTTATTGATATTTACAATAATTAAAACAATTTTAAGTACATTTTTTTTTACTGTTTTTAAATTTTACAAACATCTTGTCAAATGAGCGTTGACAGAGCTGAGTGGAGCATAGCGGCAACAACAACTCTGGATAGAGAATGGTTTACGATCATCTGACTGATCTGTCAAATTCTTATAATACAGCACTCCATAGACTGATTTTCGGAACTACCTCGGTACCATAGGAATCTCCTTTTCTTGACCTATAAAATGGACGCTGTTGTGCGGATTGCCGATTATAGACTCGTAAACATACTTTGGTTAAAAATAATGTATTGGATATGAAGGAAGGGATCTGCTGAAGTAATAAAAATAATATTTTCACTCGGGTATATAACCGTTTTTATTTATTTCTGGTAAAACATTAACTACCGTGGTACCATAGAACCCCGGGCTACTGAATAAGTAATGGGTGTATATGTATCCTGTTTGCGGTACAACTAAATATCATGCGCAACGAAAAGCAACGGTCTTCTTTTGCAAATTAAAAAAAATAATGTTTTCGATTCTTGGAACGTTTTATGGTTCACTTGTATAGAAAGGGCTTTAAATGGATTTCTTGATATACAAGATGCATGCACTGCTCCACAAATAATAAATAAGTGTTCCAGATCTTTGCATTTATTATAAGAATGCACATTACAGAGATGTCCATATTAATCTATAAATATCATTTTATTGGTACAGTATGTTTGTTGAATTATATGTACACTTAGATGAAATCAAGTGTCTGTGATTTTGAAAGGATAAAGATTCATAGATAGACCCTCTATCATGACATGCATATGGAGAATACATGGTTCTAAACCCTATATTGTTAGGTGGAGTTTGGTTTATAATACATCGGTATTCTGTTTTTCACACTTTCATTTGGAGGGGGTGGGTGGGTGGTCTGAGCCAAATGAAACTAACTTCATTTGAAAAAAACTGTCACATTTTGCGACGATCCCTTACGTAGATGTTTTGTTTCCTCTGCCACGACTTTTACAGTACTAGACTGTATAAAGGAGTAACACGGGGGTGTCTTACTGTATAAAGGAGTAACACGATGGGTGTCTTACTGTATAAAGGAGTAACACGACGGGTGTCTTACTGTATAAAGGAGTAACACGACGGGTGTCTTACTGTATAAAGGAGTAACACGACGGGTGTCTTACTGCATAAAGAAGTAACACGACGGGTGTCTTACTGTATACATGAGTAACACGACGGGTGTCTTACTGTATAAAGGAGTAAAACGACTGGTGTCTTACTGTATAAATGAGTAACACGACGGGTGTCTTACTGTATAAATGAGTAACACGGGGGGTGTCTTACTGTATAAAGGAGTAACACGACGGGTGTCTTACTGTATAAAGGAGTAACACGACGGGTGTCTTACTGTATACAGGAGTAACACGGCGGGTGTCTTACTGCATAAAGGAGTAACACGGCGGGTGTCTTACTGTATAAAGGAGTAACACGGCGGGTGTCTTACTGTATAAAGGAGTAACACGGCGGGTGTCTTACTGTATAAAGGAGTAACACGACGGGTGTCTTACTGTATAAAGGAGTAACACGGCGGGTGTCTTACTGTATAAAGGAGTAACACGACGGGTGTCTTACTGTATAAAGGAGTAACACGACGGCTGTCTTACTGTATACAGGAGTAACACGACGGGTGTCTTACTGTATAAAGGAGTAACACGACGGGTTTCTTACTGTATACAGGAGTAACACGACGGGTGTCTTACTGTATAAAGGTGTAACACGACGGGTGTCTTACTGTATAAAGGTGTAACACGACGGGTGTCTTACTGTATAAAGGAGTAACACGACGGGTGTCTTACTGTATAAAGGTGTAACACGACGGGTGTCTTACTGTATAAAGGAGTAACACGACGGGTGTCTTATAAGTAGCAGGAATTGCTTACCCTTAGCGAGGATCATGTACTATTTACGTTGTTTGTGTTTGTTTGCGAATAGCGGTGTTCAACACATATTGTGTTATGTTTTGTTTTGTTTTTCATCCACTTGTGTTGCCAGTATCTCTGGATTGTCCTTTGTTTTTATTGCCCCTGACATTTTAAAACAGTTGACAGACATCGCACGCATATTTCCAATCGTAACTTGTCATTATTTGTTTCCTTAACTGATCTTTGCTGACAAGACATAACAAATGTTTGGAACAGATGAATCTAATCCTTACTGCACTTTGTTACTGTTTGTTTGTGTGTGAGGGAGGAGGGGTAATTGTCTAAATAACTCATGTATATGTGTGCGAGGGAGGAAGGGGTAATTGTCTAAATAACTCATGTATATGTGTGCGAGGGAGGAAGGGGTAATTGTCTAAATAACTCATGTATATGTGTGCGAGGGAGGAAGGGGTAATTGTCTAAATAACTCATGTATATGTGTGCGAGGGAGGAAGGGGTAATTGTCTAAATAACTCATGTATATGTGTGCGAGGGAGGAAGGGGTAATTGTCTAAATAACTCATGTATATGTGTGCGAGGGAGGAAGGGGTAATTGTCTAAATAACTCATGTATATGTGTGCGAGGGAGGAAGGGGTAATTGTCTAAATAACTCATGTATATGTGTGCGAGGGAGGAAGGGGTAATTGTCTAAATAACTCATGTATATGTGTGCGAGGGAGGAAGGGGTAATTGTCTAAATAACTCATGTATATGTGTGCGAGGGAGGAAGGGGTAATTGTCTAAATAACTCATGTATATGTGTGCGAGGGAGGAAGGGGTAATTGTCTAAATAACTCATGTATATGTGTGCGAGGGAGGAAGGGGTAATTGTCTAAATAACTCATGTATATGTGTGCGAGGGAGGAAGGGGTAATTGTCTAAATAACTCATGTATATGTGTGCGAGGGAGGAAGGGGTAATTGTCTAAATAACTCATGTATATGTGTGCGAGGGAGGAAGGGGTAATTGTCTAAATAACTCATGTATATGTGTGCGAGGGAGGAAGGGGTAATTGTCTAAATAACTCATGTATATGTGTGCGAGGGAGGAAGGGGTAATTGTCTAAATAACTCATGTATATGTGTGCGAGGGAGGAAGGGGTAATTGTCTAAATAACTCATGTATATATGTGCGAGGGAGGAAGGGGTAATTGTCTAAATAACTCATGTATATGTGTGCGAGGGAGGAGAGGGTAATTGTCTAAATAACTCATGTATATGTGTGCGAGGAAGGAGAGGGTAATTGTCTAAATAACTCATGTATATGTGTGCGAGGGAGGAGAGGGTAATTGTCTAAATAACTCATGTATATGTGTGCGAGGGAGGAGAGGGTAATTGTCTAAATAACTCATGTATATGTGTGCGAGGGAGGAAGGGGTAATTGTCTAAATAACTCATGTATATGTGTGCGAGGGAGGAGAGGGTAATTGTCTAAATAACTCATGTATATGTGTGCGAGGGAGGAAGGGGTAATTGTCTAAATAACTCATGTATATGTGTGCGAGGGAGGAAGGGGTAATTGTCTAAATAACTCATGTATATGTGTGCGAGGGAGGAAGGGGTAATTGTCTAAATAACTCATGTATATGTGTGCGAGGGAGGAGAGGGTAATTGTCTAAATAACTCATGTATATGTGTGCGAGGGAGGAAGGGGTAATTGTCTAAATAACTCATGTATATGTGTGCGAGGGAGGAAGGGGTAATTGTCTAAATAACTCATGTATATGTGTGCGAGGGAGGAAGGGGTAATTGTCTAAATAACTCATGTATATGTGTGCGAGGGAGGAAGGGGTAATTGTCTAAATAACTCATGTATATGTGTGCGAGGGAGGAAGGGGTAATTGTCTAAATAACTCATGTATATGTGTGTGAGGGAGGAGGGGTAATTGTCTAAATAACTCATGTATATGTGTGCGAGGGAGGAAGGGGTAATTGTCTAAATAACTCATGTATATGTGTGCGAGGGAGGAAGGGGTAATTGTCTAAATAACTCATGTATATGTGTGCGAGGGAGGAAGGGGTAATTGTCTAAATAACTCATGTATATGTGTGCGAGGGAGGAAGGGGTAATTGTCTAAATAACTCATGTATATGTGTGCGAGGGAGGAAGGGGTAATTGTCTAAATAACTCATGTATATGTGTGCGAGGGAGGAAGGGGTAATTGTCTAAATAACTCATGTATATGTGTGTGAGGGAGGAGGGGTAATTGTCTAAATAACTCATGTATATGTGTGCGAGGGAGGAAGGGGTAATTGTCTAAATAACTCATGTATATGTGTGCGAGGGAGGAAGGGGTAATTGTCTAAATAACTCATGTATATGTGTGCGAGGGTGGAGAGGGTAATTGTCTAAAGAACTCATGTATATGTGTGCGAGGGAGGAGACGGTAATTGTCTAAAGAACTATTAAGTATTTACTCTGTGTAATGTCATTTGCTTTTTCACAACTTATCATAAAGTTTGTGTCAAGACTAGTGGAACAGGAACTGCTTACCTTTCAGGAGCACCTGAATTGTGTTAAACTTGTCATGTGTATGGCAATTCGCTTTATCATTGGTACTAGAATGAGTATGACATGGTTTTCTTACATAGTATCTTCTAGCTTTAAGAAAAACAAAAGACTATATTTTAGCAGTTTTAGACATAATTCTTATTTTCATATAACGTGTTCATTTAATTGAAAAAGCCCAATGTGATTTGTCAAAAGTTTGATACATGACTCCCGAAATTAATTGTCATCAGTGTATAAAGAAAACCAGTTAAACCACGCCCACTTCCGGGTATTATTTTCGATTCTAATATGACGTCTATAAAACGGCACACACGATAATACTCAACAACTCTATATTTAGCGCAAGTGCAGTACACAACAAATCTGGCTGTTCCTATGTGACTCCCGCTGTAAAATTACCGTGACGACCGAGTGTAAACA
The DNA here is from genome assembly GCA_963383655.1 of Bathymodiolus septemdierum. Lineage (NCBI taxonomy): Eukaryota > Metazoa > Mollusca > Bivalvia > Mytilida > Modiolidae > Bathymodiolus > Bathymodiolus septemdierum. Next base: position 7,048,286 of record OY726525.1, on the reverse strand, counting down.
AACAAAACACCGGCATATAGCGTATTTTTAAAGTCCTTAAAATGAAAATTCCCCCTCAGTTATAAATAAATATTCTGTAGCTAAGTATTTTTTATCATTTGTTTTGAAAATTTACATTTGGGGATCATACATTTCATTGATATGTGTCGGCCATGAATAACAAAATGCACTAACTTACTGACTAACCTTGTTTTCCTACGTATACATTGATAACTAGACGGTGATTTAATTAAGTTACTGATATTTTCCAATTTAATGGCATTTTGAATTTTGCTACTCAAATTAGTAAAATGCTCACAAAATCGTAAAATAAATCAGTAACCAGCTTGTGTCAATCAGCGTCCCTTGTAAACAACGTCACAGGATGACGATATATTACAAAAGTCAAAGTCGATAGATGGTTGTCTTAAGTATTTTTTCCGGAATTGTTTTTTATGTCAACAATACAAGCTTTTTTTTTCATCGGCATTTATATTTTTATTTCATATCTAACAATAATTGTCGATTATTAACAACTGTTCAAGTGTTCGATATTATGTTTGACAACTCTGCTCCGCCATCATGTTAGCGCTTGAAATGAAGTCCGACTTTTTTTTTTTCAAATATTTTTACGCAGGAATTGCTCAATCGAATCTATGTGGGAAAATACGCAATAAATATGTTTTTCATGTTAACATCCATATCTTTGTTTTAAAATATCTCGTTCAAAAACAAATAATTCAAAATCAATTCAAAATTTCCGAAGGAGGTAAACGGAACAGCCACCAAATGTCGTGTGTATACATTTTACGAAAATAAAAAAAATACCGTATTTGTCCTATTAGAAGCGAAATAATTCATGGCAGGCATAGAGTTGTGCAAATTTACACATGGGCTGGGCCTTCAAATTCGAATTTTATCCCGAGCGATATAAGAATCTAAGAATATAAAGGCTCAGCCCATGTGTAAATTTGCACAACTCTATGCCTGCCATGAATTATTTCTTAAACAACATGAACGTAACATCTATGTACTATAACAACAGTTTAACATGTGGATTATTAAACGACATGAACGTAACATCTATGTACTATAACAACAGTTTAACATGTGGATTATTAAACGACATGAACGTAACATCTATGCACTATAACAACAGTTTAACATGTGGATTATTAAACGACATGAACGTAACATCTATGTACTATAACAACAGTTTAACATGTGGATTATTAAACGACATGAACGTAACATCTATGTACTATAACAACAGTTTAACATGTGGATTATTAAACGACATGAACGTAACATCTATGTACTATAACAACAGTTTAACATGTGGATTATTAAACGACATGAACGTAACATCTAATGTACTATAACAACAGTTTAACATGTGGATTATTAAACGACATGAACGTAACATCTAATGTACTATAACAACAGTTTAACATGTGGATTATTAAACGACATGAACGTAACATCTATGTACTATAACAACAGTTTAACATGTGGATTATTAAACGACATGAACGTAACATCTATGTACTATAACAACAGTTTAACATGTGGATTATTAAACGACATGAACGTAACATCTAATGTACTATAGCAACAGTTTAACATGTGGATTATTAAACGACATGAACGTAACATCTATGTACTATAACAACAGTTTAACATGTGGATTATTAAACGACATGAACGTAACATCTAATGTACTATAACAACAGTTTAACATGTGGATTATTAAACGACATGAACGTAACATCTATGTACTATAACAACAGTTTAACATGTGGATTATTAAACGACATGAACGTAACATCTATGTACTATAACAACAGTTTAACATGTGGATTATTAAACGACATGAACGTAACATCTATGTACTATAACAACAGTTTAACATGTGGATTATTAAACGACATGAACGTAACATCTATGTACTATAACAACAGTTTAACATGTGGAATATTAAACGACATGAACGTAACATCTATGTACTATAACAACAGTTTAACATGTGGATTATTAAACGACATGAACGTAACATCTAATGTACTATAACAACAGTTTAACATGTGGATTATTAAACGACATGAACGTAACATCTATGTACTATAACAACAGTTTAACATGTGGATTATTAAACGACATGAACGTAACATCTATGTACTATAACAACAGTTTAACATGTGGAATATTAAACGACATGAACGTAACATCTATGTACTATAACAACAGTTTAACATGTGGATTATTAAACGACATGAACGTAACATCTAATGTACTATAACAACAGTTTAACATGTGGATTATTAAACGACATGAACGTAACATCTAATGTACTATAACAACAGTTTAACATGTGGATTATTAAACGACATGAACGTAACATCTATGTACTATAACAACAGTTTAACATGTGGATTATTAAACGACATGAACGTAACATCTATGTACTATAACAACAGTTTAACATGTGGATTATTAAACGACATGAACGTAACATCTAATGTACTATAACAACAGTTTAACATGTGGATTATTAAACGACATGAATGTAACATCTATGTACTATAACAACAGTTTAACATGTGGATTATTAAACGACATGAACGTAACATCTAATGTACTATAACAACAGTTTAACATGTGGATTATTAAACGACATGAACGTAACATCTATGTACTATAACAACAGTTTAACATGTGGATTATTAAACGACATGAACGTAACATCTAATGTACTATACCAACAGTTTAACATGTGGATTATTAAACGACATGAACGTAACATTTATGTACTATAACAACAGTTTAACATGTGGATTATTAAACGACATGAACGTAACATCTATGCACTATAACAACAGATTAACATGTGGATTATTAAACGACATGAACGTAACATCTATGTACTATAACAACAGTTTAACATGTGGAATATTAAACGACATGAACGTAACATCTATGTACTATAACAACAGTTTAACATGTGGAATATTAAACGACATGAACGTAACATCTATGTACTATAACAACAGTTTAACATGTGGATTATTAAACGACATGAACGTAACATCTATGCACTATAACAACAGATTAACATGTGGATTATTAAACGACATGAACGTAACATCTATGTACTATAACAACAGTTTAACATGTGGAATATTAAACGACATGAACGTAACATCTATGTACTATAACAACAGTTTAACATGTGGAATATTAAACGACATGAACGTAACATCTATGTACTATAACAACAGTTTAACATGTGGATTATTAAACGACATGAACGTAACATCTAATGTACTATAACAACAGTTTAACATGTGGATTATTAAACGACATGAACGTAACATCTAATGTACTATAACAACAGTTTAACATGTGGATTATTAAACGACATGAACGTAACATCTATGTACTATAACAACAGTTTAACATGTGGATTATTAAACGACATGAACGTAACATCTATGTACTATAACAACAGTTTAACATGTGGATTATTAAACGACATGAACGTAACATCTAATGTACTATAACAACAGTTTAACATGTGGATTATTAAACGACATGAACGTAACATCTATGTACTATAACAACAGTTTAACATGTGGATTATTAAACGACATGAACGTAACATCTAATGTACTATAACAACAGTTTAACATGTGGATTATTAAACGACATGAACGTAACATCTATGTACTATAACAACAGTTTAACATGTGGATTATTAAACGACATGAACGTAACATCTAATGTACTATACCAACAGTTTAACATGTGGATTATTAAACGACATGAACGTAACATTTATGTACTATAACAACAGTTTAACATGTGGATTATTAAACGACATGAACGTAACATCTATGCACTATAACAACAGATTAACATGTGGATTATTAAACGACATGAACGTAACATCTATGTACTATAACAACAGTTTAACATGTGGAATATTAAACGACATGAACGTAACATCTATGTACTATAACAACAGTTTAACATGTGGAATATTAAACGACATGAACGTAACATCTATGTACTATAACAACAGTTTAACATGTGGATTATTAAACGACATGAACGTAACATCTATGCACTATAACAACAGATTAACATGTGGATTATTAAACGACATGAACGTAACATCTATGTACTATAACAACAGTTTAACATGTGGAATATTAAACGACATGAACGTAACATCTATGTACTATAACAACAGTTTAACATGTGGAATATTAAACGACATGAACGTAACATCTATGTACTATAACAACAGTTTAACATGTGGATTATTAAACGACATGAACGTAACATCTAATGTACTATAACAACAGTTTAACATATGGATTATTAAACGACATGAACGTAACATCTAATGTACTATAACAACAGTTTAACATGTGGATTATTAAACGACATGAATGTAACATCTATGTACTATAACAACAGTTTAGCATGTGGATTATTAAACGACATGAACGTAACATCTAATGTACTATAACAACAGTTTAACATGTGGATTATTAAACGACATGAACGTAACATCTAATGTACTATAACAACAGTTTAACATGTGGATTATTAAACGACATGAACGTAACATCTAATGTACTATAACAACAGTTTAGCATGTGGATTATTAAACGACATGAACGTAACATCTAATGTACTATAACAACAGTTTAACATGTGGATTATTAAACGACATGAACGTAACATCTAATGTACAATAACAACAGTTTAACATGTGGATTATTAAACGACATGAACGTAACATCTAATGTACTATAACAACAGTTTAACATGTGGATTATTAAACGACATGAACGTAACATCTAATGTACTATAACAACAGTTTAACATGTGGATTATTAAACGACATGAACGTAACATCTAATGTACTATAACAACAGTTTAACATGTGGATTATTAAACGACATGAACGTAACATCTATGTACTATAACAACAGTTTAACATGTGGATTATTAAACGACATGAATGTAACATCTATGTACTATAACAACAGTTTAACATGTGGATTATTAAACGACATGAACGTAACATCTAATGTACTATAACAACAGTTTAACTTGTGGATTATTAAACGACATGAATGTAACATCTATGTACTATAACAACAGTTTAACATGTGGATTATTAAACGACATGAACGTAACATCTATGTACGATAACAACAGTTTAACATGTGGATTATTAAACGACATGAACGTAACATCTAATGTACTATAACAACAGTTTAACATGTGGATTATTAAACGACATGAACGTAACATCTATGTACTATAACAACAGTTTAACATGTGGATTATTAAACGCCATGAACGTAACATCTATGTACTATAACAACAGTTTAACATGTGGATTATTAAACGACATGAACGTAACATCTATGTACTATAACAACAGTTTAACATGTGGATTATTAAACGACATGAACGTAACATCTATGTACTATAACAACAGTTTAACATGTGGATTATTAAACGACATGAACGTAACATCTAATGTACTATAACAACAGTTTAACATGTGGATTATTAAACGACATGAACGTAACATCTAATGTACTATAACAACAGTTTAACTTGTGGATTATTAAACGACATGAACGTAACATCTAATGTACTATAACAACAGTTTAACATGTGGATTATTAAACGACATGAACGTAACATCTATGTACTATAACAACAGTTTAACATGTGGAATATTAAACGACATGAACGTAACATCTATGTACTATAACAACAGTTTAACATGTGGATTATTAAACGACATGAACGTTACATCTATGTACTATAACAACAGTTTAACATGTGGAATATTAAACGACATGAACGTAACATCTATGTACTATAACAACAGTTTAACATGTGGATTATTAAACGACATGAACGTAACATCTAATGTACTATAACAACAGTTTAACATGTGGATTATTAAACGACATGAACGTAACATCTATGTACTATAACAACAGTTTAACATGTGGAATATTAAACGACATGAACGTAACATCTAATGTACTATAACAACAGTTTAACATGTGGATTATTAAACGACATGAACGTAACATCTATGTACTATAACAAGAGTTTAACATGTGGATTATTAAACGACATGAACGTAACATCTATGTACTATAACAACAGTTTAACATGTGGATTATTAAACGACATGAACGTAACATCTAATGTACTATAACAACAGTTTAACATGTGGATTATTAAACGACATGAACGTAACATCTAATGTACTATAGCAACAGTTTAACATGTGGATTATTAAACGACATGAACGTAACATCTATGTACTATAACAACAGTTTAACATGTGGATTATTAAACGACATGAACGTAACATCTAATGTACTATAACAACAGTTTAACATGTGGATTATTAAACGACATGAACGTAACATCTAATGTACTATAACAACAGTTTAACATGTGGATTATTAAACGACATGAACGTAACATCTATGTACTATAACAACAGTTTAACATGTGGATTATTAAACGACATGAACGTAACATCTATGTACTATAACAACAGTTTAACATGTGGATTATTAAACGACATGAACGTAACATCTAATGTACTATAACAACAGTTTAACATGTGGATTATTAAACGACATGAACGTAACATCTATGTACTATAACAACAGTTTAACATGTGGATTATTAAACGACATGAACGTAACATCTAATGTACTATAACAACAGTTTAACATGTGGATTATTAAACGACATGAACGTAACATCTATGTACTATAACAACAGTTTAACATGTGGATTATTAAACGACATGAACGTAACATCTATGTACTATAACAACAGTTTAACATGTGGATTATTAAACGACATGAACGTAACATCTAATGTACTATAACAACAGTTTAACATGTGGATTATTAAACGACATGAACGTAACATCTAATGTACTATAACAACAGTTTAACATGTGGATTATTAAACGACATGAACGTAACATCTATGTACTATAACAACAGTTTAACATGTGGATTATTAAACGACATGAACGTAACATCTATGTACTATAACAACAGTTTAACATGTTGAATATTAAAACAAAGGATTATATTATAATTGTATTTAAAAAATATATAATTATAAATATTCAATGATTTTTGTTGAATGCTTTAAGAAAACGTAAGCGCTTTTTTCATAATAAATTGTTGCTTCAAGGTTGATGGGCGACATTTGATTTACGTAGTTATATATCATGGATAAAATAAATTCTCGGAAAATTATTAGATATACAATATAAACAGGACATAGAACAAGGTGTATCTTGAAATCTGATCTCATCCGTCATCGACAAGCATATACATATTTAATATATACAACAACCACACCTATTTCAAAAGAACGACGAGTTGGTATGGAATAGAAAATACTTAGAAATAACATTATCGGTATTAAATGTCTTTGTTAATGAATCTAAATTGGTAAAAGTCGTTTGTAATCTGAGTTTGAAATATTGCATTTAAATTTTTAATACTCTAATTTGCATAAAATTAATTTGAAACAACATGTATTTGTTGCCCCCATGCGTTGTTGGTTTTATGGAGACTTTCAGCAATTTATCAGATATATTGTGATCTACAGATATTTTCAAGAAACGAAAGTCCTTACAGATGTAAAGAAATTAGTAGCAAAATCTTGTGTAGGTATGTAGAAACCTTATAAGAAGAGTTTGCCGATACCAAAGGGCCAATCATAATCCGTATATCGAAGAAGAACAGACAACACAATGGTCAAAAGAGAAGAACAGACAACACACTGGTCAAAAGAAAAAGTACAAAAGGACAAACAACGATCTACAAAACATACATATAAAATTAAAGATCGAATAACACATACTCCACTAAAACTGGGGTGAACTCAGGTGCTCCGGAAGGGCAAGCAGTTCCTGCTCCACTAGTGATACCCGTCGTGTTAATCTAATTACAAACCCGGTGGAATGGGGTGGGGTGAGGCCACAAACCAAAGTCGGTAGTGTAAGAAAAGTTGCAAGACACCAAAGGGAATTCAGAAGTCATAAGTCGACAGACAATACAATGGTCAAAACAAAAAGTACAAACAATGATATATAAAACAATACACTAAAGATCGAGCAACACGAATCCATTAAAACCATGAAGAAGGTATTTGGAATATTGAGGTTATGTATAAAGCACATGAGTTCACCCCCAGTTCTTAGTGAGGTTCGTGCTACTCGATATTTAATTTTATGTGTAAGTTTTGTAGATCGTTGTTTGTCCTTTTGTCCTTTAACTTTGTTCATTGTTTCTCTGTCTATCATCGATTTACGGATTCTGATTACCCCTTTGGCATCCTCAAAGTCTTCATATCAAATAAGGATAAACCGAGAACCAGATAAAAGGAAAAGTTGGATATGTTTATTTCGTAAAATAATATATACTGTCAAACCTGTCCATGCGGTCACTTCTATTAAGCAGTCACCTGTACTTAAAGGTCACCATTTTCTTGTCCTGTCACAGAAAATTTCATATGAATTGAATCTCTTTTAAGAGGTCACCTGTCTTATAAGGTCGCTTTTTCTATGTTTGACTGTACTTTGATGTGTAACAGAAATACATAAAGTATTAAAGTATTAAATACATTAAGTGTCATTATAGGTAATCACTATTACTTCGCGGAACATACCCACGCATTTCACAAAAGTACATCACATCTTTGTAGCATAGCGAAAATAATTATATTTATTTTTATGATTAGCTTCTTGGAAAATATATATCGTACTTTTACACGTGGAAATATATAATGTGGGTTGATATGAGATGACACGCATTCTGTAACTTTACATGCTAAAATGTATAATGTGGGCTAACACGAGATGAAACATGTTTGTCCCTTTAGTATTCTCTAACGTTTATTTGAACTACAATAAAAAAGAAATAAAAAAAAAACACAAAAAAATACCAAAACCCCCCCCAAAAAACACTTATAAAAGCAATTCTTTGAACAGTAAAAAGACGTTGATGTTGTAACGTTCAGGAATGTAATTCGTGAGCATGCTCAGAGTCCGAATATAGACCTTCTTGTGTAATGATATGGAAAACTAAAAACACTATACCATACTGTCGGAACAGTTTTAAAGTCCAATAGAAAAATAGTAGAATCAGGGGAAATAGATACCCCTAACACGTGACTACTGGACGGCTCACTTTCCTGGCTTTGTACATGCACTTCAATACAAAGTGGCGGTGTGAAACTAGTTATAATGGGCCAATTCTTCAATATAACCGGGAGAAAACCGTTATTAGTGACCTTAAAGAGCCATAACATTGAACCTTTAACCGTAATATATTTTGATTTATGCTGAAATCAGTGCATTTACTGACTAAATAAAGAACTGTTTGAAGATACCAATGGGATAATTAAAAGCCTTGAACTGACGAAAGACAGGCGATGAAATGACCAACTGAAAAAGGACAAAGAGTAATTTTTAAAACACTACACAGAAAACTAAAGATTATGCAACACTAACAGAAGTACAAATTCGAATTTTATCCCGAGCGAAAGCGAGGGTTAAAATCTAAGAATATAAAGGCTCAGCCCATGTGTAAATTTGCACAACTCTATGCCTGCCATGAATTATTTCTTAAACGACATGAACGTAACATCTATGTACTATAACAACAGTTTAACATGTGGATTATTAAACGACATGAACGTTACATCTATGTACTATAACAACAGTTTAACATGTGGATTATTAAACGACATGAACGTAACATCTATGTACTATAACAACAGTTTAACATGTGGATTATTAAACGACATGAACGTAACATCTATGTACTATAACAACAGTTTAACATGTGGATTATTAAACGACATGAACGTAACATCTAATGTACTATAACAACAGTTTAACATGTGGATTATTAAACGACATGAACGTAACATCTAATGTACTATAACAACAGTTTAACATGTGGATTATTAAACGACATGAACGTAACATCTAATGTACTATAACAACAGTTTAACATGTGGATTATTAAACGACATGAACGTAACATCTATGTACTATAACAACAGTTTAACATGTGGATTATTAAACGACATGAACGTAACATCTATGTACTATAACAACAGTTTAACATGTAGAATATTAAACGACATGAACGTAACATCTATGTACTATAACAACAGTTTAACATGTGGATTATTAAACGACATGAACGTAACATCTAATGTACTATAACAACAGTTTAACATGTGGATTATTAAACGACATGAACGTAACATCTATGTACTATAACAACAGTTTAACATGTGGAATATTAAACGACATGAACGTAACATCTAATGTACTATAACAACAGTTTAACATGTGGATTATTAAACGACATGAACGTAACATCTATGTACTATAACAACAGTTTAACATGTGGATTATTAAACGACATGAACGTAACATCTATGTACTATAACAACAGTTTAACATGTGGATTATTAAACGACATGAACGTAACATCTATGTACTATAACAACAGTTTAACATGTGGATTATTAAACGACATGAACGTAACATCTATGTACTATAACAACAGTTTAACATGTGGATTATTAAACGACATGAACGTAACATCTATGTACTATAACAACAGTTTAACATGTGGATTATTAAACGACATGAACGTAACATCTATGTACTATAACAACAGTTTAACATGTGGATTATTAAACGACATGAACGTAACATCTATGTACTATAACAACAGTTTAACATGTGGATTATTAAACGACATGAACGTAACATCTATGTACTATAACAACAGTTTAACATGTGGAATATTAAACGACATGAACGTAACATCTATGTACTATAACAACAGTTTAACATGTGGATTATTAAACGACATGAACGTAACATCTATGTACTATAACAACAGTTTAACATGTGGATTATTAAACGACATGAACGTAACATCTAATGTACTATAACAACAGTTTAACATGTGGATTATTAAACGACATGAACGTAACATCTAATGTACTATAACAACAGTTTAACATGTGGATTATTAAACGACATGAACGTAACATCTAATGTACTATAACAACAGTTTAACATGTGGATTATTAAACGACATGAACGTAACATCTAATGTACTATAACAACAGTTTAACATGTGGAATATTAAACGACATGAACGTAACATCTATGTACTATAACAACAGTTTAACATGTGGATTATTAAACGACATGAACGTAACATCTAATGTACTATAACAACAGTTTAACATGTGGATTATTAAACGACATGAACGTAACATCTAATGTACTATAACAACAGTTTAACATGTGGATTATTAAACGACATGAACGTAACATCTATTGTACTATAACAACAGTTTAACATGTGGATTATTAAACGACATGAACGTAACATCTATGTACTATAACAACAGTTTAACATGTGGATTATTAAACGACATGAACGTAACATCTAATGTACTATAACAACAGTTTAACATGTGGATTATTAAACGACATGAACGTAACATCTAATGTACTATAACAACAGTTTAACATGTGGATTATTAAACGACATGAACGTAACATCTAATGTACTATAACAACAGTTTAACATGTGGATTATTAAACGACATGAACGTAACATCTATGTACTATAACAACAGTTTAACATGTTGAATATTAAAACAAAGGATGATATTATAATTGTATTTAAAAAATATATAATTATAAATATTCAATGATTTTTGTTGAATGCTTTAAGAAAACGTAACATTTTTTCTAGGAAGCGCTTTTTCCATAATAAATTGTTGCTTCAAAGTTTATGGGCGATATTTGATTTGTAACGTGATAGCACTACATTACGTAGTTATATGTCATGGATGAAATAAATTCTCGGAAAATTATTAGATATACAATATAAGCAGGACTCAGAACAAGGTCTATCTTGAAATCTGATCTCATCCGTCATCGACAAGCATATGTATATTTAATATATACAACAACCACACATATTTCAAAAGAACGACGAGTTGGTATGGAATAGAAAATACTTAGAAATAACATTATCGGTATTAAATGTCTTTGTTAATGAATCTAAATTGGTAAAAGTCATTTGTAATCTGAGTTTGAAATATTGCATTTAAATTTTTAATACTCTAATTTGTATCAAATTAATTTGAAACAACATGTATTTGTTGCCCCCATGCGTTGTTGGTTTTATGGAGACTTTCAGCAATTTATCAGATATATTGTGATCTACAGATATTTTTAAGAAACGAAAGTCCTTACAGATGTAAAGAAATTAGTAGCAAAATCTTGTGTAGGTATGTAGAAACCTTATAAGAAGAGTTTGAGGATACCAAAGGGCCAATCATAATCGGTATATCGAAGAAGAACTGACAACACAATGGTCAAAAGAAAAAGTACAAAAGGACAAACAACGATCTACAAAACATATATATAAAATTAAAGATCGAATAACACATACCCCACTAAAACTGGGGGTGAACTCAGGTGCTCCGGAAGGGCAAGCAATTCCTGCTCCACTAGTGATATCCGTCGTGTTAATCTAATTACAAACCCGGTGGAATGGGGTGGGGTGAGGCCACAAACCAAAGTCGGTAGTGTAAGAAAAGTTGCAAGACACCAAAGGGAATTCAGAAGTCATAAGTCGACAGACAATACAATGGTCAAAACAAAAAGTACAAACAACGATATATAAAACAATACACTGAAGATCGAGCAACACGAATCCATTAAAACCATGAATAAGGTATTTGGAATATTGAGGTTATGCATAAAGCACATGAGTTCATCCCCGTTTCTTAGTGAGGTTCGTGCTACTCGATATTTAATTTTATGTGTAAATTTTGTAGATCGTTGTTTGTCCTTTTGTACTTTAGCATTGTTCCTTGTTCCTCTGTCCATCATCGATTTACGGATTCTGATTACCCCTTTGGTATCCTCAAACTCTTCTTATCAAATAAGGATAAACCGAGAACCAGATAAAAGAAAAAATTGGATATGTTTATTTCGTAAAATAATATATACTGTCAAACCTGTCCATGCAGTCACCTGTACTTAAAGGTCACCATTTTCTTGTCCTGTCACAGAAAATTTCATATGAAATGAATCTCTTTTAAGAGGTCACCTGTCTTATAAGGTCGCTTTTTCTATGCTTGACTGTACTTTGATGTGTAACAGAAATACATAAAGTATTAAAGTATTAAATACATTAAGTGTCATTATAGGCAATCACTATTAGTTCGCGGAACATACCCACGCATTTCACAAAAGTACATCACATCTTTGTAGCATAGCGAAAATAATAATATTTATTTTTATGATTAGATTCTTGGAAAATATATATCGTACTTTTACACGTGGAAATATATAATGTGGGTTGATATGAGATGACACGCATTCTGTAGGTTTACATGCAAAAATGTATAATGTGGGCTAACACGAGATGAAACATGTTTGTCCCTTTGGTATTCTCTAACGTTTATTTGAACTACAATAAAAAAGAAATAAAAAAAAACACAAAAAAATACCAAAACCCCCCACCCCCAAAAAAAAACACTTCTAAAAGCAATTCTTTGAACAGTAAAAAGACGTTGATGTTGTAACGTTCAGGAATGTAATTCGTGAGCATGCTCAGAGTCAGAATATAGACCTTCTTGTGTAATGATATGGAAAACTAAAAACACTATACCATACTGTCGGAACAGTTTTAAAATCCAATAGAAAAATAGTAGAATCAGGGGAAATAGATACCCCTAACACGTGACTACTGGACCGCTCACTTTCCTGGCTTTGTACATGCACTTCAATACAAAGTGGCGGTGTGAAACTAGTTTTAATAAGCCAAATCTTCAATATAGCCGGGAGAAAACCGTTATTAGTGACCTTAAAGAGCCATAACATTGAACCTTAACCGTAATATATTTTGATTTATGCTAAAATCAGTGCATTTACTGACTACATAAAGAACTGTTTGAAGATAACAATGGGATAATTAGAAGGCATGAACTGACGAAAGACAGACGATGAAATGGCTAACAGAAAAAGGACAAACAATGATCTACAAAATTCTACACAGAAAACTAAAGATTAAGCAATGCTAATCCCAGTACAAACTAGAGGTGAACTCATTTGTGCTTCGGAAGGGTAGAAGCTACACCCGTCGTATCAAGTATCCTGGTACCACGTCTTATGTAAAGTGGAACGTAATAAACACTGGTCGAATTGGGAGGAGGGCATATATATATTGTATAAATTTCAATTTTCACATTCACCACCGAGATTCACCACAAATTCAGCGCCATTTTTTCAATCATTACAAACAGATAACTTTTACTTACTGGTGGTGACAGAATACATTTATTATAATAGGCCTAACTAGTTTTACACGTGTTTTATTATACGATATTCCAGAGCTTGTGGTTCCTGTCAGGAGGTTGCTTCTAACAAGGAAGCTACTGAACCATGGGTTCCTCTTGGCTAAGTTGAAGCCATCACTTCGAAAGTTTTACTGTCACCACCATTATTTGGTTGACCGTTATGGAATATATATGTCACCAATGATCCCGGATATGTTCCACTTGTCGTACGCACTGATCGGTCCTTTCCTCATTCATGACTGATCACCGAGTTTTGTACTTTTTCTTTTGGCCATTGTATTGTCTGCCCTTCGATTTGCGGATTCTGATTACCCCTTTGGTATCTTCAAACTATTCTGATGCACAAGTCAAGCTTCAGACTTTCCTATGTATACACTTACCAAGTGACAACAATCAATAGATTTAACATGTTAACCTATCACATTAAATTCTCTGTTGTAGTACCATGTAAACCAGTATGTCTTTCGATACCTCTGGTAAACATCACGTGACTATTTGCTTCTGTTATCCCTTTCATCTTTAATCTATCTGTACTTTTTTTAGAAGTGGCCATTGTCAAAAAAGTTAATTTACACATGCATCATTATATTTAATAGGAAATCAAGCATCCGTTGCATTTAATAGTAGATAAAAACTGATTTATGGGTAAAACATATCAAAAGGTCATGGCTGGATATGGCCATGTTAACATACAATTTTATTTTCTAAATGACAAAAAGGTGATAATCTTCACAAAATCATTTAATATTATGATAATTTGACAGTTTATGCAAAATAATAATGAGAAGTAGCTATCTTTAATATTTCATACCTTTTGATAAAAACATCAATGATTTCATTTTACGTTTTTGGTATTCAGATATATTTTACATTTAGGTTTGTGGCCTCTTTATCACTCATATCTTAAAATGAAATACCCAATCTATATTTGTGGCAGTCATTCATAATAACAAAATTAATCTGAAACAGGAGTAATAATTGAATGGTCCCATCAAAATCTATTTTTTCTATCGATGGTATTTCAAGAGGACCGCCAGAACTGGACAATTTAAATTAGGATTCAAATGGAATTTTAACCATACATAATTATTGTATAGTTCCGTACGAAATTTATTTTATTTCATTTTTATGTCGATGAGATATCCAAGACGGCCGCCATCACTAGACAATTTAAATTTGGATTCAATTGGAATATTAACCATATATAATTATCGTATAGTCCTGTACACAATTTATTTTATTTCATTTTTATGTCGATGAGATATCCAAGATGTCCGCCAGCACTGGAAAATTTAAATTAGGATTCAATAAAATAAGATTCAAATATAATCTTAACCATAAATAATTATTGGATGGTCTCATGCAAAATCTTTTTTTATTTTACTGTTTCATATCGATGAGCACCAGGGCGCTGGATAATTAAAAATTAGGATCGTATAAAACAAAGATTTTAAGATATTCTAATCTAAAATGTTTTAACTGGAATGTTTGTTGGTTTGGCCTTTACCAACTTATGAAAATAAAGTTGATGATTTGATTTTTGGTGTTTAACGGCACTTTCAGCAGTATTTCAGCTATTTCATGGCGACCAGTTTTAGTGGTGGAAGAAGCTGGAGTACCCGGAGAGAACAACCGACCATGGGCAAGCAACTGGTAAACTTTAAACAGCGGCAGTCAACTATTCCACCAATATCAACAAAATGAACAATCACATTATACAGTTATTTCATGCCTGTTCAGGGAACAGTCAAAACTATTGTCCCGAGGTGCTGGAGATGACTTGAAAACTGTTGCCTGAGGCCGAATGCACATAACCACAAATCCACGACTGGTGCGATTGACAGGAATAACACACTGTGCATCGTTCTCGGGCATGGAACAGTTCGGATCTGGAAATAGGGGAACAGTCAACTGTTTCACTCCGTCGGCTATTTTTAAAATTTTCTTGTAATCAGATCAGTTAAAAATATAGCATATGAAAAATATATACTATAAGTTAATAATACATCTTAATTTACTGAACACAACAAATAAAGAATACGACATATTACGTTCTAAATATAACTCATGTTTTTATGTTGATCTGAAAGCTGATAGAGATAGACCACTGAGCGGCGAAAATATGTAATAGGAGACTATGATACAAAAATATCTGATACAAGAAAACAGATTAAATCCAAACGTTACATTAATATTGTAAAAATAAATATAAATGTTTTGTTGAATCGGAAAACTAGAAATGTATTGAAAAAAACTTTTAAGATACCAAAGTAGTTAGTTGGAAACCGTAAATTGAAGAAAGACATGCACTGTAATGGCAACAATAAACAGGACAAAGGTACAAACAATGATCAACTCTAGGGTCAGGCTATATTATAGAACATATATTAGGAGAATATTGTAGAAAAACGTAAATTGAAGAAAGACATGCACTGTAATGGCAACAATAAACAGGACAAAGGTACAAACAATGATCAACTCTAGGGACAGGCTATATTATAGAACATATATTAGGAGGATATTGTAGAAAAACGTAAATTGAAGAAAGACATGCACTGTAATGGCAACAATAAACAGGACAAAGGTACAAACAATGATCAACTCTAGGGACAGGCTATATTATAGAACATACATTAGGAGGATATTGTAGAAAAACGTAAATTGAAGAAAGACATGCACTGTAATGGCAACAATAAACAGGACAAAGGTACAAACAATGATCAACTCTAGGGACAGGCTATATTATAGAACATATATTAGGAGAATATTGTAGAAAAACGTAAATTGAAGAAAGACATGCACTGTAATGGCAACAATAAACAGGACAAAGGTACAAACAATGATCAACTCTAGGGACAGGCTATATTATAGAACATATATTAGGAGGATATTGTAGAAAAACGTAAATTGAAGAAAGACATGCACTGTAATGGCAACAATAAACAGGACAAAGGTACAAACAATGATCAACTCTAGGGAAAGGCTATATTATAGAACATATATTAGGAGGATATTGTAGAAAAACGTAAATTGAAGAAAGACATGCACTGTAATGGCAACAATAAACAGGACAAAGGTACAAACAATGATCAACTCTAGGGACAGGCTATATTATAGAACATATATTAGGAGGATATTGTAGAAAAACGTAAATTGAAGAAAGACATGCATTGTAATGACAACAATAAACAGGACAAAGGTACAAATAATGATCAACTCTAGGGACAGGCTATATTATAGAACATATATTAGGAGGATATTGTAGAAAAACGTAAATTGAAGAAAGACATGCACTGTAATGGCAACAATAAACAGGACAAAGGTACAAACAATGATCAACTCTAGGGACAGGCTATATTATAGAACATATATTAGGAGAATATTGTAGAAAAACGTAAATTGAAGAAAGACATGCACTGTAATGGCAACAATAAACAGGACAAAGGTACAAACAATGATCAACTCTAGGGAAAGGCTATATTATAGAACATATATTAGGAGAATATTGTAGAAAAACGTAAATTGAAGAAAGACATGCACTGTAATGGCAACAATAAACAGGACAAAGGTACAAACAATGATCAACTCTAGGGACAGGCTATATTATAGAACATATATTAGGAGGATATTGTAGAAAAACGTAAATTGAAGAAAGACATGCACTGTAATGGCAACAATAAACAGGACAAAGGTACAAACAATGATCAACTCTAGGGACAGGCTATATTATAGAACATATATTAGGAGGATATTGTAGAAAAACGTAAATTGAAGAAAGACATGCACTGTAATGGCAACAATAAACAGGACAAAGGTACAAACAATGATCAACTCTAGGGACAGGCTATATTATAGAACATATATTAGGAGAATATTGTAGAAAAACGTAAATTGAAGAAAGACATGCACTGTAATGGCAACAATAAACAGGACAAAGGTACAAACAATGATCAACTCTAGGGAAAGGCTATATTATAGAACATATATTAGGAGAATATTGTAGAAAAACGTAAATTGAAGAAAGACATGCACTGTAATGGCAACAATAAACAGGACAAAGGTACAAACAATGATCAACTCTAGGGACAGGCTATATTATAGAACATATATTAGGAGGATATTGTAGAAAAACGTAAATTGAAGAAAGACATGCACTGTAATGGCAACAATAAACAGGACAAAGGTACAAACAATGATCAACTCTAGGGACAGGCTATATTATAGAACATATATTAGGAGGATATTGTAGAAAAACGTAAATTGAAGAAAGACATGCACTGTAATGGCAACAATAAACAGGACAAAGGTACAAACAATGATCAACTCTAGGGACAGGCTATATTATAGAACATATATTAGGAGAATATTGTAGAAAAACGTAAATTGAAGAAAGACATGCACTGTAATGGCAACAATAAACAGGACAAAGGTACAAACAATGATCAACTCTAGGGAAAGGCTATATTATAGAACATATATTAGGAGAATATTGTAGAAAAACGTAAATTGAAGAAAGACATGCACTGTAATGGCAACAATAAACAGGACAAAGGTACAAACAATGATCAACTCTAGGGACAGGCTATATTATAGAACATATATTAGGAGGATATTGTAGAAAAACGTAAATTGAAGAAAGACATGCACTGTAATGGCAACAATAAAACAGGACAAAGGTACAAACAATGATCAACTCTAGGGACAGGCTATATTATAGAACATATATTAGGAGGATATTGTAGAAAAACGTAAATTGAAGAAAGACATGCACTGTAATGGCAACAATAAACAGGACAAAGGTACAAACAATGATCAACTCTAGGGACAGGCTATATTATAGAACATATATTAGGAGGATATTGTAGAAAAACGTAAATTGAAGAAAGACAAGCACTGTAATGGCAACAATAAACAGGACAAAGGTACAAACAATGATCAACTCTAGGGACAGGCTATATTATAGAACATATATTAGGAGGATATTGTAGAAAAACGTAAATTGAAGAAAGACATGCACTGTAATGGCAACAATAAACAGGACAAAGGTACAAACAATGATGAACTCTAGGGACAGGATATATTATAGAACATATATTAGGAGGATATTGTAGAAAAACGTAAATTGAAGAAAGACATGCACTGTAATGGCAACAATAAACAGGACAAAGGTACAAACAATGATCAACTCTAGGGACAGGCTATATTATAGAACATATATTAGGAGAATATTGTAGAAAAACGTAAATTGAAGAAAGACATGCACTGTAATGGCACCAATAAACAGGACAAAGATACAAACAATGATCAACTCTAGGGACAGGCTATATTATAGAACATATATTAGGAGAATATTGTAGAAAAACGTAAATTGAAGAAAGACATGCACTGTAATGGCAACAATAAACAGGACAAAAGGTACAAACAATGATCAATTCTAGGGACAGGCTATATTATAGAACATATATTAGGAGGATATTGTAGAAAACGTAAATTGAAGAAAGACATGCACTGTAATGGCAACAATAAACAGGACAAAGGTACAAACAATGATCAACTCTAGGGACAGGCTATATTATAGAACATATATTAGGAGGATATTGTAGAAAAACGTAAATTGAAGAAAGACATGCACTGTAATGGCAACAATAAACAGGACAAAGGTACAAACAATGATCAACTCTAGGGACAGGCTATATTATAGAACATATATTAGGAGGATATTGTAGAAAAACGTAAATTGAAGAAAGACATGCACTGTAATGGCAACAATAAACAGGACAAAGGTACAAACAATGATCAACTCTAGGGACAGGCTATATTATAGAACATATATTAGGAGAATATTGTAGAAAAACGTAAATTGAAGAAAGACATGCACTGTAATGGCAACAATAAACAGGACAAAAGGTACAAACAATGATCAACTCTAGGGACAGGCTATATTATAGAACATATATTAGGAGGATATTGTAGAAAAACGTAAATTGAAGAAAGACATGCACTGTAATGACAACAATAAACAGGACAAAGGTACAAACAATGATCAACTCTAGGGACAGGCTATATTATAGAACATATATTAGGAGGATATTGTAGAAAAACGTAAATTGAAGAAAGACATGCACTGTAATGGCAACAATAAACAGGACAAAGGTACAAACAATGATCAACTCTAGGGACAGGCTATATTATAGAACATATATTAGGAGAATATTGTAGAAAAACGTAAATTGAAGAAAGACATGCACTGTAATGGCAACAATAAACAGGACAAAGGTACAAACAATGATCAACTCTAGGGACAGGCTATATTATAGAACATATATTAGGAGGATATTGTAGAAAAACGTAAATTGAAGAAAGACATGCACTGTAATGGCAACAATAAACAGGACAAAGGTACAAACAATGATCAACTCTAGGGACAGGCTATATTATAGAACATATATTAGGAGAATATTGTAGAAAAACGTAAATTGAAGAAAGACATGCACTCTAATGGCAACAATAAACAGGACAAAGGTACAAACAATGATCAACTCTAGGGACAGGCTATATTATAGAACATATATTAGGAGGATATTGTAGAAAAACGTAAATTGAAGAAAGACATGCACTGTAATGACAACAATAAACAGGAAAAAGGTACAAACAATGATCAACTCTAGGGACAGGCTATATTATAGAACATATATTAGGAGGATATTGTAGAAAAACGTAAATTGAAGAAAGACATGCACTGTAATGGCAACAATAAACAGGACAAAGGTACAAACAATGATCAACTCTAGGGACAGGCTATATTATAGAACATATATTAGGAGGATATTGTAGAAAAACGTAAATTGAAGAAAGACATGCACTGTAATGGCAACAATAAACAGGACAAAGGTACAAACAATGATCAACTGTAGGGACAGGCTATATTATAGAACATATATTAGGAGAATATTGTAGAAAAACGTAAATTGAAGAAAGACATGCACTGTAATGGCAACAATAAACAGGACAAAGGTACAAACAATGATCAACTCTAGGGACAGGCTATATTATAGAACATATATTAGGAGAATATTGTAGAAAAACGTAAATTGAAGAAAGACATGCACTGTAATGGCAACAATAAACAGGACAAAGGTACAAATAATGATCAACTCTAGGGACAGGCTATATTATAGAACATATATTAGGAGAATATTGTAGAAAAACGTAAATTGAAGAAAGACATGCACTGTAATGGCAACAATAAACAGGACAAAGGTACAAACAATGATCAACTCTAGGGACAGGCTATATTATAGAACATATATTAGGAGGATATTGTAGAAAAACGTAAATTGAAGAAAGACATGCACTGTAATGACAACAATAAACAGGACAAAGGTACAAACAATGATCAACTCTAGGGACAGGCTATATTATAGAACATATATTAGGAGAATATTGTAGAAAAACGTAAATTGAAGAAAGACATGCACTGTAATGGCAACAATAAACAGGACAAAGGTACAAACAATGATCAACTCTAGGGACAGGCTATATTATAGAACATATATTAGGAGGATATTGTAGAAAAACGTAAATTAAAGAAAGACATGCACTGTAATGGCAACAATAAACAGGACAAAGGTACAAACAATGATCAACTCTAGGGAAAGGCTATATTATAGAACATATATTAGGAGGATATTGTAGAAAAACGTAAATTGAAGAAAGACATGCACTGTAATGGCAACAATAAACAGGACAAAGGTACAAACAATGATCAACTCTAGGGACATGCTATATTATAGAACATATATTAGGAGGATATTGTAGAAAAACGTAAATTGAAGAAAGACATGCACTGTAATGGCAACAATAAACAGGACAAAGGTACAAACAATGATCAACTCTAGGGACAGGCTATATTATAGAACATATATTAGGAGAATATTGTAGAAAAACGTAAATTGAAGAAAGACATGCACTGTAATGGCAACAATAAACAGGACAAAGGTACAAATAATGATCAACTCTAGGGACAGGCTATATTATAGAACATATATTAGGAGGATATTGTAGAAAAACGTAAATTGAAGAAAGACATGCACTGTAATGGCAACAATAAACAGGACAAAGGTACAAACAATGATCAACTCTAGGGACAGGCTATATTATAGAACATATATTAGGAGAATATTGTAGAAAAACGTAAATTGAAGAAAGACATGCACTGTAATGGCAACAATAAACAGGACAAAGGTACAAACAATGATCAACTCTAGGGACAGGCTATATTATAGAACATATATTAGGAGAATATTGTAGAAAAACGTAAATTGAAGAAAGACATGCACTGTAATGGCAACAATAAACAGGACAAAGGTACAAAACAATGATCAACTCTAGGGACAGGCTATATTATAGAACATATATTAGGAGAATATTGTAGAAAAACGTAAATTGAAGAAAGACATGCACTGTAATGGCAACAATAAACAGGACAAAGGTACAAACAATGATCAACTCTAGGGACAGGCTATATTATAGAACATATATTAGGAGGATATTGTAGAAAAACGTAAATTGAAGAAAGACATGCACTGTAATGGCAACAATAAACAGGACAAAGGTACAAACAACGATCAACTCTAGGGACAGGCTATATTATAGAACATATATTAGGAGGATATTGTAGAAAAACGTAAATTGAAGAAAGACATGCACTGTAATGGCAACAATAAACAGGACAAAGGTACAAACAATGATGAACTCTAGGGACAGGCTATATTATAGAACATATATTAGGAGAATATTGTAGAAAAACGTAAATTGAAGAAAGACATGCACTGTAATGGCAACAATAAACAGGACAAAGGTACAAACAATGATCAACTCTAGGGACAGGCTATATTATAGAACATATATTAGGAGAATATTGTAGAAAAACGTAAATTGAAGAAAGACATGCACTGTAATGGCAACAATAAACAGGACAAAGGTACAAACAATGATCAACTCTAGAGACAGGCTATATTATAGAACATATATTAGGAGGATATTGTAGAAAAAACGTAAATTGAAGAAAGACATGCACTGTAATGGCAACAATAAACAGGACAAAGGTACAAACAATGATCAACTCTAGGGACAGGCTATATTATAGAACATATATTAGGAGGATATTGTAGAAAAACGTAAATTGAAGAAAGACATGCACTGTAATGGCAACAATAAACAGGACAAAGGTACAAACAATGATCAACTCTAGGGACAGGCTATATTATAGAACATATATTAGGAGAATATTGTAGAAAAACGTAAATTGAAGAAAGACATGCACTGTAATGGCAACAATAAACAGGACAAAGGTACAAACAATGATCAACTCTAGGGACAGGCTATATTATAGAACATATATTAGGAGATATTGTAGAAAAACGTAAATTGAAGAAAGACATGCACTGTAATGGCAACAATAAACAGGACAAAGGTACAAACAATGATCAACTCTAGGGACAGGCTATATTATAGAACATATATTAGGAGAATATTGTAGAAAAACGTAAATTGAAGAAAGACATGCACTCTAATGGCAACAATAAACAGGACAAAGGTACAAACAATGATCAACTCTAGGGGACAGGCTATATTATAGAACATATATTAGGAGGATATTGTAGAAAAACGTAAATTGAAGAAAGACATGCACTGTAATGACAACAATAAACAGGAAAAAGGTACAAACAATGATCAACTCTAGGGACAGGCTATATTATAGAACATATATTAGGAGGATATTGTAGAAAACGTAAATTGAAGAAAGACATGCACTGTAATGGCAACAATAAACAGGACAAAGGTACAAACAATGATCAACTCTAGGGACAGGCTATATTATAGAACATATATTAGGAGGATATTGTAGAAAAACGTAAATTGAAGAAAGACATGCACTGTAATGGCAACAATAAACAGGACAAAGGTACAAACAATGATCAACTGTAGGGACAGGCTATATTATAGAACATATATTAGGAGAATATTGTAGAAAAACGTAAATTGAAGAAAGACATGCACTGTAATGGCAACAATAAACAGGACAAAGGTACAAACAATGATCAACTCTAGGGACAGGCTATATTATAGAACATATATTAGGAGAATATTGTAGAAAAACGTAAATTGAAGAAAGACATGCACTGTAATGGCAACAATAAACAGGACAAAGGTACAAAAATGATCAACTCTAGGGACAGGCTATATTATAGAACATATATTAGGAGAATATTGTAGAAAAACGTAAATTGAAGAAAGACATGCACTGTAATGGCAACAATAAACAGGACAAAGGTACCAAACAATGATCAACTCTAGGGACAGGCTATATTATAGAACATATATTAGGAGGATATTGTAGAAAAACGTAAATTGAAGAAAGACATGCACTGTAATGACAACAATAAACAGGACAAAGGTACAAACAATGATCAACTCTAGGGAAAGGCTATATTATAGAACATATATTAGGAGAATATTGTAGAAAAACGTAAATTGAAGAAAGACATGCACTGTAATGGCAACAATAAA
This sequence comes from Bathymodiolus septemdierum, assembly GCA_963383655.1. NCBI lineage: Eukaryota > Metazoa > Mollusca > Bivalvia > Mytilida > Modiolidae > Bathymodiolus > Bathymodiolus septemdierum. The sequence goes on along the minus strand of OY726525.1, from coordinate 7,023,236 downwards.
CAGGACAAAGGTACAAACAATGATCAACTCTAGGGACAGGCTATATTATAGAACATATATTAGGAGGATATTGGAGAAAAACGTAAATTAAAGAAAGACATGCACTGTAATGGCAACAATAAACAGGACAAAGGTACAAACAATGATCAACTCTAGGGAAAGGCTATATTATAGAACATATATTAGGAGGATATTGTAGAAAAACGTAAATTGAAGAAAGACATGCACTGTAATGGCAACAATAAACAGGACAAAGGTACAAACAATGATCAACTCTAGGGACAGGCTATCTTATAGAACATATATTAGGAGGATATTGGTAGAAAAACGTAAATTGAAGAAAGACATGCACTGTAATGGCAACAATA